>JAYKKT010000064.1:11260000-11700000 GCA_036023115.1 Brasenia schreberi | reverse complement strand
ATGCCTTTTTCTTATCTAATCATATACGCAAGATTAAGATTTTAATATCTTTTGTTATAAGTTAGAATGATATTCATCCAATATATTCCTACTTGAACTAAATACTTGTTTCACAATAACAATTAAGGTTGAAACAACAAACACATCCTTAACAATTAAAGATAAAATTAGATAAATGACTTGATATTCTCTCCACCATTTTCTTCTTAATGTAAAAAATCTTTTTTATCCTCTAATAGTATGTGAAACTATAAAAAACTAAGATATAGTTTTATTGATTTGTCCCTTGTCATTTTAAGAAATTACAGAACATGGATTTTGGGTATTTTTATGGATATAGCCCTATCAATTTTTCAAAATATCCATCATATAGACCTTATAAAGTATAACAATACCCCTATACTTTCTGTGAAATGCCCTTAACAAAAATTTTCAAATACAGTCTTGATTGTTACTATTTTTCCAGAATAGTACCTAAAGGTTAAATAAACTGAATTACAAACTTTCAAAATATTTACTGTTTAGTACTTAAAACTTGTGGATATTAGCTTTATGTGTCTATCTATATTTCTTGGTTCTTTATGAAATGTCTTATGTAAATCCATCTTATGCAAGTTTTATAACTTTCATTGATGATTATTCAAGATTTTATATCTCTTATCACATAAACCCTCTTCGTATATCCTTACAAGATCATCATCAAAACCAGTGGAACTACCAAAAACCAGTGGAACTACCAAGATCCTCCGAGCAATTCCTATCATTTTGAAGCGTGCTGACTTTCTGTCGCTACTTGCTATATCAATCAAATACTCCCGCGGAACTTTTATTTTCCCATAAGCTCAGCCTTCTCCCCATTCTAGCTTTTCGGAGGAAGTAGTTATCCTCGACAGCTACTCCACAACGCTGTTTTCGAAGCAGGGAGATGCTTTTGTCATGGATGGTGGAAATCCTGCTCGCCATTGGCACGTTTATTGGTCTTCTATCGAGTCTGCAGCTGTTATCCCACCGAATGGAAATGTGCATGACCAGGAAAGAGTATCAGTATTTTACAAGAAAACTGAGAGCCCGGGAAAGACTATGACTGATGCTTCAGGGATTGCCAACATCCTTCCCAATTTCGAAATCAATGACTTCGAGTTTGAACCTTGTGGGTATTCCATGAATTCCATCAATGGAAATACTCTCTCCAGTCTCCACCATTCATGTCACTCCAGAGGAAGGTTTCAGTATGCAAGCTTCTAATTTGTGGATGTCATCGACCCCAACAAGGCAGTCCATGCAAGCTGGAAAAGATGATCGGCCGCGCCCTCGGTTGCATTGGAACAGCTGAATTCTCTGTTGCCATCCGGTGCAATTCTGACAGCCCAATCACAAAGCTGTCGGCAAAGAAGAGGTTGATGGGCTATGCATGCGGGATGCTGGTGGAGCAGGAACTGTGCCGGGGGAGGCTGCCTGATATACCGGAGCTTTTCTGCTTAGAATGAACTCTGCTGCTTGAAATCAAATCTTCGAAAATGGGCTCGTATTGCAATTGAGGAAGCTGAGTGTGGTTATGAAATGATGATGCAGAGGCACTGCAGGGGGCACTGTGGAGCAGAGGATGGTGAAGAAATGGAAAAAGGTAAGTGGGTAGTTGTCATCATGCCTGGCCTGGTGAGACAGGTGGTAACTGATAATTGAAGTTTGCCTATTAACCTTTGTCATTGGTCTTGCTCTTTTGTTTCCTAGGATTAAGTAATAAACTTCTGGCACTGTAGCTAAAGCACTAGGTTAGAAGTTATTAGCATAATTGTGGTGTTAGTCCTTGATTAATAATATTTCGCATCTGTTGCTCCCTCTCTCTCTCTCTCTCTCTCTACGTGCATGTGTGCGGGTGAATAACTTTTTGCTGCTGCCAACAGGGTATATGATATGTGCCTATAAACTTTGACAATTTTAATTCATGGTCCCATTCAAACTTGTCCGAGTTCACACACACACACAGACCAAATATCTAGTTACCCAAAGATGGGATGACCACCTACAATTGGTGTCGAACATGGTTTATTGCAAATTAAAGGTGTGGTTAAAATAACTAGCTCATAATTCATGGAGATGCTTAATATGTCCTGAAAAACTTATCCATAAAACGCGTTTGACGTCCATGGTTTTGGATAAAACAATGTTAAGAGCGATGTCGGTTTTGTCTTGGATACAATGCCATAAACATAATTTGTCGTAATTTGAACAGTAAATGCATAGTGTACAACTCCGCTTTTTTACATACATAATACGCGGGCACACACATATTAGAAATAATATGGTCCTCCTGTACTCTCATATACTGATCGTTTGATCATTTAGGTGAACGGTTTAGATTAAAGAAAAAAGTAACCTCTTTGGTAGTTGTACTATGTGCCTGACACACAGACACACAGAGAGAGAGAGAGAGAGAGAGAGAGAGAGAGAGAGAGAGAGAGAGAGAGACTGTAATGTCTAAACGCTTGCCAGCGGGCTAGTGAACACCCCAAATCCGGGGTCTTCAAATCCTAATACATACGAAATGACAATGTACAGGCCAAGAACAAAAGCTCAGTTAGCAAGAGCTCAGCTGCTTGCTCATTTACATCACTTGGCATCGAGCTCTCAAGCACAAGTTTGATTCTTTTTTTTCTCTTTTTTTTTTAAAATCTGGTAACTTTCATATTCATGAAAATGCTAAAATGACCAAATAATGACCTTTACAGTGGCTACAAATAAATCCCAGTTTAACTTCTGAACTATCTGGTAAACAATTTGTATGCTCTATCATAGTATAGCAAGTCTAGAGCAAGGCCAACAGCTTATACTTGCACTATGAAAAATAGAAAAGATGACCTGTAATGAATAAATATTTTCCATATCTTGGTCAGCTCAAGCACATCTCACAGCCCTTGAAGGCAATGAAAGCTGAGGCACCGTTCGTTCACTGGCATGACAAACAACAAAAAGATTGCCATTATTCTGTCGTTTCAATCAAGTAATCGAAGACCACATAAGTTTCTAAACTGTCCGATTTCCTCATAGCAGTTAACAATGTCTCCCATATCCTAGCCCCTGGGGGAATAGATCTTCTGAACATCTTTGCAAGCAATAGTAGTGCTTCATGAACAAGGGCATGATCATATAACCCAGCAAATAATGCATCAAAACTCAAAGGGTGGGGATTAAAACCTCTATCAAGCATCTCCACCAGAATCCTACAAGCTGCTTCCAGTTCCCCATTTCGAATGAACGCATCAACTAATACCCTGTATGTGATCATATCACCCGACACTCCGTTCGTCACCATCTCCTTCACAAGTTCATTTGCTCTCTCAGCTTTGCCTTCCTTGCACAATGCTGTGATGATAGTGTTATAAGTAACCACATTAGGCTGGCAACCAGATTCCTTCATTGTCTGAAGGATCGGCAATGCTTCTCCAAGTTTACCTTCATTGCATAGGCCATTGATGTATATGCTATATGTGAAAACATCAGGAACAAGCCCCATGATCAAAATCTCGTCAAAAATCTCAAGGCCCTTATGAAAATTTCCACGTTTGAAGAACACATCCATTATGCTACTATAAGTTACTATATCTGGCTTAAAGCCCTCCACCTTCATCTTATACAAGACACCAAGGGCATCCTCTGCCTTGCCTTCTCTCAGTAACGCCCCTATCATTTCCCTATACGCCAAAGCATTAAAGCAGTATCCCGATTTCTGAGCTTCATCAAAGAAGTTCATGAATTGCTGAGGCCCACCGTGCTTACAAAGACCACAAAGAACCAAAGAATATATGGATGAATCAGGGACACAACCATGCTCAGGCATCAAATTCAATAACTCAATTGCATGTGCCACCTTCCCAATCTTACATAGAGCTGTCAAAAGTATCTGGAAACTAGAATCGTCGAGTCTGACTCCTAACCCGAAAGATTTCAGCAAAATATCTTGCACCAAGAAAATCCTATCTTTCTTATTGCACAACACCTTAAGCAAAGCATTCAAGGAGGAGGAAGAAGGCTTACATCTGAAGGAGGGGATGCTAAAGAACAATCCTATAGCCTCTTGAACCATGTCAGTGTCTCCATAAACCCTTAGCAGATCCACAAAAATCTTCTCTGGGACATCAAAAGATTCATTTGTCTCCAGCTGGTGTAGCACAGACCGGAGTTCTGAGAAGCAACCACTTTTGGCAAGCGTCTTTAGAACATACCTGTAGGCAGATGCAGTTGGTTGAGAGCCCAATCTATGGAATGATTTTACAAGGTAAGAGGGTAGAGTTTTGGGGTCCTTTGCTGCCTTCCTCCTTATGATCTGCATAGCTTGCCTCTCGAGGAAGTTATTCTGCCATAAGCCTCTGTACTTGTGAGAGCTTCGGGTATAATAATGGGAAAACCTACGGCTCCCAAGTGAGCAAATGGCAGTCTGCAAGTAAACCATTGCTGTTGGGAGTGCTTGATTTCTGCAGAGTAGTCAACCATGAGAAGACTTTGGGGTGAAAGATACTTTCAAGTAATCTTGTCTTGGCTTCAGCAGTGCAACAATCAAACAATAAGTTTCAAATCGCAGCTTGACACCTGATATTTGTGAAAGGTCCTCAATAATCACAAAATCCTTAGTATGTTCCCAACTTCATCCACGAGGATATCCACAAACTCTGATGTTACATTCCTGTAATATAGAAAAAGAATTTTAGATCCACGCACGGAGTGAGTTCATCTGGTAGGGCTCTCTGACTCCCATGTCACCGGTGGTGAGTTGGATTACCAGGGCATGCATGTATGTGTGTGAGGCTTCAACCTCCCGTTGTAACAAAAGAAAAAGAATTTTAGATCAATTCTCATAAGTGGGTTGGATTTGGTTTTATGCTTTGAGAACTAAATCAAGCTCAACTTGATCAGACAAATAGAAGACAGCACACATCCAGTTGGCAAACAAGCTAATCCATTTGGCGTTTATTTACATTCTAATCGGACATGAAATGCGAATAATGTACATTTAATCATGTCCAACTCGGATCAACCAACCTGAGCACAAGTGTACAACCTACCTACAATCTTAAGGGGTGGACACAAAGAGCAGATAATAAAATCATAAATTCCTAGCATTGAATTTCCAAATTTCAAATTTATGCTTTAGATTGCTTTATGAAATTCGAAATTTATTCTGGCAAATAAAACAACAACAACTAAGCCTTTTCCCATACTAGACGGGGTCGGCTAATTCTGGCAAATAAATGTGAAACCAAATTTCAGTTTCATTTTCAGCTTTTCAACTTTAAGATAGGTCCAGAAATGGTGAAGAAGCTAGAAAAAACTAACATTGAAGATGTGGTAACAATATAAGGAAACAAAGCCTATGTATAGCCATATTATTCCACACATCACATACCATAAGGTGCACCTACATAATTTCAAGCATCTCCTCAAAGAACTTTCTATTTAAATATATCTTCTTTCTCACATTTGAGGTTTTACCATCTAGTGTAAATAGCCCTATACACTCTATTCTTCTTTGTCCACTTTTTTACTTGAAAATCTATTACTAAAAGTCGATATTGAATAATCAAACTTTCTCTTGAAATTACCATGCAATCTTTAACATTATCTACCTTTTTTCCTATAAACAAAATAATCAATTTGTATTTATAACAAACCACTCTTATAAGTAATTAAATGTTTTATCTCATTTTTTGAAAATTGTATTCGCTATAAAGAGATCAAAAGCCATAGCAAAATTTAAAATCTCCTTGCCCTCCTCATTTATATCTCCAAAACCACAGTTTCCAGAATACCTTGATATCCTAATGCATCTTTACCGACATGTCCATTTAAGTCTCCTAAACAAATCATCTCCCTTTCTTAAATTCTTTGAATTACTTTATCTAACTCCCAAAAAGCCTTATTTATACTATCTTCTAATTTTACTTAGGGTACATAAACACAAACTATATTCAAGGCCTCTAGTCCTAACACTAATTTCACTATCATAATTCGGTTACCATATCGTTGTATATCTACTACACTATCTTTTAAATCTTTATTCAAAGCTCTTCATTCCTCATTTGTCTTTTGGATTCTTCATATTTCATTAAATAGTCTTGTGAGCAAAGTGAGCCTCATCTCTCCTAGGATTTTTCATACTTCTATAGGAATATTGTCTTGTCTTAAAGATTTACCATTGTAAGTTAATACTAACATCTGTATTTTCATTAAAAAACTTATATAAATAAAATTTTTATCTATTTTTCATATCATCATTCGTCATTAGAATCTCCTAAAACTCATCTTTGATGCATCAAACAAAAGTAAGATCCTTGGTTTTCTTATCTCTAGCCTTCACTATCCTAAAAATATATTTTCACCTTCTTTTGAATTAAGCTTTTATATAAATCCTCCTAAATTTTGGCTTTTGCTTTACTAACGGCCTTTTTCGCTTCCTTCTTTGCTTTTTATAAGTCTCTCAAGTTTCACTAGTTTTTTTGCATAATGCAATTTGTAGCATACCTCCTTTGCCTTGATTTTATCTTGCACTATTTCACTCCACCACCAAGCTTCTTTTTGTGTCGGTTTGCCTTACTTAGATTCTCCTGCCACATCTTTTGTCACTTCCCTAATATGTACAACCATACTATTCCACGTATCAGAAGGTGTACCTACATAATTTTAAGTATTTTCTTGAAAAACTTTCTGTTTAAATATATTTTCTTTATCACATTTGAGGTTATGTCATCTAGTCCGAATAACTATATCCAATATTATATGTATCACACCGGTACAATACATATCATATCGTGGGACTCCATGGTACAATACGTACGATACACCATAGTATATCATATTGCCAAACTTATTGTTATGTATCGTGTGATACATTTTGGTAAAAAATGTATCATAATTTTCTGAATTTTGCTATATATCTATCTAGCAGACCAAGAGATACTTTACAATGCATTAAACTACAATTTCCATTATCTAGATTGTAGTTATTAGCAAAGCACAGGCTAAGAAAGCAAATTCTACATCTATAACTAGATAGTCTATAGTTTCATTTGGGCATTCACAAAGTTAATATGTCTGCATAACTTTAATTTGGCCCGATCATAGCAAAGCAATAAAGTTATAAACTACATTCTCCATTAATTTGGGGCTCTAGTATTAATTTTGATATATATCTATCTAGCAAACATATCATGTTGACATCCATTTTGGTTGTATTAATTTTGATATATATCTATCTTGCAGACATATCATGTTGACATCCATTTTGGCTACAGAGTCTAAAGTCATAATTTTCATATTTATTAATTGTTAATTTTGCTAAGGATGTACTCCTTAAATGCTTTATACATTAAAAATTGAATAGTGATTGTTGAATATTTTACTCAACTTATTAATTATATGAATTGTTTAGAACAGTGTTGTCTGATGCGTATCGTTGGGCTCCACGATACGGGCATATCGTATCATACTTTAATATTAAAAAATAGAAAATTATTAAAAAAAATTAGTAAAAATTCAAAAAAATCACGAAAAATCTGGTAATTGCTTTGAATTCATATAATGCAAAGTTTATTACATATTGAGCATTCAACATTGAATAATTGCATCCAAATTTACATATTTTGAAACAAAAAATGAAATACATTTACATTTTACATATTGTAAATTTGTATCAATATCATTAACTAAATAATCTTCCATCTTCTCCTTGATGAAGATTCAAAGTTTCTCATCACCTTCTGCTTTAAAATCAAAATCTTCATCTCCTTCATGATGTTGTACTCCTTTCAAATTAATTCATGCAATGTCTTTTTCATTTAGGAGTGCATTTTCTTCATTATCTTCCATAATCCACTCATCTAATATATCAAAATTAACAAGTTGCTATCTTTGTACATGTAGTTGTCATATTTGCTAATTTTCATATGTGAGCAAAACGATGAGCTCTATTTCTTTGATTATTAAGTCTATAACACCTTAGTGATGTAATATTGTTACTTGATGATATCCCTTTTTCTCTTACTTGAGACTAGCTTTTTAACTAATGCTTGAGCTCCATTTCTCACTTCACAAACTGAGTTAAACCTCACACACATTGATCATGTTCAATTCAATGAAAGTCATGTAAGGTAAACTCTAAAATAGTGAAGTTGTGAAATGCCCACTCAATGAACCGAAACAACCAAATTGTTCTTCATTGTTTGTGATTTCATGAAATTAGAAACCGGTAACAGAAATATACCTAAAAGTTGACAACAGAAAGGAAAATGATTTTGTCATAATTTTTATTTGTTCATAAATTAGTCTTATTCAATAAATAAAATTATAAACCCAAATTTACATGTTACATACACAACTTGCAATCTCAAACAAGCATATCGGAGGATGCCTTAGAGAGAAGTGAAATGAGGCAAAGAGAGACCAGAAACCTGCAAAAAAAATTGAAAAAAAAATTTAAATTTTTTTTTGGGCGTATTGTATCCTGGCTACGATACAATACGTACGATATGATGCGATACGGATAACACTGGTTTAGAATGATCATATTTTTTTTTTGATTTTCTTAATTTTTTAGTATTAAAAAGTAAAAACAATATGGTGCGATACAACACGATACATGATACGAGCAACACTGGCTATATGCACTATATTCTTCTTTGTTCACTTTTTTACCTTCAAATCCATTACTAAAAGTCATGTTAGTAATTAAGTTTTCTGAGTTAATTTTTTTAAAATTTATTACAACTCATATCAATTGTATAAGCCGAAAAATAAATTTTTCATATTTATTTTTATCATATAAACTATTTAAGCAAAAACTTTATTATTCTTACGTATTCGGCGTTATAGAATTACGTTAGAAATTGAAAGTTCAAAAGTTATTCAAATTAGAGATAATTATCTGCGATATTATTGAGCTTACATAGCCTTGATACGGACTTTTAGGTTAGGGAAGGTATTTACACGTCCTACCTGAAAGTATTGTGGGTACCTACTCACTTATTACCAATAAATTGTCTTATATAAAGAAAAAATGAATTATAAGTTAGATTAAGTCTTTTTGTAAATATAGTTTTGAAGTTGATTAGATGACTTTAATGTATATCAGAAATAACGTTGTTAAGAGAAACTAACTACTTAAGCGTAATGGTCGTGTCACCGAATAGATTAGTATCTTAAATATTGAGTAATTAGACACATTTAGAAAACCAGACATAAATCTAGTCTCTAATATTCTCTTTGTATAACTAAACTGAGCTAATTTCTAAATAATTAGATGAAACAAAATCAGTAAAATCTTGGTAAAAAAGTGATGGATGACAACAAATACACAGTACATTTATATGCTGATTTAAAAGAAATATGGCGTTGCATATATTCAAAACAAAATTGTTAAATTCTCCTATAATTTTTTTTCCTGTTAAAAAGGAAGTGTGATCATAATATTAAATGTATCTCTCTCTATATATAAAGCTTAAATTCATCTATTTAATATTTTAATAAATATAGCGTGATATATTAATAACTTAGTTAATTACTCAGATTAAGAAAATTAAATAAGAAGATAAATTAATTAGCTGTAAGCCTTTACAGGGTGATTATTGTATGCGTGCTGCTAAAAGAATCAGCATAGGGAACAATATATGTTTAATTTTTGTGAACTATATTTTGCAACCATAGGAAACATCAAGATCATATAGGGGTAGAGGAGGATGACCCTATACGATGAAGTTCATTGGAAGCACGATGTGAAGTTAGGCAGTCAAATTCTTTAATCCCATTTGAAACATCTGTGGTTATGTTCCTACCTCAGCTCCTTTCAGACTAGCTACAGATTGACATGTATGGTATATAATTCTTAGACTCTCCCGGATTACCATACTTGTGCATATCATTTGACATATACAATAGAATTTTTAATATTAGTTTGTGATATTAACTAGACGCATTGATGGTTAAGAGACTTCCCACAACAGCTTACTTGGATGTAACATTGAACAAAACAACACATGTGATGGAAGTTTTGTAACAAGGAAGCATTATCGTATCTTATTTTAAATGTACCTTCTTAATGTTCTTTCACAAATAAAATGAAGTGGACACTACATTTTAGATAGTGCATGGGTCGAGCAGAGCTAAAATATTAATAGCTAAAAATATCATTGTTCCAATGACTGGTAGTGTGGAATCTAGATTCTTAGCCACTTACATTGCTTCAAAAGGTAAGGTAATTGGAGAGACCCTCTCAAAAATGAAGAGGATACAAAGAGAATGCAATGGATTTGGATGTTGAATTCAATTGGGACTCAGCAAATTCATGAAATTAAAAGGGTCAAAATGAGTTGGCATTTGTGTGAGAGGATTTGTCCCCTAGACTTAGTCGCAATCTCTATCAATAAAGTCAACTTAAGAACAAACTTTACTATTTTTTCTTGGATCATGAAGTGATTTGCTAGGTTGTTTTAATCATTATGATGAAACGTTTTAAATGTTTTAAAAAGAATTTAGAGTTGATAAATGCCGGACATTCTTTTACCGACAATTATGATGATAAGAATATGATTGTAAGGTGTACCCATGTTGAGACGTAGGCCATGGTATTACGGCAAGGGAGTCAATATTCAATGCTGGATTTCTTCTTCTCTTTACAAATTACTTTATTAACTGTGACATGCTTCTAGAGATCACCTCCCACTCCAATAGCATCCCAAGTGACGAAGCATTCCCATATAATATTGACTCGGAATTACTAAGCCATAGAACCAAAAAGTTACATGACCTCACTTGGCCAACCCTAACATATGTCACTCTAAGTAATTATTATGTGACATATCATGCAACCATTTGCATTATCGACTGACTGTGAACCAAACCTCAATTGGAATCGTACCACCATCACTGGATTAGAAAACACGAACCCGCAGAGCTCCTTCATGAACCACCACCGCTCATTGCCTGACGACCTCACCATTACCATCGAACCCAGCCACACACGGCGGCTCTCCCAGCTATGAGACTAGAAGCCGGAGCTCATAACAGTAGTCGACCACTATACGATACGTATCACACGATACGAACAACACTGCTTGTAAGATTAACTTGTAACCTTGATGATTATGGATTCTATGGATTATGGATTCATAGAATATGGAATTATACTATTTATGGAATATGGATGCTTGTAGCCTTATTATGGAGATATTTTTGTTATAGTATGAATGCTTCTTCAATGTGTTATACATGTTTTGTTCATTAATTTTAATTTTTGAATTTTTTGAATTTTAAAAAAAAATTATATCATACCATACGATACGGTATAATACAACCGTATTGGTGCCCGTGCAATAGGGCACCGATACGGTTTTTACAACATTGCATGGTCCTAAAGGAGCTACTCTCACCACCCTACATAAATTTTCAGATCGCTTGTTGTATAAAAGCATACTAACTAGGGAATAATATCATAATTTCCAACAATTGGAGGCTTGAAAAAGATTAATCTGGCTTATAGGCATAAGATGGGAGTAAATTCTTTCTCATTTTCTAGTCAATTCTTGTGAACCTAAAATATCGGTTTGAACTACCTGTTGTTTACTATAAGCTACTTTTATTTTATTGTCAAGCTGGGTTAGGCAGATCCCTACCAGATGCATTCGCCGAAGGGTATCCAACTCTTGGGCTAAGCCCTCTAAACTACTATTATTCCATAAGCATGATAAACCAAACTAGAAGGATATAAACTACAAAAGGAACACGCGGAAGGTATAATTCTTCCCAAAATTAGAGATTCCGTAATGAGTTGGCCCATAATTTATCAGAAGCAGTGATAGTCAAGTTAGAGAAAACAAGGGGAACACTACAAACCGAAATAACTAGGCAGCAACAAACAAAAACAAGGAAAACCCGTTGCAAGCAAGAGAATGCAGACATGTGGCAAATAAATCGTTAATATGGAAGATAACAAGATCTTCACATTACCTGGGAGATTCGAAGCCTCCCATTTTGGTTTTCAGGACGAAGAGTGAATGGTCGGCCTGATTTTATTTCGATTCCTTTGAAACAAGGAAACCAACAAAAACGATTCCATCAGATGACCAATTCAAGCAGAATTCAAACGTGCAAAATGGATCGACCAAAAACATGAGAAAGAAAGAATCTGTAAGGAAAAATCTTAACCCCAGATAGGCATCTTGTTGGTAACACAAGGAATGGGAAGGAATTGAAGACGCACGGCACCGCCTGTCAGACAGGTTTAAGGGTTTACCCTTCCCACTCTTTAAATAAACACATAAACCCTAACTCCTATCTACGTTCAAAAGGTGGATCTTTTTCACAAAAAAGAAAATCGGACCCAAATCCATATCACATGGTTTGGTGGGTTTTGGGTAGACCCGTCCGGTTTCCACCCGGCCCGGTGGGTTGAGCCAGACCCAAACCGCTCGCTGAACTGGCCGGAACCAGAATAAGGGATCCTCATGGTTCCGTTTCGGTATACCTGTTAGGAAACCAAACCAGAACCGAAATCGGCAGTTCAAGACCACCGGTTTCAAGTACTTTTATTTCTGACTTTTAAAATTCCACCTCCTTCAACTAAAACTAGAACCAACCATAACTGAACCCGGTTTGAAACCAGAACCAAAACAGACGGAACAATAAAGGACCCTGATCCAGATGGGAGCCAGTACCGTTCCAGCTCCTGATTTTGGGTTTATGCGTCAAATTGGAACTAGTGGTCTCGGTTTATGCGGAATTGGACAAGTCTAGTTTTGGGTTTAAGGGTCGGGGATTGAGCTGGTAAATGATCTGAACCATGCCCAGTTGAGGGTGTTGGGGTTGGACAATCCTGAATTGACTCGCCCGAAACCGAATGAACTAAGCTGAGGCTGTTTGTGTTAGGCCATTATCGCCAAGCTCGCTTAGTTGACTGGGTTAACCAGGTAGACTACCCTAAGATAATAAGTGAAGTCCAACATCTTTTATACTATTCTCTTGTACCTACTTTCTTTTTCTTGAAAGAGATGGGGTTGAGCATAGATAAAATGAGAGAGTGATATAAAACTTGAGTTGAGAGGATCACACACGCTTACTGATTTCCTTACACACGGTCTACCACACAATGGATATGACTCACCAAGGTGACTTATTTACCATTGATTAAGGATAAGAGAGATTTGAAGCAATGCTGAAAAACAATAGAATGAGAATTGCTTAGGCATGATCCTATTTATACTCATAACAACCCCTTGAGCTAGGTTCAAGGTACATTAACTTGCTACATTAACTTGCTATAAAGACTCTTCTAGGAAATAAATAATCAACTTGTAAAATGTTGATGCAGCCTCAATCATCTATGAACTTGTTATAAAGACTCCTAGGAAATGAGCAATCACCTTGTAAAATGATGACGCAAGCTCAATCATCTATGACTCTTTAATTATTATTTTTTGTAAGAGATGATGAAAATCTCATAACTAGCTTAAATGTGGGCTTCACTCTTGAGGGACCTTGTGGAGTAAACAAACAACTTTGAGTTTGTTGAAGTCATTAATACTCCATTCACCCAGCAATGATTTGGGTTCAAACAGGATTGAGACGCTAGTTCCGCCAAGCAACAACAACCAAACGTTTTGTGGGCTAGAGACCCCATTTGAGACGTTTCCAGTTTGTGAATTGGTTCCTTTCATTTATACAGATTAGCCACAAGTACTAATGGACATTACCCAACAGTAATCGGCACCCCTCCAACATCCTGGATTCTCTTCCTTCTCTCAATAGTCCACTCGTAGTATTTTCTTTTCTTTTCTTGGGGTTCTTTGCAATGATCGGTCCACCACCCTATCCCTTGATTCTTATTCATCTATATACTGATGTTCTACATCACAACTTTATCTCGCTTAGAGAAGGATGGATAATCTACCAATGAAGATGGTGAGTGAAAGCCAAGGGATTTTTCTCCCTATTGGGACCGGAATCCAAATTTCAACCTTCCTTTATATTTGCACGTTAGGCTGGCCAACACGCTTTGTCCGACCTATCATATCCTTGGTGTGGTACTTCATTACAATAGAAGTTGTTGCTCTATTGGACTTCACTTTCTACCTTATAAGGTGAAGTAGGAGATAATTCCTCGTTTATGAGTTGAGCTTCCTCAAAATTTGGGGACTTCTACTTGAAGTTCCTCCATATTCAACTCATCCCTTCTCTCCTTGGTTGTTTCTTGTTCTTGTATAAAAGAGACCAACGGTTTGATGATTTGTATGTTCGGTGTAGCCTGGTTTTTCTCTATCTCCTAGAGGATTTAGAAGCCTTGTAAAATAACTAATGTAAACAAATTTTTTTGGTTTGGTATGGACTTAAAACTTTGCTTGCAAAAATCATGCGCAATCGTGCTAAGAAGTTTACTCAAACTTAGAAAGAGATTGACTATTCGACGATTGTGGAAAAGTAGGTACTTGTCGACATAGGCTTTCTTAAACTGGTGCTCAAGGGTAAGCCTAAATACTTAGGAAGAGTGATTTCAAAATTGACAGTTTTCTCAAAATAATTTAAACTCAAAACCGCCTTTTCAAAAGGGCATCGATTTCACATGGCCAAACCAGATTTAGTTTTGTGAAAATAGAATTGGTTCTATTTTATAGTGTGGGAGTTTATATTTTTTAGTTACCTTATAGGGATAAAAAAAATCTCGAAAATTTTACTTGAGTGAGAACTAGGTATGAAGTTTTATTAAAAATTTTATTTTTATTTTTGGGTTTTTGGATGATCAAATAAAAAATTGAGAAAAACTTCTAACTGAGTGTTATTTTGAAAATTTTGATAATATTTGTGATTTAAATATAGAGTCTCAGTAAAATACTTGTATTTGCATATGTAGGCTTCTGATTTCTATGAAAATTATCAATTTAGAAAGCTATGGATGTTAGCATTCCTACAAAACTATTCTTCAAGTATTTGGATATATATGGACCGAGTTAGATTTTTATTACAAATAGGTTTGATTTGGTCTGATTCTTATTGATTTTCTTTATCAATATTAGCAATGTCCAAAATTTATGAGAATTTTACTAAATATTGGTCGATATGTGTACCACTCACAAACAAAATATAAAAATATTTAGCTTAGAGATGGTGGCTAGAAAATTCGGAGATCATACAAGGTTTGTGAAGTATGCTGAAATCTATAAAGATTTCCTTATAAAAATAATGATGCATTCAATTAGAATCTTAATGATTTAGTGATCATTTAAATAATTTTTTTGAGGACTTGTACTTGTTTAGAGAGGAACTCATCTACATATAGATCCTCGAGGTATCTCTCTCGAGAAGGATTACTTTCTTGAAAAATATATGTGATCATAGCCCAATGCCCTCCCGTAACACAAACTTATGGGTCATTAATCCACAATAAGAGTGATTACATACTTATGTCATCGTATGTAAATATGTCAATTATGTCCCTTTTATGACTTCTTGAATTAAATTGGAAGCAATCAATATACCGAAAAAAAGGGAGAAGAGACGATATAATACATAAGCATTAAATAGATGAGAACATATAACATATAGAGTATATTGTAGTATAAGAAATAAAATCTTACGAAAGTGGCAGATTCCTCCAACCTATGACCCTCTCTTTTAAAACCTTTGGATTGGGATGACCCTCTTTTGCAAAAATATTTAACGAAATAACTGTTATTTTTTAACTTACAAAAGATTGGAGATAATAACTCGAATCTTACAACAAGAAAAAGGAGTAGAGAATGGTGGTTTGAGGCTTTCTCTCTAGGTCTCTTCCTTTCTCTCTTCCTTAGATGAACTCTTCCTTGGGCTGGGAATTAGCTCCCTTACATCCTTTTTCACTGGACTTATCACTCTTGGGCTAGAATCTCCTTCTTGGTCACCCATATCTTCCTTTTATAGGCATTTTCTTGAATCGAATCCTTCTAGGTTGTTGGACTCAATCTAGATTTAAATCTAATTCATCTAAAGGTGTTCTCACGTGGGAAGGGCAGTTGGACTTATGTATCATGTGTTGGGACAACTTGACATAATTTTGGCATGTTTGAGCACGTGGGAGTCTTTTCTCATGGAAGGCACATAGGGGTGTGCGTGGGGGCATTTCCCATGCATTGGGGGTCTCGCCGGATGGGTCCCTTTTGGTACCAATGGGGGTCCCTCCTGGTGTCAAGGGGGGTTCCCGCCAAGCATGTGGTGGGCCTCACACTTGTTGCTTGGTGACACATGGTGGCTTGCGGGTGGTCCGTAGTGTTCAACTGTGTCACGGAAAGCTTGTGGTTGCACTCATGTTGTTCCTCTTATCTGCTCCGTGGATTGATCTCTTCAATCTTCTAGATCGCTTTAACCTTCGAATGGGTGTAGAGTCACTTGAAATATGATCTTTCTTAGTTAGGAGTATTTTGAACTTTTTACTTGATACTTTTGTGTGAGCTCGAGCCATTACCAAACTTGAGTCTTCTAAGGTCTCACTCGTTCTCCACCATATTTTAGGCTTATTTGTTCTATTTTTTGTCCTTTTAAATTCAAATATTCTATAGGGATAAAATGGTTATTTTAAAAATATTCCGTAGGTAAAACTTATTTTGGTTCCAAATGCCCCATTTTGGCTTTTCCAACTCTTTCTTTGAAGGAAACACACTTGTAACAGTGAAATTTTGCTAACATAGTCTTGAGCGCAAAATAGTCATTTTTTGGATTTTGTTAGAATTCAATTTCTTTTATGGGGCTCAAAGTGCCCGAGTTTCCCACAAAATTTTGAATTGGGAATGGGCTTTCTTAAGATATCTTTATTGAAAAAAATCATTAAAAAACCCATGATCGTAATTTTTCTAATAAAAGAGGATCTTCTGAAAAAAATTAATAATTTTTGGATGTTTATAGATGTCCCTCTTTGTTACTAATCAAATTTATTTATTTAATGACAAAGAATAACATACCTAAAATTTTTCTTCCAAGATTTCACTTAAGAGTATGAACTTTTTCCTTTTCTTGATAGGGTATCTTTTTTTGAACTTAAAATATCATAATTCCATTAGGGAGGACTTCTAGCTAAAGGAGACTCAACATGGTAGATGATCAACATAGGGACCATATATGGACAAGGTCATTATGGATGCACATGAAGGTGTGTGAGATGCAATGAATTAGGTATGTTAGAGACCTCTATAAAATATTTTGGGACCTTTGAGAGATCCCATGAAGGCTGACTGTCCTAAGTGGGATGACCTCTATGCTCATTTGCTTGATGCCTTAGGTTTCTATTTGACAAGACTTTTGTGTCCTATATTTTCCTTAACCTCGGTCTTAATTCTCATTAGTCTTTAGAGGTTTTTATTGTTGGAAAAGTTTAACAATATTTCAAAACTTCATTTTCCAACTATAAAGCAGCCATGAGGAACTCACTAGAGGACAACTTCCATGGTAAAAAGAAGAAGCACTAGGTGTGTGACGAACCTTTCAGCCATGGGTACATTAATATCTGCCCCTTGCAGAGACGAAGAGAGTGGTTGTTCAAAAATGCGGGAAAGCATAGTGGGGGGAGCCAGACATGGACAACTGATTATGTGATATGGGGATATGATGAGTGACCTTCATTTTCTCCCTTATTTTTGAGGAATCTACAATAAACCGCCTATTTTTAAATGGATATTTGTTGTCAATGTGATGTAACGTTTGACTCACTGCTTTTAGAACAAAGAGTGTGCTGGTAAACTAGCCGAACCACTCACAGATCAGCTTCGGTTCGGCTTGTTTATAAAGAATTTAGAAAAAAAACATGGTAGAGAATATGAATTTGGTCAAGCCAAATCAGCAAGAACTTTTATTTATAAAGAATTTATGTATTGAACTTAAGGGTTAACTTTATTTATCAGATTGGTGTTTCATTTGTTTGCTCCTTCGACTTTACCGAGTAAACCCAGGTTCAGCAAAGGAATCGAGTACGAACTACTTCATCTAAATGAGATGAGTCGGGTTCAGCATGTTTACCAACCTGAACCAAGAGTATCATGTCAGACACTATGTAAATAATGTATCAGCTAGGTGGGCTTTTGCAAATTTGTCTAGATCCTCAGTTACAAATGAAGTCCCTAGTCCTTGATGTTTCAGGCCAGCGGTAGCAGATCCCGAAATCATCTTAGAGTGGGGCTAATAGCCCATTGAACTGTTTAGGATTGGGTGAACTGTGAAAGGACTCATTCATGGGCTATAGTTGTTTGTTGATTTTTCGAATTTCGGGTTGGGTGGATGCCCACCTCGACTCAATGTAGATCCACCGGGATGCTGGGACCATCCATTGTTTCTCTTGGTGACAGCTTGAAAGACATCATCATGGTTGGCGTCGTCATCCTTTGCTTGATAAAATTGGTGGATTCTAACCATTGGAAAAGGATTCGGAGGAAAAGGATTCTGACAGGGGACAATGCGGAACATCCAAATGCATGAGAATGAAATGTTGCATAGAAAGCTAGCAAAGAAAATGATAGACACAAAGAACCTTCCAAAATGCAGACAACTGGAAATGCCTGCATATAGTGAACTTTCTCAATTTCGGGTCCGAGTGGATCGTCTACCTTCGTCAGATGCTGACAAGATCATGGAGTCACAACTCAAATGATTGCGAGGAACTGCTGAATGATGAAATTTATGAAACAAACCGTTGAAGGTGAAACAGTACACATTCTTGATTCTACTTTATTTCACAATTTGTGATAAAAGACTTAAAGTTTTATGCTGGCCATCAGCCTTGTAATTGTTCTTACCGAGATGAGATACCCTGAAAAGGCACAAATATCCTATAGTTAGATCAAATGTGAGTCATTGTCAGAGGGTGCTAGCCTCCGTCCTCGAGAGGATCAAGTGTGCTCAGGTTCTTGGGAATCCGACTCAACAGTATTTCAACGAGGAATAGTCACAATCAGAGCAATGGCGAAGCTCTTTCCAACAAATTTTTCTAAGCTACCTCCAACTCCTGCTGAGGCTCAAGTCCAATTCGGGTTGCAAACAAGAAACGGTCCAAGTTTGAGTCTATTCAGAGCAGAAATTGGGTTAGTTGTGAATTTCTTGATAGCTCCCTCAATACAGCTCCCGTTGATACAATTTTCAGCGTGTTGGAAACTAGACACAACAAAGGTTATCCAAATAACTAATAAACAATCAAATTGGATAAGAATTTAGATTTTGGGTGATTTTTCCAATTTGATTGGGATTCAATCGATCTCTTCGATCAGCTTATATTCGCTACAACTCTCTTTTTCGAACATTGATTCATGCGGTTTTAATTACACAGAAAGAACACACAAAAACCTTTTTAGAGAACAAAAAATTGGCCAATTTGAATTAGAAACAACTTAGTTATAGTCATTCCTTAGGAAGGTATGCTTGGCCGACTAAAGGCTCATGTGCTTCTGATAAGGTCTAATTATTTTCACCGCATCTTAAATATCCGAGCTTAGATTTGGGTCATTCTTTATCCATCCAAAAGTAGACAAGACAAGCTTTCCAGATATTAAGAGTTGGAAAAATCCATCTCAAGTTAGTTTTTGGTGAATTTTTCAACTTACAATAATAGGTTTGGTTATGCAATTGAATCCAAAAAGACCAAACTCATGAAGGCATTACACAAGAAAAATTCTATTATCTTAAAGAGAAGGGTTACCACTATGGACCAAGATCTAGAAAAGAAACAAACAAAATAGGAATGAAATAAACAAGTTGATAATATGTTTGTTGGAATCTCTTCAAGGTGGGTAGCCACCACTTTTATAACTGATGATGACCTCATTCCAAATCTTTCTTCACTTCTTTAGATTGGTTTCTTTAACTTTGGGAGTAGTTCATAATTCTTCGATAGTGGGTGATAAATACTCTGCCTATTTTATAGGAGGTGGTTTAGCTATATCTCTATTAATAGGCACTTATGCAAGCGGCTCCTTAGATCCTATTTTGATTTTCAATGATAAAATATTGCCTCCTACAACTTTTAGTCGAAGTACACCTGTTGAGAATTAAGATTATATATTTTGATAGAACACCAAAGATCAAAATAAGTTTGAAATCCGAGGTACTTGTAAACGCTTTTTTTAATTAACTCGGACTGGTATAAGTTAGCCGATTAAAACATATTGAGTTGCTAAAAGACATTATCAACAATCCAAGGAGTATAGACCATGAGTCGGACCAATAGGCCGTGGGGTTGGCCTTGATCTAGAGAAGGTAAGAGTCATTAGTTCTTTTCCTTTTTGAATTGTTGGCTTCCCGCTAAGAAAATTTCTTACTTGTGAAATAGAGTATTAGGTTGATCTTGTCACCCGATTCTACTTTTCAGTAAGTAGTTTTAATACTCAAAGTTTGAGCTTATTTCATTATCAAAAACCCCATAGTAGTTATCCCTAGGTGAGTCATCATCGACTTATTGTGCTTCATCATCAACATTTATAAGGTTGTTTCTGAATTTATCGTTCTAAATCATTATTGTTGTCATTATTTGTCCTCTCATCTCCTTTTGAATCATTGTTGTCATAATTTGTGATGGACTCATAGTTGTCGGGAGCCTACTATAGATGTAGAAATTTTACTCCGAAGTCTATGTAAAGACTTAAAATAAATTTTCACACACTAAGTCGTGCATAAGCGTGCCAACTAGTTTTACTTAAACTAGCAAAGTTGTATTTTCTGACTTCTGGAGCGATTGTAGGCAAGTGAGATCTTTTCGACTTATGCCTTCTTGAATCGATGCTCAAGGGTTAGCCTAAACACTTTGAGGATTGATCTTGATCAGATGTGTTTTTAAAATTCATTTTTCAAACCCAAATGACTTAACCAAATTCGTGACCTAGGTCTTAAGAAGAAAATTTTTCTAAGTTCTGAAAAATAGAAACTGATTATGTTTTGAGAACTTATTTTAAATTTTTTTTAAATAGCTTATAATTCTCCAAAAATCACGAAACTTTCACAGTGAAAAAAGGATCATATGAAGGTTTAGAAACTATTTTTTATTCTGATTTTGGTATTGTGACGGTCTGCAATTAAATCAGGGAATGACCCTTGCTCAGACGTCCAAAACAGTTTTGTAACAGAAATACAAAGGTTTAGAGAAACGTCGATATCTCAGTGCACAGATCTCTAATCTTCATGAACTTAGTCTTGTTGGAAAGCTATAGATGTCAGATTTACAATGAGATAAGTGTCAATGAAATTAATTCAATACAGATAAAGTTATGAGATAATAACCCAAGCTCTATTGTAGTAAACATAGGTATTACAGATTCAACTCTGGTTTTATCCAACTTTCCTCAATTTTAATTACGTAGTTGCACTCCTAAAATTCTTAAAAATTTTATGAGAAGTGGGCTAGTGTGTGAAGATTCAGTGTTTAAAGTTTTAGATCATTTGGAGCAGATGATAGAAAATTAAAAATAAATTATTAGACGGATACAAGATGCTTGAAACAAATTTTTGTGTTTAGAAAATATATCAATGCATCTTATCTAAAATTGAAAGACAAATCACAACCATTTGAATGTAAATGACTGAAGTAAATGAATTAAATATATCTATAGCTTAAGTATAGAGGGGATTAAGAGATATAAGAGATTATAATGTATAGAGAGGTATAAGAAACTTGAAATCAAACAAATAATAGGCATGAATGTAACGAAATGAAATGGGCAACATATCTATCTATTACATCATGGGGGGAGTCAATTGCTCCATTAATACAACCCCTTTTTAATGAATGAAAGTATGGAAGAAGAAATTAAAGAAGAGAAAAGAAGATCGACCTTATAAAGGAGCCCTCCTTGGCACCGAATTTGGAGGGGACGCTTCCTCCTTCTTCCTCTCTTCTCTCTCTCTTTATTTCTCTCTCTCTTACTGCAGCTCTCCCTCTCTCTCTTAGGCTCTTTCTCACCTTTCTTCCATGCTCATGAATGCCTTGAACCCAGCCCCAAGGCCCCTTTTATAGATTTCAAGGGGGGGCTCTAGGGCCTTCTATGATTTGGGCCTTTGGGGCCATCCCGAATCCAATCCGATCCAAATGGTTGGCCCATCCATGCACACGGGGTGTACGTGGGCTGGGAGGGTAGTCCCTTCTTATCCCATGTGAGCTTGGTGAAGTCCACATGTACCAACTCCTTTATTTGACTTGGCTAGGTGAGCTCGACTCACCCTAGCCCGCTCCTTGCTCGATCTTAGTGGTTTGCCTTGAGACGAGTCTTGACTTGGGTGTGGTCTTCATTTGTTCTTTGAACTTAAGACTTAAATTCACCTTGGCTTTAGTCATCTTCTTCTAGCTCGTCCTAAAATCAACTTGAATTTTGAACTTAGGATGACCCTGCTTCGAGGCTTGATTTGGATGCTTCATTTGATCCTACCTTCAAAAATTTTGTTTTACTTAATTATCTTTTCATTTATAGTTTTAAATATTTCTTTTTTTATTATTTAAAACTATTTCATATGAGATATATTTGAAAACATCGAGTTTTAATGAAATCTTCAAATATTCTTTTCGGAAAACAATTGATTATCATTCCCAATGTTTGTTTGCATGGGTGATCTGCTTTCTCTCAGTGAATTAGTCTTTACTATTTCAACCACTTTAACCCTTTGTTGGGTGTAGGGTGTTGGACCACTTTAACCCTTTCGATGGGTGTAGGGTCTCGAACCACTTTAACCCTTGGGTGTAGGGTATTTGAGTAAGACTATTTTCAATCTGTCGAGTTTTTGAGGCCTTGTTTGGATTTGATTTGTTTTTAAATTTCAAAGGTTTTTATAAATTTGACATTTTGCAAACATTTTTGGGTTTGGTTCCCAATGTCTCATTTTTATTTGTTTCTTTAAAAATCTTTTTGAAACCATTCTTTCTTTGAAGGCAATCATTTGAAAAAGTAGAATCCTACCAATTTGGACTTGAGGGCAAAGCAATCATTTTTTTGGCTCTTTGTCAAAATTAGATTTTTTTGAGAGGGGTACTGTATACCCTTATTTTGAGGTTGCTACGAAATTTCGGTGCAAAAAGAGTTCGTTTAAGGTATCTTTATTTGAAAACTCTTAAAAGACCCAAAACTATAATTTTTCTTTAAAAAGGCAGAAATTATAAAAGTTCAAATTTTTTTAGAAAATTTTTGGGTGTTTACACCTACTCATATGCTTTTGGTGATTCTCTAACATGTACTTGATGAAAAAGTATATTTTTAAGTAATCATAAACTTGATTAGTTGCATACATTAACATGTTTATTTCATCACTAATATATCTGATGACTTATATACCTTGAGTAGTTGTGGTGATATAATTGTTGGTTTAACCTTCTGTGAGTTCATTAGATATAAATTGTAGAGGAAGCTACTTGTTGGACAGTCAGAGGAGGATATGAGTATTAAGAGGGACTATTATATGCGATAATAAACCCCTGAGCAATTAGGAATGAACAACCAATGGTGTAATGGTGTGAAGTGGTTGCCTCCTCATATAGTGGACTTTGGTAACATACAAAATCACTATCAGAGGTGGTCACTACATAAGTCGATAAATAAGGATAATAGGTTGAACCATTTTGTAAAATGATTTAGCTTGAAGTAAGTTGGTATTGGTAACTACCATCGATTTGTATGATGACTACCCCATGAGCAAGTGGATTCATGTAATCATCCTATAGATAGTTCTAAGTGTGATGGTCTACTAGTTGGTCTAAAACCATCGAGTATGCACATATCCTTTATAATAGTGGTCTCTTCCATTAGTCATTGATCACCACTATCAATTATAAGGGAGACAATGGAGGATTATTCGTATCCCCTTTCCATAAGGAATCGATTGGTTTGTCGATGGTCGATTGAGAGTCAAACTCATCGGTTAGTACCCTTCAGGAACCAACTTGTCATCGGCTAATATTGAAAGATCGATGGTTTCATCGGCTTCCAAGTAGTAGTAAGACAATTGAAAGTTATCGATGGAGTCATTGGCAACTCATTTTTCATCTTCTTGAGATTCACTCCATGTTATTGACTTTATATCAATAGTTGTTATGTCGGTTGTCGATTCAACAATTATTGTTATGTTTGTAGTTGATTTGATAATTTATTTTGTGTTATCAACCAAACCCATATATGTATGAGTTGCTTGGCATCTTTAGTTGAGATGAAGCATTAGTTGGGTTAATAGTTTTGTTAGCTACAGATTTTGTACCATTAGCTCTTTAGATGATCCTCTTGTTAGTATTGAATCTCAGTTGTCCAACTAACGAGTAGTAATGTACAATTCTTCTTTAAATTTTTGCTAATGTGATCTAAGATCATATTTATGTATTCACACTTAGTGGTTGCTCCCTAACTATTAGATAAAGATAACCAACTGAATAGGTAGCTGGTGAAGGCGGTCACTCTTTATAAAATGAATAACTAGACTACTAACTTGTTTTAAGAATTATTGACCTTCAAAGTGTAGTAGTATGGGCAACCATTTAGTATGTATTAATACATTATAACCGATCCATAAGTCTCACCGGGCGTGCAAAAAAATGAAAAAAATATGAAGAGCCCCTGCCTATTAAAAAATATCGCTAAACCACTCGCTAGAAAACATGCATAGAATTTACCCTTACTATCTAAGAATTATAGACTACTCCTCTAGAAGGTATAGAAATTGATCTAGAGAAGTGAATAATAATCTAGAATGAACCCACTAAGTGCATTTTCTCATTTTTGAAGGTCTCGAAATCTTGTCTCGTCTACTTTTTAAAGGTTCATGAATAACTCAAATATGAGCTTGAACGGGTAAGATTCGATGAAAACAATTGAAACCTATCAAAGGGTCTGACCCTTCAATCGACCAAGCACACCTTCCTAAAGAGTGGCTATAACATCATCGTTTCTAACCAAATTGACCTATTTTTTATTCTCTAAAAGGTTCTATGTATGATCCTTCCTTGGAATTAAGAATTGTATGAATCAGAGTTAGGATTAGGAAGTTATAGACAAGCCAAACCTATCAGAAAGTATATAACCAAGTTATTGTTTGAATCCTGATAAAATTAGAAAAATCATTGTTCTCAAGCAATCCATGGCCAATCTGATTTTTGGCCCAAGAAAATTCAAACTCAAGATGTTTATGAATTTTCAACCTAAATTGGACCCAAACCTCACTAGAAGCTTAAAGAAGCTCGGAAAAACCTAAAAAAGGCCTCAAAAGAGCTTTAGAAAGCCATCATGGTTTTGATTTTGACTAATTCTAAATGGCATACACTTAAGCAGATTTCCAAAACTCCCAACACACCTGATCCTTTTGAGGGTGGAGGTTAGTACCCTTTGGCTTGGCCTATATGACCTATATTTCATCATAGTATGAGATCTCTATGTCATTTCAAGGTGTCGGTGACTACCTTTTTGGCACATCAAGTGGGACTTGAAGGATTGATTATGATGAATCAATACATACCAAATGGTTGCCCATACTCCTATACTTAGGAAGAAACAGTTAAGACAAGTTGATGTCATGTTTGTTCATCTTATGAAGAGTGAATGCCTTGACCATCTATCTACTTGACTCATTACCCTTACCCAATAGTTAGGGGGGTAATGCCTAGTATCAAGACATAGATGCAATCTTAGATCACATTAGTCAAATGTTTAAAAAGGAATTGTATACGACTACCACTCGTCGATTAGATAACTTAGATTTCATGCTATCAAGAGCATCAACAAAAGAATCAACATGTATAAAATCTATAACTGATGAAGCCATCAACCACAATAATGCTTTGTCTCAACAAGTTGTCAAGCAACCCATTCGGATTTGGTTGATGTGATAGGGTTGATATCACAAAGTCAATTGTTGAATTAGCTACTAACATACAATAACTATCGATATAGAGTTGGTGACATGCACTAAATCTCAAGATGATGAAAAATCAGTTGTAAGTGACTTCATTGATGATTTTCAATCATCTCGTAACTACTTGAAAGTCGATGGAACTGAAGATGTTTGAGTGATAACTGCCGATAAATCAGTTACCAATGAGTTTGATTCTCAATCGGCCATTGATGAACCAATATATTCCTTATAGAAAGTGGATGATGAACAATCCTTCATCAGCTCCCTTATGAGTATTAATGGTGAATAACAACTAATACAAGAGCATGTCATTATTACAAAATATAAGCGACATCTATGGCTTTAAACCAACTAGTAGATAGTTCATCACACCTAGAACTACTATTAGATTAATTGCACAAATCCACTTGCTCGGGGCAATCATCTTACAAATCAATGATAGTTACCAATACCAACCTACCTCGAGCTCAACCATTTCACAAAATAGTTTAACCTATTACCCTTACTCATTAGCTTATGTAGTGATCACCTTTGATTTCGATTTGGTAGGTCACTCGAGCCTACTAAACTTGGGAGGCAACTACTTCACACCATTATTTAGTTGGTTACTCATATACACTTGCTCGAGTGGGCAACTATCTCAGATAGTAGTTTCTTGTATTACTCATATCCTCGATGACTACCCACCAATTAAGAAGCTTGGTCAATGATTTATTTTGTCTAATGATCTCGACTGAGGCTTAACTAACAATTATGTCACTACAACTAGCTGAAATATATGCCATCACATATAGTAGTGATGAAATAGATAATATGTTAACATGTTGAAGCAGCCTATCCAAGACTCCACATCTTGGGATGACTAGCAAACAAAAACAGCAACCCTACAAACATTGATGATAAAGTACAATAAGCCGATGATGACTCACCTAGCGACGACTACTCAAGGGACTCCAATGATGAAACAAGCTCAAGCTGCCCACCAAAAAGTAGAATCGGGTGATAAGATCAACCTAATACTCAGGTTCACGACTAAAGAATTTCTTTTGCATCAACCGACATTTCAAAAAGAAGATCTAGTAGATCTTACCTTCCTCATATAAAAGCCGACTACACATCCTATCGAGCCCACACATAGCCAAGACTCCTTGGATTGCCAATAATATCTTGCAGCAACTCAAGATGTTTTAAATGACTAATATTATATCAAGCCGAGTTTATTAAAGAAAAAAGAGGATATAAGTACCACATCTTGCAAACTTACTTTAATTTTTTGCATTCCATCAAAGTATACAACCTTGATCCTCGATACCAATACTTCAGCTAAAAGTTGTAGAGGTAATTGAGACAATATGTTATAGCTAAAAATTGAAAGGAGATTCGAGGAGTCACAAAGGTAGATTTCTGATAAATTTGTCTCATAAACTAATAATAGTAGATTTGATTATGCAACTGAAAGCACAAAAACCACACTCATAAAAAGAGTAAAGGACAACAAAAAGGAAAATTTTATTAAGTAAAAAAAAAGCGTTACAGGTTTGAAAGAGAAGTGACCTAAACGGAAATAAAATAAACATGTCGATGATGTGTCTTATAAATGTTTTTCAAGACAGGCCACCATCTTCTTTTATAGCTGGTAGTGGCCTAATTGTAGATCCTTTCTCACTTCTACAAATCAATTTCTATAATTGAAAATGTGGTGGTTTGTAAGAGTACAATATAAGCGATTAAGAGAATTATTTACAATTATGTACATGATACAACAAAGAAGAAGACTCAACAGACTTTATTTTTATATATAAAAATGCATGAAGGAGAAGCTTCAAGTATAAAAATTAACTTAGGGAGGGCAACATGCTCTATCATTTTATCATTTTGTTCATGACCATCTCTTCTTAAGGGCCCATGGATTCATTTATTCATTTGACTCACTATCATAATCTACTTTCAAAAATCGATATAAGAAAGAAGAAAAAGAATGAGTATGTGTATCAATGAGTAGGTTAGATGTATCAAAATAGCGTCTCCATCAATGTTGTAAGATTGTCTACCTTTCAAGCTATGGTTAATGATATAAGGAAATTTGATCCTCGAATGAAGGCTCCATCTTACCATGATGTCAAGAAAATATTATTCGAGAATAAGATGGAAAGAATAAAAAAGTTTGTAAATTGATTTAGAAAGCATTGGGTTATACATGAATGAATTGACAGAAAGCAAAAGACACTCGTAAATTTTTTGGTACATAGTCTTTAACAAACAATATTTCTTAGGTTCATTGTTGCATCCAATAAAGTAAAAATGCAAATAAATTATATATTGTTAAAAAAAGTGATCTTAGAAGTTGGAGAAACAATATTGTCAAGGTGATTACATATAATGTTGCAAATTATATGGCAGTTGGTAGAATGTTGATGGGTGAATTTAACCATTTGTTTTAAACACCATACACCGCACATTTATAGATCAAATGCTTAAGATATTGGGGAAACAAATAAATTAGAGGCATCTTTAACAAGGCAAAGAAGCTAGTGACATATTTATATAGCCATGATCAAATATTGCATATGATGAGACATTTCATTGGAGATAAAAACATACATATGTCTCATGTTACTTGTTTTGCTACTAGGTTTTTAACATGGGGCAACTTATGATAATCAAAAGAAGTTCTTAGGTCTATGGTTATTTCTTTACAACATAAAAATTTCCTCTACCAATTAGTGTAGAAGGATAGCAGTTTAAGACAATAATTTTACAACACAGATTATAGAAGGGCATTAGTTTTTCACTTAGAGCAATGACCCCTTGGTAGATATTTTACATATGACGGATAGTGATGAAAAACCAATCATGGGCTATTTTACTACTTTAGGTACATAAGTACTTTAAGGTTTATTTTACTACTTTAGTCTTTCACTTAGTTTAATTAGTTGTATGTTGTGAATGATAATATTAATTTTATTATCTTATTTTACACATTAACTTTAAGAACAAGAAAGAGCAGTACGTTTTTATTTGTAAGATCATAGATAAGAGGCAGGATAGGCAAAATGCATAGGCCATTGCATGTTATTACACTATATCTCCATCTAGGATTGTATCATGAGTATGAAGTGATAGAATTTAACGTTGAGATTAAAAGTGTGTTGTTTTATGTTATTAGTGTGCTTGTATGAAGTATGGATAAACTACATGAAATCAGTAGCAAATTAGGAGTTATTATTTCCATCTAGGGTTGTATCATGAGTATCAAGGGATATAATTTAATGTTGAGATTCAAAGTGTGTCATTTAAGTTATTAGTGTGCTTGTGTGAAGTATGGATGAACAACATGAATTCACTCAACAAATTATGAGTTATCGAAGTGTTTCAGGTGGCTTTGGATTAGAATAAGCTATAAGTTAAGGAGAAGCATATGTACCAAGTAATTAATTCAAGCAAATTAGCAACTTTGCTTATTTCATTGTTAAGATATGAATTTTGAATTTTGAATTTGATTAATTCATTGCTTATGTATGTTTATTCTATAGCTGAATGGTGAATAACCTTTGGCTATGGATAGTCCTGAGTTACAAAATTTTGCTATATCAGTTTTGAGTCTCACCTATAGTGCCACCCCATATGAACACAGTTGAAGCAACTTCAAAGTGGTAAAAATTATATTTCATCATTTATAATGTAATACAGTTAAAGTTATATATTGAGTTCTTAATATTGTTATTAAACCATAACTTGTTGTAAACACCCAAAATCAAAATGTTTTCAAAACTTCCAAATTCGAAAATCAATTTGAAACCTTTATGAATTTCCAATTCGAAAATGCTAACTTTTTAAAAGTTCAAGTCTTTTTAAAGAATATTCCAAAATAAAGGTTTTAATTTCAAAGTTAAAACCCCCAGAGATTCAAAACCAATCCGACGAACAGGTAAGGACCCAGCCCGATCCGAGATCAAAAGCAAGTTTGGAAGCGGAGGATGGACCAAGTCAGAAACATATCCTCTCCAGATGAAAGCAAGTAAGATACAAAGATTAAAAGCTTATCAGAATTGGATAAGAAGATCAAGACTACAGGTGGATAAGATGAAGATTATGGATTAGATAAGCTTCACAGGACGGTTCAATGCAAATTCGAGGGCCGTTTTATTTTTAAATCATGGGATAGTTCATCTCAAATCAAAGATCATGACCAGCCTTACAAAAGAATCGGACGTGGAAGTGCTGACTTTGAAAACTTATTCAAGCTATAACATATCAATTTAAATCAAATTAAATGAAGACAAGAAGCAAAGCCAGCCTAGCCGGCCACATAGGTGCACTCAGCTAGGGTTAGACGAGCCCATATAGACTTGGAAACCAGCCCACATGGGGCTGGTCCATAGTACCTCAAGGGGGACCACTCAAAGGTGGATCATGGGTTGGACATGCGAGCCAAACCCGCCCCAATGAAAGCTCTAAGAAACAAGCTCCTTGGCCTATAAATAGGGCCAAGGGGGGGGCAGGTTCTCCATCTTGCATCTTTTGGAGAGTGTGCTATCTTGGGGATTGGTGAGAGAGTTAGGGGTTGGGCTTAGCAAGGAGGTGTTGCACCTATCTTGGGTCGTGGGTTGCAAAGGAGTGAAGCAAGACAGGGAGAGTGGGGTAGGTCTAGGAAAGGGTTGCACATTGAGTTTGAGTGAGAGTGAGGCATTCGAGGAAGAAGAAAGCCGAATTCCATACTTGGAATTTTCGGCATTTTGGGTGGAAAGCTGTAAGTATTCCTAAACTCCAATTCTAATCCTTCTTCTCCTTTAATTCAATTTGAAAGGGGTTGTATTAATAGAGCCTCGTCTCCCCCCATGTTGTAATAATGATTAGATTTGCTGAACTTTCATTCTCACGTATGCACTCCACGTGTTTGTTTATGTGATTCTTCTCCAATATATTCTATAGAACACTTTATACTCTCTACCCCTTCTATGCTTAAGCTTAAATACATATTTCCCTTCATTTCCTTTCGACAATTTCAATTCGTGATGTTGTGTTGTTGCAATTTCAATTCGTGTGATTTTGCTTCACGTATGATTCTAAAAACTTGAAAACTAGATTTCATTATCTCTACATATGTTGATTGCCTGAATTTTAATTCTCGAATCTCTACTTCAATTTCTCCGAAACTTTGCACACATATTCTACACACACGCCCACCTCTGATAAAATTTTCAACAATTGTAGGGTTGTCTAACCTCATAATTAAAATTGTGCAAAATTGGAATGATTTCTAAAAACTGTTTGTCCAACCAGTTTTTCTATAATAGAGCATGAGTTTTCATCCCATAACTCTGTCTGTAGATCTCCAAAATCGATGAATTTTAATTCATTGGAAAGTTGACATCCATAGATTTCCATCAATATCAAATTCATTAAATTTGAAACTCTAAGCACTTAGATACAGGCTCATCTTTGAATCTTTATATTTTTGTGATAGAATAGTTCCGGGTGCCTTAGCAGAGGTACTTCTCAGATTTAATTTTGCAGCAGTATAGCTCTGAATCATGATTTGAAAAATGTTACAGATTCTTCACATCTCAAGCATTGTCTTCTAAAATTTTGATGATTTTAGGAGATATAAAAGGCATTTAAAATGATTTATGAATCAAGTCTTGAAAACAGAACTTTTTTTTTGAGCACTTTTCATTTGGAAGCTTGAAACCTAGTGCATTCACTTTTTCTTTGAAAAACACCTCATCCTCACGTGAATTGGAGTTTCTTACGTCTAGAATTAAAGTTTATAAGCGCTTAGGTTGACCCTTGAGCGTTGGTTCAAGAAGACCTAAAGCGAAAAGAGCTCGCTTAGCCCAATCGCCAATTGAAGTTGGATTTGATTTATTACTTTGCTAGTTTTTGCAAACTAGTTGGCACGCTCGCAGAAGAGTAGATTAAAATTTCTCATTTCAAGTCTCAACATAGGCTTGGAGTGAAAATTTCATGTCTACACTTGTTATAAATTCCTTCTCTGATCTTAGATTCATATAAAGAAGTAGAACAAATTATTTGATCAAAAGCTTAACAACTTAGCTTTTGTGTAATATATTAGTAAACTACGAAGAAGGTATGAAAAGAGGAAAGCTAATGGAAAGAGTTTTGACCCTATCATGTTGGCAATGATTGAAGATCACGATGAATATCTAACCGATGATGAGTTTGTTAGTGATAATAAATCACTTACATGATGAGATACTAATTTAGTGTCTAGAGTATCAAGAGGGAAGGAATGTGTATATACATGATCAAAAACACAAAAATGATAAAGAAGGAAAAACAAGGCCAAAGACAAGATGTAGAAGAAGAATTTGATTTTAAAGAAACATATGAAGAGTAAAAGGAACTAGAAGAATAAGGATCTTCGTCGGGAAATGAACATGATTACTTTTATACAAAAAATATAGCTTTTATTGTTCATCTTTAACAACCCATTTTATATCATAATCACATTTATTGGATATTGATTTTCTACTTGTTAACTTGTTATATTTGATGTTTCTCCAAAATATTACAGATATTTTGGTCATTTGGTGGACGTTATATTTTAAACCTTATATTATGTGATTTTTTGGTAACTCCGCCCATGTAAGGGATCACCCTTGCATTGTCGGTCCTAAGCCCAAATAAAGAATGAGGGTTGTGTTAGGCTTCTGACAACCAGCGTAAAACTTTGTCAAATTTTTATAACATGGATTACAAAAATTATGAGCATTGCTTTGGGGCGTCCCCGCCTAGCGACACACTGTAGAGCCTAAATGCAGTGATAAGTAAGCAAGGGCTACTATATTTTCACCTGAATGCAGTGAATCAATTGCAGAGAGGGTTCCCACATCATGAACGAGTGTGGGTAAAGAAGTTAGTCCCGCTACATTGCCGCCCGAATGTAGTAAATAATTTTCAGAGAGGGTCTCCACATTTTGAATATGGATGGATGCGGGGGGTAAGGAAGCTATAGATAATAAGATTCGTATTAGTTCTTGAAATATCAGAACATTATCCGGTAAGCTAATGGAGGTGGTAGATACTATGATTCGGAGAAAAATTCATATTCTATGTTTACAAGAGACAAAATGGGTTCGAGAAAAAATCAAGGAGATAGAGGATATATGTTTTAAATTACGGTACTCAAGTAAAGAAAAGGCTCGAAACGGAGTTGTTATTATCATAAATAAAGATTTAAAGGATAGTGTAACAGACATACAACGATATGGTGACCGAATCATGACATTAAAATTAGTGTTAGGAGTAGAGGTTTTGAATATAGTTTGTGCTTACGTACCCTAAGTAGGTCTAGAAGATAGTATAAAGACAACTTTTTGGGAAGAGTTAGATAAGGTGATTCAAAAGATTCCACAATGGGAGACGATTTGTTTAGGAGGAGACTTAAATGAACATGTTAGTAAAGAGGCATTAGGATATCAAGATATTCATGGAAACTTTGGTTTTGGGGATATAAATGAGGAAGGTAGGGAGATTTTAAATTTTGCTATGGCATTTGATCTCTTTATAGTCAATACAATCTTCAAAAACGAGATGAACATTTAATTATTTATAAGAGTGGCTTATTACAAACACAAATTGATTACTTTATTTGTAGAAAAGAAGATAGAGCATGTTGTAAAGATTGCAAGGTAATTCCAAGAGAAAGCTTAACCACCCAACATCAACTTTTAGTTATGGATTTACAAATAAAAAAATGGACAAAGAAGAAAAGAGTTCATCAAGCTATTCAGACTAAATGGTGGAACCTCAAAAGCGAGAAAGAAGATATATTGAAACAGAAAGTCCTTCAAGGAGATGTTTGGAATTATGTTGGTACACCCTATGATATGTGGAACAATATGACTATACATATTAGGAAAGTGGCAAAAGATGTGTTAGGTATATATCTAAGGGAGGTGTACCGGAACAAAAAGAAGCTTGGTGGTGGAGTGAAGTAGTGCAAAATAAAATCAAGGCAAAGAGGGCATGTTACAAATTACATTATATTAAGAAAACTAGTGAAACTTTAGAGGCTTATAAGAAAGCAAAAAAGGCCATGAGTGAAGCAAAAGCTAAAATTTGAGAGGATTTATATAAAAAACTCAACTCAAAAGAGGGTGAAAGAGATATTTTTAGGATAACTAGGGCTAGAGATAAGAAAACTAAAGATCTTAATTATGTTAGATGCATCAAGGATGATGATGAAAAATTTCTAGTGGCAAATGATGATATAAGAAATAGATGAAAAAACTATTTTTATAAGCTTTTTAATGAAAATAAAGATATTAGTATTAGCTTAGGAGAGTTAGCCAAATCATAAAAGTATATGAACCACAATTTCTACCAATATATTTAAAAGAATGAAGTCAAAGAGGCTCTTAAACATATGAAGGGTGGTAAATTGGTAAGACCAAACAATATTCCTATAGAAGTTTGGAAAATACTAGGAGAAATAAGAATCACTTGGCTCACAAGACTATTTAATGAAATATGGAGAAACTAAAAGATGCTTGAGGAATGGAAAGCGAGTACACTTATACACATATATAAGAACAAGGGAGACATTCATAATTGTAAGAATTTTCGAGGTATCAAGTTAATGAGTCATACTATGAAATTATGGAAAAGAATTATCCAACGTAGGTTAAGACAAGTATCAAGTACAATAGATAACCAATTTGGATTCATGTTAGGCAGGCAGATCGACTGTTGAAGCGATTCACCTTTTAAGACGTCTTATGGAACATTTTAGAGCAAAAAAGAAAGACCTTTACATGATATTTATTGATCTAGAAAAAGCTTATGATAGGGTACCGAGGGAGGTTCTTTGGAGAACTTTGAAAAAAAGAGGTATCCCATTGTCATACGTTAACCTTATAAGAGACATGTACGATGGTGCAAAAACATGTGTGAGGACTCATGAAGGAATGACAAACTTCTTTGAAGTTAATATTGGGTTACATCCAGGATCAACTTTAAGTCCATACTTATTTATAATGGTGATTGATGAGTTAACAAAACATATTCAAGATGAAGTACCTTGGTGTATGTTATTTGCAGATGACATTGTGTTAGTGGAGGAGTTTAAGGAAAAAGTTAATAGAAAATTAGAACTATGGAGAGAAACATTAGAAAGCAAAGGCCTCTGACTTAGTAGAACAAAGGCAGAATATATGGAATGTAAGTTTGATCATTTGGTTACTTAAGAGGACATAGAAATTAAAAGTGGCACACATTGCATCCCCAAAAGGAAAGTTTTAAATACCTAGGGTCAATTTTTCAGAGTGATGGAAGAATTGATGGAGATGTTACGTATATAATTAATGCTGGTTGGTTAAAATGGAGAGGAGCATCAAGTATTCTTTGTGATAAGAAGATAAATAGGCCTGTCATGTTTTATGGTTATGAGTGTTGAGATGTTTGTGACAGTTAATCAATTCTTTGTCATGTATTCTTTGTCATGTTCTGAGTGTTAAGAAGATAAATAGGCCTGTAATAAGAAGATAAATAGGCAGTTAATCATCAACATGTACAAAAGATGTTTGTGACAGAAATGAAGATGTTGAGATGGATGAGTGGTCATACAAGAAAAGACCATATACATAATGAGGTTATTAGAAACAAATTAGGAGTGGCACCAATAGAGGATAAAATGAGAGAATATCATTTAAGATGGTTTAGACATATAGAAAGAAGATCCAAAGAAGAACCTATAAGAAGGTTTGAAAAACTAAATTTGGAAAGTATTAAAAGAGGTAGAGGACGACCACAAAAGTGTTGGAAAGAAACAATAAAGAATGATCTAGATTATTGTGAGTTAACTGCTAACATGGCACACGATAGGGATCCGTGGAAACAAAGAATCCATGTAGCCGACCCCATCTAGTATGGGAAAAGGCTTAATTGTTGTTGTTGTTGTTGTTTTATGTGATTTTTTGGTGGGTGTTGTATTTTCTGGTGCATCTTGAAGATTGTTTTCATCTTTTAAGAACATTTGTTTCTCCACCCTAACATTATCCACAGGTACATATAGTTTGTTGCTCAAATTAGATTGAATCGTATTTGAGCAGATAAGTATAATATATTATTTCCTTTTAATTCTTTTACTTAGAATAACATGGTGTTAGAATAATCGGGTGATATTTATGTCTTTATATTTTAATTTAACAATTCATTACACAAGTTTTATTCACATTTATGAATGTGGGGTTGTGTTTCTTGATATTTCTTAGAAACCATAGAATCTATTTTAGATATATATATATATAATTTTAAATGATAAGTGTACTGCTAAATCAGTTATATCCCTACTACCATTATATTAGAATGAAGCTCTAAGAGTCGACTAACCACTATTGATAATATAATAGGCTAGGCACATCTCATGACGAGTCAGCAACACTGTGATAAACTATGTGTGGCACGAAGGTGGGTGGTTAAGGAGGGGCTAGACGACTCTAACAGCCTTGGAGGGTTTTGGTTGTGCACAATATTAGCTCAGTTAGTGGAGAATAATGAAGGATTGAGTTAGTGTATACATCGGTATGCTTGGTGTTAGCATAAAGTATAAAGTAGTGGTGGATCTAGAAATTGTTTTAGAGTGGGGCCCCTCGAATGATTTACGATGGGGCAAACCATGTATTATAGCCTATGGATCCAGCCCTGGGTTATAACCTTTAAGTTGATTTTTGAAGTCTCGGTAGGAAGGATCCACCTGGGCTCAATGTAGATCCGTCACTGGCATGAAGTATGTGCATTACGTGGATTCAACTTGTTTGTTTCATGTAAATGTTATATATGAACTTAGCCTATTTGATTGATATATGGATATGTGATATACTTGTACATGTTGGTGGACTGCACACACATACATGTGCTTGTGAATTTGAATGTTAGTTGTAAAATTATATATTCTTACTTATTATTCGCCATGTATTGTTTGGAATCTGCATGCTCATCGTATGACTTTATCATGAAGGGCCAATTCACCTACTGGGCACTTATTGATGAGCCCAACTCTCTTTCTCTCTTTGTATATATATATATAATATGTGTGTGCAGAAGATGGTTTGGTTCAATTTCATCATTCATACTGCGAACCGAACAGTGGCTTTCCCCCTCTTAAAACCGGACCAAACCAAATCACAGAGCGGTACTCGAGTCTTTGATTATAGCGATTTTATTCGGTTGTATTGGTTCTCTGAATACCCCTAGTTTCTCGTACTCTTGTGAGCAGGGGTGGCAAATTGGGTTGTCGGGGGTGGTCACTTTAGGTTCAGGTAAATAGTTGACCCAAATCTAACCTGATTATTTTCTTTAGGTCATATTCTTTGAACTTGGACTAAATCTGGTTGGCTTTGGGTTAACCCGATTATGACTCCAATATGTATATATAAAGAGAGAAAGAGAGAGAGAACTAGTATACAATAGTATTTTTAGATGCTAGAATATCCAACAAATATCAACCAGTGAATTATATATACCTAAAAAAGGCACAAGTATGCTTTTTAATTTAAATTTAAATGTCTATCATCTATTTCTTTTGATAGGTGTTTGAGATTTGTTTCGATACATACACACTTATATATAGAGAGAGCGGGGTAGTGGTAAATGCCAAAATCCTAATAGTGCTCAAATCTACTTTATCAAATGATTGAGGTGATAAAACAAAAAGAGAAGGTGTATTAAATGCAAAGTAAAAAGGTGCAAGAATACTTTTAATTCAAAACTTGATCATTGATCAAGTCAATCAAAAACAGACATGTTTGAGAAGATTTATCACTACTTATATATATATAATAGAGAGAGAGAGAGAGAGAGAGAGAGGAGAGAGAGGAAGTCTTAAATGCATGATATCTTTCCATTCATAATCTTGCATAAATACTTTAACATTAGATGTTTGAGATCAATGGTGGTGACCTCAAAGTGTCAGGTAACATGACAACTCAGGTTCCATATCGAACTGAGGGTAACGATGTGATGAGATTCGCTCAAATATGCAACTAAAAAATTAGCTCAGATATGTTAACAGCGTAAACCATAACATAGCTTAGACTATCACCAATCACAGGTACCTTTATGAAGTTTTCCCTACGTTTAAATAACTTGAAGAGTACCTACCTTTCTCTTTTTAATGTAAAAACGGGAATTTCAGTATGGCCCCTCATCAATGGTGCCTGCGTCTCTACTTCCGTATATATGATTCAGACGGGTTCCAGAGCATCAGAAGCACATATCTACCGAAACAAATACGATTGCTATGATGAGATACTCCGTCATGTATATCGTTTATGAAACCTAGGAGTGGCACGTTGGGTCTATGATCAGGTCATTTTCGACCCGGATCAACATGTTGAGCCAGACGGGGCCCGATTCTTTGCCAGGGTCCATGTAAAAGACCTAGAGATTACCTGCATTGGATCGGAGTCGACTCGGCTATGAAGCCACACACACACACACATATATATCTGTGTGTGTGTGTGTGTCTGTATTATGGCTGGTTTGGAACCTAACTGGCGGTTCCAACTGAAACCTAGCTAGGCGTGGAACCGGCCAGAATCGCAATTAGGGACTTCCTGGTTCCACCGTCTATGGAGCAGGAATAGGTGGTTTTGACTACTGGTTACATAATTTTTTGTTATTATTTTTGAAAATTTGAGTTTTGCTTATATATTTCTTTACAATTTGGAATGGATTAAGACCGGAAATGGAACTGGCCCGGTCTTGGTTTGGTTCTGCTTCCTGGTTTCAGAACTGAACTGACTTGTTTGAAACAGCCAGTTCCATATATATATATATATGGGTAACTTGGACATTGACCCAATTTTTTGTCGGCTGTTTCTGAACGACCTGAACTCAAATGCAGGTGTCCCCTGAATTTGCTTAATTCGTTATCCCTCCCACAACCAATGTTCGAGGAAAAAAAATCAACGCGACCCATGTTTATTTTGCAGTGATTTGTATCATCAAGCATATACATTTCAACTATAATTAAAGGCAGTGGTGGACCAAGAATTATTTTGGGGGTGAGGCGCACTTGTATTTCAGGTGAAGTGCATTTGTATTTCAAGTTTACAAAATACTTTGTATTTCCCTATATACTGTGGAAGGGATTTTTCAAATTCGGGTGAGGAACCTGGCCCAAAATTGGGTCGGCTACCACCGATTAAAGTTCACATGATAAAGCATATAGAAAGTCATCCTTGCATCATGATCGTTTGATCACAATGCGTTGTAAAGACGAGTAAAGAGATGAATAAATGCATGCACTGAAGTAAAGACCATGCTTTAACCTGATTGCCCAAGTAAGCAGTCTTTTGAATGATGGCCACGTTCTAAATGAATGTGGCTAGCTAGTAATCCATCTTTTGGACATTGATCTTAAGGCTTAATGTGAAAAGTGACTTTTGATTTATAAAGATGTAATCAAACACAAAGTACACATGGTGGATGCTTTTAGCAATTGGAGCTTCCACTTAGCCCAGAAAGATTCTCAATCTTTTTGATGATTTGATGTGCAAATGCTCACTTCGCTGCAACTTGAAAGTAGTTAATGAGAATCAGAGTTTTCTGACACACCCCGTATCACGTTTAGTTTAACGAATGAATTCGTACAAGTGCCATTAAAATTACATCACCACTTATGACGACAACAGTTAGTTCTTCAGTATTTGTTATGGCATTACAGATATAACTTTTTTCTTTCTCAGTAAGAGAATTGTTGAGCTTACTTAACCAAGGATTACTGAAATTATCGGTAAAGTAAAATATAATTTGATTCATCTTTAGAGATGATTTACCACTACAAGGAAATGCAAGAAAAGGTAGTCATCTTAAACGCATGCCCAAGAAGTCTGTGACTATGGTCTTATTGGAAGTAATGCACCCTCTTGGTATTGAAACCTGAACCTCCTTTAGATTGAAAACTTCTTGGGTGAAACCCCAGCCAAATGAGATAACTCGGGCTTTATGAAATGGAAATTGATCATGAGATTTTTTGGAACTTTTTTTCTGTAAAGTATTTTTACCTTTTGTGCTTTTAGGAAACAAGATGTTGGTTAACATCATGAATGTTACCAGGATGAACATGGTTTGTGATTGACAAGAACATGCAAAGATTGTGCCACCAATTTTGGCAAAGATCATTGAGCCTAACAAGAAGGACCTTAGAGGTTTGTACCTATGTCATACAGACACTTCAATACCTTTTGCACCCGTTTTAGCCGGGGCTCTAACACTCAGTACAGGTACTTTTTTTTGTGTCTATTTTAAATATATTTTTCATTCTATAACTTGTTTAATGCTATTATTGTGAAATGTACTCATGAAAACTAAGTCTTTTATTCTAGTTCAAATAAATATCATTAATTATATACAACAACTCAGCCTTTTCCTATACTAGATGGAGTCAGAGTTACGTGAATTCTTTGTTTGTATAAGATTCAATCATATATCATAGTTATACTAACAGGTAACTAAAAAAGAAGCTAGATCATTTTCTATTGTTTTCGTCCAACGCTTCTATTTCTTTATCTTCTTTGAACATATTCACCATATAGCAACTTGCATTCTTTTACTGGAACTTTCTTTAGTTGCTTGAGTGTGAAAAACTAGATATTATGAATTATAGATTGTTATATATTAATTAGGGATAGTTAATGAGGAGGGGATCTCCCATTCCCCATGGAGACCCACTTCGAAAGGGATGGATTTGGGGAGTGAAAATGGGGATGGGAACAGAGGCAGGGAGAGTAAGGAAATTCTCGATGGGGATTGGGGCAAAGATGGGAATAGGAGGTCCCTGCTTTACGAACCTAGCACCGACCCTTCCTCTAATTGATTCTAGAAAGTTAGGTCCATGTAAAAATAAAATAAATTATAAGAGAAAATAAATAAAAAAGTGTTATCTCTTTTTTAAATTTGTGAACTCATCTTCATTCTCTCACATTTCATATGTAATAATATATTTCAATTTAGATATATTTTACATAAATTAAGTTTCATTTCATATATAAAAGTGAGCTTCAACCTTTATTTAAGCATCTCTCTTTTTGCTGAAGGTCCCTACGAGGATCATGGAGGCACGAGGATGGGGATGGGGGTTCTTTTGGTTTCCGTCACAAGGATGAAAATGAAGATGGGGACAAGGTTTCGAATCGAGGATGAGAACGGAGACTTTAATCCCAACATCCCTAATACTGGTTTTAGGAATTGTTGCATCCCCGCAGCCTTATGAAACGAACGTATGACACACCTATACATTGCACTCGCACCCCTTACGATATGGATATCAAAGTTAGGTGGTCTAACTGGCATGTTTGCATATATGGATCCTCTCCTTTTCCCAAATGCTCCATAATCAAGTTCATTTGTGCTTATGTGCATGTGTGCGCTCGAGTTGGGATAAAGAGATGTAAAGGTAAGGTGGTCCAATTGGAACTCAATAGCATCTCTGTTCTTTTTCTTTTCTTAAATGCCTTAGAATCAAAATGGTATCTGGAATTTCAGTTCCTCCACAATGAATTATTTTCTATACAAAACACTCTTACTCTCTTAAGTATATGGATTTATAGTTGTCATTGATATTTTATAAAAGAAAAAAGCAAGCAGTAGAAAGAATAAGGAAGAAGTCAAGATGTTTTTTTGTTTGAAAAAAGAAAAAGCGAACGGCCATCTTTATGCCATACCAAGTTATATAATCTTTTGGCTTCAAAAGGACAGTTTGCATTTGCACGGCTACCACCTTTTGCTTTTCTGAAACCCGACCTTTTGTGTTCATTTTTCCTTTTTCCTTTTTGTATGCATAGTTTTAGATTTCCCACAAAGAGATGAGTAAGGCATGTGATTGGCATCGATTACAGGATTCTGGACCACGATTTTTGCGTCCAAGAATCTCGAATCCCCATGACTTCCTTTTGCAGTTCCTCCATCTTCCAGATTATTCATCACTTTTGATTAAATTCATCACTTTAAGTTAAAGGTGTCCATCCTCTCCGACCCGGCCCTAGTTCTGGTGGACCTGGAAATATGTGGACCATCATCTCAAGCCAGCATGGGCCAGCAAAATGCCAGTCAGGCTCTTGTTGTACATAGAAAAATCGGATTATGTCCATCACGGATATTCATTTATGCTCACTCATTGTTTTTCAGTGGTATGAATGTAATTTTTAAAATATTTTAAAAATTTCATAAGACTACAATATTATTATATTCATTCTTTCGAAAAATAATGACAATTATGAGTGAACAGCATCTTCAATCTCTTTCTCTCTCTTTTTATATATATATATATATATATATATATATATATATATATATATATATATATATATATAGGCCTTTAGGTAATTTATTGGGTGTGCTCCTCTTGTGAGTAAGAAAATATTTTGAGAACTTGTTGGGATGTCAATCCTCGCTCAACTTCATCCCCATTAGTGAACGTTGCCCCTCACTAGTTAGTGTAAGTACTGGTTAAAAGAGGTGGTTCACATTAAATAGCCAGCAACTAACGTAAAACTTTATTAATCTAGAACATGAACGTTCCATGATAGCATTAGACCTAATAGAACTTTGTTTGCTCCTTAGTCTTTGAGTGTCATCTTAATCTCAAACATTTAACTTAGAGATGTAAAGTAAAGCATGCTTGGACGAGAGTAGTACTGGGATATGTGATCTTTGGTTCCAGTTTAAAAATTGGAACCGGGTATTGAGGCGGTTTAGTTATGGTTTTGGGCAAACCAAAATCGGATATGTCGACACGATATATGCCATTCTTGTGCATTTCCCTCTGCATATTAACATGCCAAAGAGGGATACGACACGAGGGCAAAGTTTTATGTAGGTGACATTATTCGCGTATACTTTAGATGAACTGTTCAGGAATCGTTGCTCTAAGCTGAATAGAGATGAACCCGAGAAGGAATTTTGTGGGACAATCCGATCCGAGTCCACTGAAATCTTGTACCCAAATTGTATTGCATAACTTTTCGCTGCCTTAAGTTTCATGAGTTTTTAAGATAAGACAAAAACGGATAAGACAAAGAACTTTAAAATCATAAAAAAAACTATGCTATTTCAAAACAACCAAGTTGTAAGCTTCGATTGTTCGCCGAGGAATCGAGCTAAGCCATGAACTAGGGTTTGGTTGATTCATTCATCTCAGTTACCAACCCTATATCCAGGTAATGTCTAGATCTAGAATTTACAGCCCCAATGTAAATCCAGGATCTTGTTCGGTCAGCTTGGGGCTATAGTAGATTCGGACCACTGACATGAGTGCTGGCGGATATCGGACCCAGGGCCGACAAAGATCATTCTTGGAGTCTAACCAGTAGTGACAGTGTCATGAAGCTCCAGCTGCCTTAAATCCAATTTTAAATACAAGCTCTCGGGCTAGGACTTGGGTTCGGGAGGAGATTTTTCCGAAAACCGGGCTCTACCCCTCGCTTTATTGGTTTTCCTTTTTTCTTTCTCTTAGGCCTTCCTACTTGTAGTAATCATTTCTTTCTCTCTCTCTCTCTCTCTCTCTCATATATATATATATATATATATATATATATATATAGAGAGAGAGAGAGAGAGAGAGAGAGAGAGAGAGAAAACTAACTAGTATATGAGTAAATCCAAACAAATCTAAATCAATAAAATAAAAATACATGTACACTTTTTGCTACATATGGGGATAAAAAAGAATGATTGAGCGAACCTAGTATATGTTAGCATATTTGAGCGAGTATTCTCATGCCAAATAAATATCAATCAATCACACCATTTTATAGATGGATAACTCAAATTTAAATTTTAAAAATAAAAAGTTATATTATATATATATTGAGAAACAAAGAGGGAATATAGGTTATCCAAATAAACTATCTAATACACAATGTAAAATGGCGGCCTTGTTGTAATAAATTCAATGTAGCCCACCAATTTTATAATGGCTATCCAACTTATTTGCATTGTACCTTCTATATAGATTACGTATTCTGGGTGTATAAGTCAGCTTATATTATATATATTTATACATATATATAATGATATAAAGGTTCTGATAAATATATAATGTATTTCAATACATAATCTTGCATAAATATCTTCATCATTCGACAGACGTGATCAAAGATTTAAATTAAAATTAGTATTTTACTTTTATACGTCGCTTTTTGCAAGCTTTTTATTTTTGTGTGATAGAGGTACCGAAAGACATGCATTTACTATTATCTCTTATATATATATATATATATATATATATATATATATAGAGAGAGAGAGAGAGAGAGAGAGAGAGAGAGAATAAAACGACGCCCATGGCAATTAGTGCACAGGTAAACAAGCTGCAAGTAACCCCGTTGATATATAGCCGAACGTTCTATGCTTGAACAGGTTGGCAAACGGTTCACGGTATTGAAATGCGAGAATCCACGCGTTATCGACCTTCTTGTCTTTCCACCATCTCTTTAGCGACTGGGAAAGATTGCTCACCTGGCTAGGGGAAATTGAAGGTCTCGAGTTCGATACATGGGGCGTGCATTCCTGGCTTCGGCCTCCCCATTGTAACCAGAAAAAAAAATCGAGGTCTCATAAGAATATGAGAAGAGTGAATTCAAAATCTAAAAGGACATGCAGCATTAAAGCAGAACTATGTAAGAACATTAGATGCCATTTTGCAGGTTTTTACCACATTGGTAAGTAATTCTTTACTATTTTTATTTTTTGTTTATTTAAATATCTAAATTATGGTGCTTTAAAGCAGTGGTATTTTCAATATAGTGATATCATAGCTATGGTTGGGACATAACTCCACTGAGCAGTAGAAGCAGGGAAACCAAGTACTAATCCCAGTTCTGCCTGGCTAAGCAAGGCAAACACTGCATTAAGTCGGTGAAGAATTGGACTTTGTTGTTGCAGCTTGATCAACCAAACACATCATTTTGTCCTTACGACGAGCCAGCGTTAAGAACACCGAGACTCGGTTTATAATGGTTAAATCCAAGTCGTGCTCGAGTATAGCCAAGCTCAAATGATTTTGTTTAAGAAATGCTCGGCGTGAGCTTGCGGTGAATTCATGTAGCTCGAGCTCATTGGCTTCGTTTAACCTAGTCACGACCATAGCACCTTGGGGAGCTTGAGCTCATTAGGCTCATTTTAACTTGTGCAAAGCTTGATTAGGCTTGCAAGCTACTCGAGCCAAGTATTAGTGAGCTTGAGCTCTGCTCACTTGTATGTCAAGCTCGACAAGACTGAGTGGGTTTCAAGTTATCATCCTGAATGGGTCAGCTCGTCCTTATCGATCTCAGATTTCAAGAGCCTGTGATATATAGAAGATCGAACTGTTTGGATTTATCACATGTTAGAGAGGCTTGTTCATGCCTTTTTGTCAAAGCTTGATTAGAAAATAAAGGTCAACCAAGGAATATATGCAGTTAACAAACTGAATTTGGAAGCTAGTGTATGTGGGAACTGCAATCCAATGTACTTTTCCATGGAAAATGACAAGAAGATGAAGAATCCCAGGAAATTGGAGAAACCCAATATCAAGAACTCTTAGATTAAGTTTCACAAGACATAATCACCAACCTAATATTGCCAAAATTGAATCTTAGTATATTTGTTATGGGCTTGATTTGACCTATCTTAAGGACCTCTTGTGTTTGCAGCGGTCGATCCATATTGTGGTGGGGTGGATCCGAAATTCTGAAAATATTTCATTTCTGTATTAAAATTTTAAAAAAAGTGGAAACGTTTAAAGCCCGCCCACCCGAATCTGAAGTCCCTCCACTTGAAACAAGTTTCTGGATCTGCCACTGTGTATTTGTGTTTGCCGGAAATTGAAATCAGAACGAACAGCAACTCGAAATGGTGATTTGGAAAAACTCTGACTTCGTTTCAAGCCTGAAAACTTTTCTTGCATTTGCCTATCTCAGAAATTTTCGTGTTTGTGTTACATTCTCATAGATGTTCAACTTGAACCTCTTACGTCTGCTTCCAAGCGAACTTGGTGTGCGAGAATGCTTGGTTTTGGTTTTCCTTTTTTCTTTTGGTAAAGCGCGAGGCCAAAGCCCGGTATGCACGCCCCAGGATTTGAACTTGCGGTCTACAACACACAACTCAACAGCCCTGTCAGGTGGGCTAACGACCTTAACACTGGTTTTCCTTTGCTACATTGGGGAGGCTGAAGCCAAATGTACGCCACGGATATCGAACTGATGACCTCCAACTTGAGTCAACCCCCTAGCCAAGTGATCCATTGCTCTTTGTGCCTTTGGTTTTGGTTTTTGCCGGATCTCTTGTTCATCTAAATGGGTCAAATTTGAAATCAAATAGGGTTTGTACTTAGAACAATGGGTTTTTCTCTGTTACATTGGGGAGGCCAAAGCTAGATGCACACCTCGGGTATTGAACTCGTGACCTTTAACTTCAGTCGACACCCTACCAGGTGAGCAATTGCTCTCAGCTGTGCACTTGGTTTTGGTTTAGTAACGTGGGCTCTCTTGCTTGTCCAATGCTTCAAGTTAGAAATTGTGCAGATACACAAATGCTGGGTTTTGTACTTGGCCCAGCATATTGAGTTGCAGACAACGGGGTATGGTACGGGTCCTGCATCAGGAGCCATAAATTAGGTTCATTGGGCTTCCCTGAATTGGTCAAAGAAGCTTGACGAGTCTCTATCAAAGGCTCCATTCGACTCGTTTCTAAAGTGGTCTCTAGCACTGGAATCCTTGTTCAACCATCAAATCAACCTCATTCAAATAATGCACCGAAGATGAATAACCAACCCAATATAAAAAACCAGAAGTGTGCATTCAATTATATTAAAAATTTATTCAAGATAAATTTGGATTATATGAAGCTAAAAATATTAAGCAATGAAGTAAACCTTTCACTTTCCTCCATCTGTCTGAAACTTAAGTACTGTTGATGACAAAATGTGTCTCGATATAGGTATATAAAGAGAGAGATTGGATCTACTCACCACTCATGTTACCCACTTATGCTGGATGATTATTTTTTAAAGGTATTAATATAATTACATTATTCTTTTATTTTTTAAGAACTCTTAAATTTTTTTAAATTACAGTAAGAAAAACAATAGGTAAATATGAGTAGACATGTCATAAATAGGAATATTCAGTTTTCCTATATCCACATATATATATATATATATATATATAAAATTTAAAAGTTATAAAAATAATTTAAAAAATAAAAATACTATGTGTATACCCTCAAAATACCTAAAGCCATAAATCGGATTCCATAAGCGAAAAAAGAAATCAACAACCAACATAAGGTCTTTAGCCATCAATGAGGTCGATCTTGGATCATATATAAGCATTAAATTCTCGAAAAGCAAGATATGTCTTATAATCCTTCAACCATGTTCTACCTCTCCATAGAAAAGGTTCTGGATCCAATAACAACAACTAAGCCTTTTTCCCATATTAGACGGGGTCGGCTATATGGATTCTTTGTTTCCACATAGCTCTATCATGTGCCACATCAGCAGTTAACTCACAATAAGCTAGATCATTCTTTATCTTTTTTTCCAACATTTTTGTGGTCATCCTCTACCTCTTTTAATACTTTTCAAATTTAGTTTTTCATACCTTTTTACAGGTTCTTCTTCTCATCTTCTTTTTATATGTCAAAATCATCTTAAACGATATTCTCTCATTTTATCCTCTATTGGTGCCACTCCTAATTTGTTTCTAATAACCTCATTATGTATACAGTCTTTTCTTATACGACCACTCATCCATCTCAACATCTTCATTTCTGTCACAGACATCTTTTGTACATGTTGATGGTTAAATGCCCAACACTCAGAACCATAAAACATGACAGGTCTAATTGCTGTTCTATAATATTTATCTTTTAACTTTAATGGTATTTTTTTATCACAAAGAATACTGGATGCTCCTCTCCATTTTAATCAACTAGCATTAATTCTATGCATAACATCATCATCAATTCTTCCATCACTCTGAAAAATTAACCCTAGGTATTTAAAACTTTTCTTTTGGGGGATGCAATGTGTGCCAATTTTAATTTTCATGTTCTCTGAAGTAACCAAATGATCAAACTTACATTCCATATATTCTGTCTTTGTTCTACTAAGTCGGAGGCCTTTGCTTTCTAATGCTTCTCTCCATAGTTCCAATTTTCTATTAACTTTTTTCTTAGACTCTTCCACTAACACAATGTCATCTACAAATAACATACACCAAGGCACTTCATCTTGAATATGTTTTGTTAACTCATCAATCACCATTATAAATAAGTATGGACTTAAAGTTGATCCTTGATATAACTCAATATTAACTTCAAAGAAGTCGTCATTCCTTCATGAGTCTTCACACATGTTTTTGCACCATCGTATATGTCTCTTATAAGGTTAATGTATGTCAATGGGATACCTCTTTTTTTCAAGGTTCTCCAAAGAATCTCCCTCGGTACTCTATCATAAGCTTTTTTTAAATCAATAAATATTATGTGATCTTTCTTTTTTACTCTAAAATATTTCATAAGACGTCTCAAAAAGTTCTTGATCAAATCTTTAATAAGTCTTCGTGTGAATATACACCTACCTGATTCTACCACGGACATATTATGCAAGTATCGCTGTTAGTTAGTTCAATATTTATAAAATTTGATTTAGAAAAATTATAAACAGTCAATTCTGAGGTTTACAAATATGAAGATTGCATCAATATGTTGTTTCTCACTAGAGAGCGTTGCACTCGAGTACATAAAATCACTTCTCTTTTTATTTCCTTCAATAAAAAGAAGGAAAAGCTATCTAGGTTGTTTTCTCTCACTCCTAAAAAGTTGTCTCCACTGCTTTTCTTTTGGTGTGGAGAGAGAGAGAGAGAGGAAGGAGAAGAATCATGCCTTACACACTCATCCCCTCAAATTTTGTGCAGGAACTGATGCTGGAATCGGTCGGGTGATTCGTGATTAAGGCTGGGATTTTGGTCACCAGGGAAGAGCCTTTCTGTTTCCGTGCCGATGACCATTACGCTCTTTTGTAAATAAATGTTCGTGCATGTATATATGCGTGTATGTACGTCTGCTGTTAGAGAATATGCGAGAAAAAGGAAAAGCTGAGCCTGCGTCACATACACATACAGTGCACAGTGCGGGGGAACAGAAGGAACTCTCTTTCTCTCTCTCTCTCTCTGAGAAGTTTCAATACATGCATTGCCTATATTCCATCCATACTTTTTCTTGTAGCGAGTTTTATCTCTCTCCACTTCGTCTACTTTTCATGACTTGTGCCTCTGCAACTCCTATGCTGTTCAACTTCGTCCCCATCCTTATCATCTTTCTCTTCTCCTCTACAACCCCATCTCTTTCATCTCAACCCCTCAACTCTGAAGGTCTCTCTCTCTCTCTCTCTCTCTCTCTCTCTCTCTCTCTCTCTCTCTCTCTCTCTCTCTCTCTCTCTCTCTCTCCTGTGAGGAAAATCTGAAGTTGATGTGTTTTAATTTTGTGTTTATTTTTAATGTCATGTGATTTAGTGCTAGCATTGACAAGCATCAAGAGTTCACTGATTGACCCACATAACGTTTTGAGTAATTGGGATGATACATCTGTTGATCCATGTAGTTGGGCTTTCATCACCTGCTCCCCTCAAAATCAGGTCACTGTGCTGTAAGTTTTTCCTTTCCCTTCTCTACTGATTTCAGATCACTCTTGTGCTCAAAAGAAATCGTACGTTGAGATGTCTGTTGCCTTCTTCCCTTTGTTGAGAATGATGACTCCTCCTGTTTTGATATCCTAGAGAGGCGCCGAGCCAGAGTCTAGCAGGACCACTATCTGCAGCAATTGGAAATCTCACCAATCTGCAACAAGTGTAACAACTTCTCTCTCTCTCTCTTAATTTAGTTCCTCATATCAGATCATAATTTATCTTATTGTTCAATGTTGATTGTTGGGTTGTTGTCATACAACTCATTTATAACTGGAATTTTTGGTGTCGACTGTGCAGGCTGCTTCAGGACAATAATGTCACTGGGGAGATACCAGCAGAGCTGGGGAAACTTCCAAAATTGAAGACGCTTGACCTTTCAAATAACAAACTTAGTGGACCGATCCCTGATAGCCTTGGCCAGCTGAGCAGCCTTCAATATCTGTGAGCTTTTTCCTTTCCTTTTTGGGTTTTCACTCACAATTACTGTCTCACAGGTGTTTATGTTCTTTCCCTTAATGTTTCTCTTTGATTGAATCCAGGAGGTTAAACAATAACACTCTTATTGGAGGCTTTCCCCTTTCTCTTGCTAAAATACCACAACTTATTTTCCTGTGAGTTTGCTGTCCCTCCTGAATTGCTGACGGACGACCTGAACTAAATGCTTAACTAGTTTCCATACCAATGAATATTTAACGGCTTGATGTTTCAGGGACTTGTCTTATAACAATCTGAGTGGACCGGTGCCTACAGTTCCAGCAAGAACATTCAAGTAAATTACTAGCATAGAATTCCTCATCAATTCCTTTGCAGATTGTTGGTTTTTCTTACATTGTTTTTATTTCTTGGTGGTTAGTATTCAAGGGAATCTTCTAACATGTGGAAGCCGTTCGACTCATGATTGTTCACCGTCGACCCTGTCATCCTCTCTTTCATCCCCTCCAAATGCATCACAGGGTATACATGTAATTCCTGTTTAACAGCTTCTTTGTTCATGGGGGCTTTCCTGGCCGATTATTTTTGACGAATTTAGTTTCATACAGAAGGGCTTTTAGTGAACTATCTTTTCTTTGGGATATACACGTTTACTTCGGTATTCATCTTCTGATTTAGGAAAATTAAGGGGTCACAAGGTAGCTGTAGCAGTTGGTTCTGCTCTTGGCTGCACCTCAGCCACCGTTCTTGTGCTGGCTCTGTTCGTGTGGTGGAAAAAGAAGCAAAGCATGCAAATCATCAGAGATAACTACGGTTCTTTCCTTGTTACCTATTGTCCTGTTATTCTTCAAAGCCCGTTGATGGCGTTCATGCCTTATATTACGGTTATTTTATAAATGTAGATCAATATTATGATGAAGAAATGCTGTGTTTGGGAAACCTCAAGAGGTTCAGCTTCAGGGAACTCCAAGCAGCAACTGACAACTTCAACAGCAAAAGGATTTTGGGAAAAGGAGGCTTCGGGAATGTCTATAAGGGTTACTTGCAAGATGGGACAATCGTAGCCGTTAAGAGGCTGAAGGATTGTGGTGATGGTGAGACTCAGTTCCAGACTGAGATTGAAATGATCAGTTTGGCTGTTCACAGAAATCTCTTGAGGTTGCTTGGTTTCTGCATCACATCCTCTGAGAGGCTCCTTGTTTATCCTTTCATGTCCAATGGCAGTGTTGCTTCCAGGCTTAGAGGTAACGCCTCCCTCCGTCTCTCTCTCTCTCTCTCTCTCACACACACACACACACACACACACTTTTGAACTATTATGTTGAGATCCCTACAGGTTTATTGCCCAAGACAACATAAACAGAATCACACTAGCATTTTGCGTTTGCCTAGTCCAAAAACTTAAAAAGAAACACTTAATTGATTGTGTGGAGTATATGGTGTTGTTTGTTATGGCAGTAAAGCCCACCCTTGATTGGAATACAAGGAAGAGCATTGCACTAGGTGCAGCTAGAGGGCTGGTGTATCTGCATGAACAATGTGACCCGAAGATCATTCACCGGGATGTGAAGGCAGCAAACATCCTTCTCGACGATTACTGTGAAGCAGTAGTTGGTGATTTCGGTCTTGCAAAGCTCATCGACCACAGAGATTCACACGTAACAACTGTTGTGAGGGGGACTGTGGGTCATATTGCACCAGAATATCTGTCTACTGGGCAATCTTCAGAGAAAACAGATATTTATGGATTTGGAATTCTCCTCTTGGAGCTCATCACCGGCCAAACGGCTCTTGATTTCGGTAACAAAGCAGCAAATCAGAAAGGAGCAATGCTGGACTGGGTATGCATACAGCAGTGTCTTCCTTTATCTTCAGTCATTAATACATATAAACATTTATCAAAACTTTCAATTTATTGAAGAATATCTCTCCAATAAATGACAAGAGCACCTTTACATCCTTACTTTTATCATTACAAAACAAAGATACTGTGCTTGTTCCCGTAAGGATTTTTGTCATTTATTGGTAGTCTTCACCGGCCTTATTCATCTTGTCATTTTGAATACATACGTGAAGACATACTCACACATATTATATATGCATATAATATGTGTATTTGTGTGGACATAGGCCTATATTAGATGCATTCAACAAATTGCTTTTGGTTTTACCTGATAAGTTTAAAAGGATGCATTGGAAACTCTTCTTCCACTTTCGCCTCTGTCATGTACTTGGAGGGATACACAGCTGAACTAAAGACCAAAGCAAACTTCAAGTACGAATCTTTGAGCAATGCTAAGTCAATATTCTGTCAAACAGGGTTATAGCATATTTAGGGTGTGGATACAGTGTTCTAAGACATGCTAGCTACTTTTTCTCTTTTTCATAGTTTTGTTACATTTTTAATAAAATAGCGAATTATATTGTCAATGAACAATAACTTATCAAACTGAGTTTCTCTTCAAGTTTTATGAAGTATTGTGACTGGTCTAAAATTATAGATACAGTTTAGTTTATATATGTGGGTGCAGGTTAAGAAGATGCACCAAGATAAGAATCTTGATGTGATAGTCGACAAGGATCTGGGAGGCAATTATGATAGGATTGAAGCTAGAGAGATGATCCAGGTGGCTCTCCTTTGCACTCAATACTTGCCCATCAATCGGCCAAAGATGTCAGAGGTTGTGAAGATGTTGGCAGGAGACGGGCTTGCACACAAATGGGAAGCCTCACATGATACCAACGACAGTAACAGCACAGAATCAGATGCCAAGAGGAAGAGAGGGAGCAACAAGAGGGTCAGCAGCCCAAGCTTCAATGCAGATGATGCAAGGATGATAGTGATGACTGACAATGGCCGTGATGGTGATAGTGATGATGATGATTGTTCTTCTTTTGACACTCAAGCAATAGAGCTCTCAGGACCCAGGTGAAACATAGGTGGAAATTCTTTCTTCCTCACGAATTCAATGCACTGAAAAGATGGACGTTTTTCGAACGTGTAATTTGTGTATGATGCAATTTTAAGTCTCATGTTTGTGTACAGTAAGAACCCCCCCTTCTCTCTCTCTCTCTCACTCTCTCTCTCTCTCTCTCTCTCTCTCTCTCTCTATATATATATATATATATATATATATATATATATAGAGAGAGAGAGAGAGAGAGAGAGAGAATCCTACCCATTATTAATGATACTCACTTATGTTTAATTATTATTTTTCATAATATGAAAATAATAAGTCTCTTTATAATTTAAAAAAAGTCTTTATTAGCTTCAAAAATTATACTTATGCCTAAAAAAAGCAGGCAGCATTAGTGGTGGACAGAATTTGGTTTTTATTGGATCCTACCCATCACAGACACTACTTACAGCCAACGACGGGTTTTTTAGATCATGAGTATAGGAACATTGTTCTATGTATTTTTCAAAAAATCTTTATAATTTTTTAAATTATACTTATGCTATAAAAAAACAATAGGTGAATATGTGTGAATATGTTAATGTTAAGCGAGATCCGATTTTCATATATATATTTAGAGAGAGAGAAATTAGTTCATGCACACATGCATCTACATTTAAAACATTCTCAAGGATCTCAACTGTTCTTTTAGAGATTGAAATTCTAATTTCTAAAGAAAAAACACTTTGATACTTTTTATTAGTGTAATAAATCTACCAATACTATTTGTTTTTCACTTAATTAAATGGTTAAAATCTTTATGAATATTAGAGCATAGATGGGTGTGCCCAAAGATTAGAGCATAAATTACCAACACATGCATCATAATCATCCAACGTTCTTTTGTCTTATTGCTTCTAATATTTTTTGAACTCTCATGCAAAAATGGAAAAGAAAATATCGGATGCACCAAAGAGGTCTTGAAACAACATCAGAATGTTGGATGAAAATCATAAAATAATTCTTACTCTTTTAAACACCATTATAACCAAGATGTGCCAAGCTAACTGGGAATCTATGTGGTGGGATGTACTTGATATGGAAAAGTCTTGGTTTTGGTTTCAATTAATAACTACATTATTGACACTATTAAATCTAGTGACATGTTGATTCTTTGTGTTTGTGTGCGTGTGAAGAAACAAGTTTGCACACATAATTTTCACACCGATCACTACAACAAAGCGGCTATTACCCATGCTTTTTTCGACTGTTTGCCACGCTAAAGAGTGGTATAATTATGATTTTGATGCTTTTCTAAGCATGACAAAAACATGCATAAAAAAGTGAAAGCGGTGGTAATTAATGACGATTTTTCACTCTTAATAGTGTGGGAATTTCATCAAGCTTGTTATCATGATGTGGACCATGGAAAATTTTGAGTGCTTTGTCTCCATAGTTTATTGCCTGAAAAAATTGTGACGCTCTTAAACATTTGGTTCCGACACAATGAAAGTTTTTGAGATGTTATAGAGGATGCCAATTTTCTCTTGCTTTTAAGAATATTCATGCTTCATAGCATAGCATGAAAAAGTTTGCCATGCTCCATAATGTGGCAAATGTTGTATTTGAACTCTTATAGATGGCATGGTTTTTGAGTAGTTGACACCTTAAAGATCAAATTTAACATCTTGAAAAGAAGGTTAGGACAATACTATTCTTCGAAGCATGATGAACACCAACCTTTAGGTTTATTTGTCGCCACTAGTATCAAATAATTGAATGCAGTGAACCCAGCAAACACCGTTAGGATATAACGAAGACCCTTGGTTCATCTTTCACAAATGCAATCAAGTTGTAGACAAACCAACAAAATAAAGATGATGATGTTGCAAACCCAATTAGCACTACAATTGGATTTGCAAGGTCTCTTGAAAACTAAGTAGGAAATAACTCATACAATAAGAGAAAAGTTGGATGAATCTTGTTTACAATATTACTATATATAAACATGGTGAAGATGTAACTCATGATATGCTATTAATTATCATAATTATTACTCAAGAAGGCGGCTCTTAATATTATAACATGGATGCTTAATGTTCAAGAGTTGCAATCACTTCATGTGCTACTAATGAGCATAATTATCACTCAAGTAAGTGGTTTTTTATGCCAAAGTATGCTCTAATGATGTACTTTTACTCATTGAACTCAAGACTTGATGTTACTCAAGTGTGAGTTGAGGTTCACCATTGGTGATCATTTATGATATGGGCTTGAGTTTCATCCTATTGATGCTTTCTGCATCAAATCCCTTGTTAGTCCTTTCTTCAAAGGATCTACAAGATTTTGTTCTGTTCTTATATAAATAACAAAATCACTCATTTGTAATCAAATTTTTCACATAGCTATGTCTTAGTCCAATGTGTCTAGACTTTCCATTATACACTTGGCTATATGCCTTTGAAAGTGTTGATTGACTATCATAATGTAGTGTGATTGGTGCCATTGGTTTTAGCCATATTGGTACTTCATGAAGCAAGTTTCTAAGCCATTCGCTTCCTTGTGGCTAAAGCTACTAAACTCTATGCAAACCATAGTGGAATGCTTGATGATGCAAAGTTTGTTTCTTAGATCCCTAAGAAATTGCACCCCACCAAAAGTGAAGACCCAACCGCTTGTTGAAACATGATCTTCTGTATAACTTACCCAACTATCATCCGAATATCCTTCTAAAATTGAAGGACTTCCATAAACTATAATTAATTGTTCCTTTAAGTATTTTAATACCTCTTGGACAACATCTCTGCCAATGGTCCTTACTTGGATTGCTTGTATAATGACTCAATTTTCCAATAGCATATACACATAAACAATATCTAATCGTGTACATGTCATAGCATACATCAAGCATCCAATTACTTTTGCATAATCAAGTTGTTGTGCAACCGACAACCACTATTTGGTACTAATTTAATGCTTGAGTCAAATGGTGTAGTAACATGATGACAATCAAAATGATCAAATTTCTTTAATAACTTTTTCTATGTAATGAGATTGAGATAATCTAGAACTACTACCATCTCTAGTTATCTTGATCCTAGAATCACATCTACTACTCCCATATCCATTCATGTCAAAATTATTAGATAATAATCTTTTAGTATTTTCTACTTCATCCAAATCAGTACAAAAATTAGTATGTCATCCGCATATAAACAAATCATGACCGCTTTTTTATTATGAAATTTACTATACACACATTTGTCAAAGATTCATTTATTTTATATCCATTAGCAAGAACAACTTCATCAAATTTTTAATGTCATTGCTTAGGAGCTTGCTTTAAACCATATAAGGACTTAACTAATTTGCAAACTTTATGTTCTTGACCAGAACTACAAACCCTTCGGACCTATTTCATGTATACACCTCCTCATCTAACTCACCATTTAGAAATGTTGTTTTAACATCCATTTGATGAATAACAAACTTATATATGGAAACAAGTTCCAATAGTACTCTAATTGTAGCAAGTCTTGCTACAAGTATGCATATGTATTGAAAAAATAGTCAACTCAATTTTTTTGTGTAACCCTTAGCAACTAGTCTTGCCTTGAATTTTTCAATGACTCCATCTACTTTCATTTTCTTTTTGAAAATCCATTTACAACCAATGGAATCTTGGAACTTGGGAGGCTACAATTTCAAGTTTTGTTCCCTATTATTGAGTTCATTTCATCTTATATAGCTTCCTTCTAAAAGATGCATCTTGAGACTTCATTGTCCTCTTCAAATTTTTTGGATCACTTTTCTATATTATTACAGATAATGGCACATGACTCTATCTATGGAGTCTATTGTCCCTTCAACTAGAACATGAAAAATCTCAGTCCATATGTTTTTATCTTTCTAACTTTTACTTCTTCTAGGCTCAAAACTTTCTAATGTATCATTATTTGATACATCATTATCCAGATCATGCTTATCTCTATTAAATGAACATTGTCTCTCTGAGTCTTCTTGAAAGATTAAAACATCTTCTTGAAAAATCATCTTGACTTTACTATATTCCCATATAGATATGAGTCATTTGGATTCAATAACTACAAATCTATATGCCTTACTGCTATTTTCATCATATCCCAAGAAGATACATTTATAGACTTAGCTTTCTCCGTAACATGGATTTTTTCTTGAGTAGATTGGTATTTAGAATCATCTTGCTTTCGGTATTCTTACTCAAGCCACCAATTGCTCAAGAGAAATATCTTTTTTCTTATGTTTCAAAGTTTAAAAAAAAAATTCCTAGAAGGAGAAAATTTGTCTATAATAGAGGAGACAATGATGATTTTATTTATGCTCATCTTATGTTGCTTGAAACTATTTAAGATTCATTCAAGGTTAAGCAATTGCTTTATGATGGATCTATCATATAACATCTTATAATTATTGAAACGGGTAACAAGAAATTTCTTACTTATAGATCTTCCATCATGTACCTCACTTCAAGTTTGTCTTATAAATCCTTTGCACACGCTGATGTTTGGTAGGTGTCAAATAAAGCATCTGACATATTGTTGAGATTGTGACCCATGCAAATATAATTGTCATTCTCTCACTTTTATTGTTTATGGGCTTCTTTAAAAGTCTTATTCTCATTCTCTTCTAATCTTAATGTAGTGAGAACATACACGACCTTCAATGTAGTAAGAAGAAAGTGCATCTTCTTTTATCACTATAAGAAATTACCACCATTAAATCTATCCAACTTGATGAAGTCAAATGTCATCTCTCGAAAAGAAATAGTCATCTTGACAGATTAAACCTAAAGAATGTTGTACTTGAACTCTTGTAGATGATATTGTTCTTTAGTAGTTGATACCCGAGATATCAAATTTAACATCTTGAAAAGAAGGTTAGGATAATATTATTCTTTGAGGTGTGACCAACACTAACCTTTAGGTTTATTTATTGTAATCAATATCAAATAACCGAATGCAATGGACTTTGATAAACACCTTCTAGATACAACGAAGACCCTCAGTTTGTCTTCTACATACTGAGTCGTAGGCAAATCAACAAAGTAAAGATGATGATGTTGTAAACTCAATTAGCGCTACAATTGAACTTGCAAGCTCTCTTGAAAACTTAGGAAATGACTCACACAATAAGAGAAACGTTGGATGAATCTTGTTTACAATACTACTATATATAAACATGGTGAAGATGTAACTCATGATAAGCTACTAATAAACATAATTATCACTCAAGAAGGTGACTCGTACGGCTATAACATAGATGCTTAATGCTTAATGCTTAAGAGTTACAATAACTTCATGTGCTACTAATGAGTACAATTATCATTCAAGTAAGTGAGTCTTAATCCCAAAGTATGGCTGGAAAATATGGAAGAGTTTCAACTACTATATGTGCTACTAATGAGCACAATTATTACTTAAGTGACTATTAATGCCACAACATGGCTGTATCCATAACCTTCACCAAATATATTTTAATACTTTGAGAATCACCCAACAACAAATGTGTGCATAAAGTATTGAAAAATTTCCAACCCTTTGTTTTATTAAACTACTACACCTGCATACTAGCTCTTTAAAATGCTTTGCAAATAAAGCATGGTAAAACTATGCTTTTGTTGTAGTGCCTTGGATCAATTATGCCCAATCTAAAAACAAAGGGATACTATGTATATATATATATAGAGAGAGAGTAATTCACGCACACATCAATTCATGTTTTAATCTTCTTAAGGATCTCAACTATTCAATCTTGAACAATAATAGTTCAAATATTTAAATAAAAATAAGATAAAATTACCACCACCAATCATACCATTGAGATTTTTGAGAATGTTTAAGCATGGATTGATGTATGCATGAACTACGTGCACTCTTTTTCTCTCTTTATATATATATAGAGAGAGAAATTAGTACATGCACACAGATATATACTTAAATATTCTCAAAGATCTCAATTGTATGATCTTGAAGATCAATGCTTGAGCCCTTTAAGTTAAAAAGCAAGTTGTACCAGTTATATTTTATACTTATAAAAAGTATCAATATACTTTTCTCTTTTAAGATTTGAATTTCAACTATCAATCTCTTCAATCAAAATATTGAAATCCTTGAGTTTGTTTAAGTATGGATTGATGTGTGCATTGACTGTGCTCTCCATATATATATATATATATATATATATATATATATATATATATATATATATATATATATATATATATATATATATATATATATGTATGTATGTACGTGAGAACCTAATCGGTGCTCAATCTAGCTCAAAGATCTCTATCATTTAATCGTCACGATCAACAATAGATCTCTCTCTCTCTCTCTCTCTCTCTCTCTCTATATATATATATATATATATATATATACACACACCATTCTTGATGTTGATGCTTATTGCTTCTAATGAATGGGCAGGATCTGATATAGTGTAAAAGGTTAACCCGCCTCAACCACAAAGCAAACAAGGGGTGTACTTGTCATCTTTCAAAATAGATCAAAAAAGGAATCGGGTTTTCAAAAGATGAATCTGGACCAATTATTAATTTAGTCATTTTCGGCCTATCCAACTTTTGTGGTCCTCACTCAAGGGAGGGGAGGGGGCACTAGTTCGTGTTCCATGTCGTGTTCGTATCATGTGGTTTTGTGGTTGCCTTAGAAATAGGCTAGCTTGAACACAGTGTGCTTCTTTCGGTGGTGCTTCTCAGCTATTCATGTTTTGGCTCATGTATATATTGTTGACCTCTCGGTAGGCTTCTCAGCGTCCTCTGCAACCTTCGGGTTCCCTTCTATCAGGTGCACAACATCAACTCAGTCTGTGAAGAAGAAACTGGAAATACCATGTACGAATGTTTGCTTTTGAGGTTTCCTCATAGTAGGATTTTCCTGAAAGGGTTTCACTTTGTGTTTTTCACACTTATTTGATCTTTACACTGCTCTCTATTTATAGAGTAGTACCTACTCTTGAATCCCCTCGGATTCTCTAATGGGCTTTCCTCTCTTGGAACCCGTATATGGTAGGTTACGGATGAGTACTGTAACCGACTGGATGTTATGGCCTGTTATGGTCGTTACGGCTCATTTCCTGCAACCTTCATAGAGATAGCTATTGGATGACCAATCTAGTCGTTTATGTGCTGGGGTTGTCGAGAATAGTCACTTTATCTTCACATCTCTTACTTGGCCATTTGAGCCAAATGAACTGACATACTAGTTTTCCTCTCACTATTGCAGGATTTTCCTAGTAATATCATGTCATCATTGTTATTGCTTATTTGATCTCTATGTTGCTCTCTATTTATAGAGCAACGCCTACTCCTGAACCCCCTTGGATTCCCTAGTGGGTTTTCCTCTCCTAGAGCTCTTATTTGATCGGTTACGGATGAGCACCAGGACCTGTTATGATTGTTACGGCTTATTTCCCGCAACCTTTCCAGAGATAGTGACTGGATGGCCAATCCAACCGTATCGACAATGGTCACTTTATCTTCACATATATCGTGTCAAAAGCAGGCTAACCCTAACACGCTCGTGTGTGGGAGTGGGGGGGGGGGGGGCTTGGGGGTGTAGAGAGAGAGAGAGCAGGTGGGCGTGATGCGTGTGGTCTGACAAGAAGCACAAGTGGGTGCAGTCAGTCTCTTATCTTTTTCAGAGTGAGGGTGAGTGGAGCTGGTCAATGCCTAGACGTAAGCGCAGTCAAACTTACCCACCCTCTCTGCGTCCACCTCACGTTTTTCTCCCTTGACCAAAGCTTTCACACTTTTCTTTTTTACAGATACTGCCGCCACACCAAATTACCAAGAAGATCTCTGACTGGTATGGCCGGTTTAGAACCGGCTCGGTAGTTCCACCCGGAACTGAACCGAACCAAAGACCACCTAGAACAGGTCCTGTTCCACCTCTCATGAGCTGAAGCCGGATTTGTATTTTTTAGTTTTTTTGAAAGTTTCAAATATGTTAAAATTCTTTCAGTTCGTAGTGGTTTAGGACTCGAAACAGGAACCGGCTCTGTCGTAGTTGCTATTACTAATTGTGCAAGCATAACGTGTCCCGCAATCCATAGGTTTCATACTTCCCCCCCAACTGTCTACACCAAATAATGAAATTTATTCCTCCTTTGGTTTTTATGTGTAAGAGGAAAACCTGAGTAAGAGCCCAAATTTGTCGTAACCTGTCATGCTAGAGGGAGCTTGCTTCAATGATACTTCTTTTTTTTTTTGGAAAGAATGGTACACTTTGAGGAGATATTTAAAAATAAAGTATTTTCTAATGAATTTTGAAATACTTAAGAGAGAACCTAATGACCTAACGAGCATGACTCTTCATGTTTCAAAGAGAGCCATTAAAGTTTCTAGTTAATGCTTTTAAGGAGGTGACTAAGTTAGCAAAGTAACGGTTGATAAGGGCATTTAAGTTTCTCTTGAATGAATAATCGTAAGTTACAAAACATTATGGTTTTTTATGATGCCATTTAGAAAACTGTAAAGATGTGTTTATTGATAGTTTCTTCATTATATTGACAAAGATCACTACTATTTTGCAAAGAGAGTCGAGGGTTCCTCATTATATCCTATAGGTGATCATTGAAGTCATTTGCATTCAGAGAGTTCGAATCCAATAAACGACAGTGCTCTAATACGCCTTAAAGAGTCATGCACTACTCCTTTTGTTGCATGAGTGTTTGGGTATTTTTTGGTTTGCAGTCATTTTGAAGCAAACATCACCATTTCACGATGTTCTGAAACAAATGTCAATTGTGTTTCTCGATATACAAAAGAAAACACCAATATTGTGTGAGATTCTGAAAACGCTGATTCTAAGGGATAAATTCAATTTACCAATACACTAGAGGAAAAAGCTAATTTTTTGCAAGCTCTAAGTTCTTAACATTTACAAGCATATATGTTGATTTCTTTAAGAAAGGCATTGTGTCTAGTAAAAAGTTATTCTCCAAAAGCCTCTAACTTCAACATTCTTTAGGCTTTTTTGTGGCTTCTTCATGCTCTTTGGGAAGAACGACATCTTTGTGAAAGATGACATCTCACTTTTCAAACTTGACCGATTTGATGGAAGTAATTTTCTAAAGTAGCAAAGGAAAATGCTCTTTCTCCTCACCACGGTAAAGGTTGTTTATGTCTTAAGGCATAAGTACGTAACTGAAGATGCAACAAGTAAAAAGTTTCTTATAACTAGATTTAATAATTATAAAGTAGTTGATGGTGGATCTAATAATCCTTTTATTGGTTTGCACTAAAATTATAAAATAGTTGACAAGTCTTAAATAATTTTAAGCTAAGATAAGATGAGCATGAAAGATACCATCATTGTCTTTTTGATAACAAACAAGCTTCATCTTTCTTGGAAAGATGTGAAAATTACTTTTAAACACAAAAAGTAAAATATTTCAAAGAAACAATTTTTAAAGAAAAAGTTCATAATGGAGGAAGGCAAGACTAGAAAACCCTCAAACAATAGAAATTGGAATTTTAGCAAGTCTCACTACCACAATGATAGGGACACCAAGAATATAAAAAAGAAAAGAAATTGCTACCTTTATGAGAAACCCAAACATCATAAGAGTGAATGTCGATATTTCAATCAGTTAAATATTTTCAATTCAAAGGAATACCTTATGATGGTAATTTCTGAGTTCAACTTAGTTGAAGACGTTGGTGCATAATGGGTGGACTCTAGTGCAACATGTCTTGTATGCAAAACAAAACGTCTCTTCTCGTCATTCAAGGGAGAAGATGGACCTATTTTATACATTGACAATGATATAATGGTTCACATTAAGTGAAAGGGCTCCATGGAACTCAAACTTGTTTCGAAAAAGATTCTCTCTTATGGATATATTTTATGTTCTAGATGGAAGAAAGAATTGTGTCATTAGCCTTACTAAGTGTAGGTTTAAGTGTGTATTTGACAAGGACAAATTCATATTGTTGAAGGGAGACATGCTTCTAGGAAAAAGGTATCTTTGCGAAAACATATTAAAATTCAATGTTGCTAATAATAAGAATATCAATTATGTTTATATTATTGATTCTTATGATATTTGGCATTATCGATTGTGGTATGTTAAGTTTAGGAAATTAGATGACATGGTTAGATCAAATATAATTCCTAAAATGGATAAAACAAACCAATTATTAGTTCTTGCTTGCTCACTAAAATAACAAGACTTTTTTTTTCTAAAGCAAAGAGAAGTTCTAATGTTTTAGTTTTGATTCAATCTGGTGTTTATGATTTTCATGAAATGAAGTATTGCATCACACATGTTGATGAGTATACTAGATATTATTATATTTACTTCATATCTTTTAAATATAATACTTTAAAAAGTTCATGGTTTTCACATCCAAATAGAACTTGAAGATGAAACTTTTACAAAATACTTAAGATCGGATAAGAAAAGAGAATATCATTATCTAATTCATTTTGAGCCTATGAGGATCATACACCAAACAACAACTCCCTATTCACCATAACAAAATGATGTGGTTGAAAGGGAAAACTTTATGAAACTAATGATGGCATCCCAAAAGTCAAGAGCTTAGAAGAAGTAAAAGATAAGAGTCAAGAGAAAACCTTTGGACCAAAATTTAAAATGTTCATGCTTGAAGGAATATATGACTATCATGAGTTTTATACTAGTTTCTTATAACATACCAAGATATAAGAAGAGGCCATCAGGTCTCTTGATGTGGTTTTTTGAAAAGGAGTTATTGAAGATTAGATGAACTTAATAATGGTAAATAAAATTAGAAACTAGTAGATCTCCCTCCTAGATTTTTAAAAATATATACAAGTTGTTTGAACCATTGATAAATTTAAAGCTAGATTAGATGCTAGGGGATTTATTCAGAAAGAAGAGATTGAATTACTTTGATTATATGCATCAATAATAAAAATGTTACAATTAGAGTACTATTAACGCTTTATGTTAAGAAAACTAGTGAAACTTTAGAGGCTTATAAGAAAGCAAAAAAGGAAGCGTAAAAGGTTGTCAGTGAAGCAAAAGCTAAAATTTGGAAGGATTTATATAAAAAAAACTCAACTCAAAGAAGGGTGAAAGAGATATTTTTAGGATAGCTAGGGCTAGAAATAAGAAAACTAAAGATCTTAATTCTGTTAGATGCATCAAAGACGAGGATGAAAAAATTCTAGTGGCAAATGATGATATAAGAAATAGATAAATAAACTATTTTTATAAGCTTTTTAATAAAAATAAAGATGTTAGTATTAGCTTAGGAGAGTTAGCCAAATCAGAAAAGTATATAAACCATAATTTTTACCGACGTATCCAAAAGAATGAAGTCAAAGAGGCTCTTAAACATATGAAGGTTGGTAAAGCGGTGGGACCACACAATATTCCTATAGAAGTTTGGAAAATACTAGGAGAAATAAGAATCACTTGGCTCAAAAGACTATTTAATGAAATATGGAGAAACCAAAAGATGCCTGAGGAATGGAGAGCGAGTACACTTATACCCGTATATAAGAACAAGGGAGACATTCAGAATTGTGCAAATTATTGAGGTATCAAGTTAATGAGTCATACTATGAAATTGTGGGAAAGAATTATCAAACGTAAGTTAAGACAAGTATCAAGTAGAACACATAACCAATTTGGATTCATGCCAGACAGATCTACTGTTGAAGCGATTCACCTTTTGAGACGTCTTATAGAACATTTTAGAGCAAAAAAGAAAGATCTTCACATGATATTTATTGATCTAGAAAAAGCTTACGATAGGGTACCGAGGGAGGTTATTTGGAGAACCTTGGAAAAAAGAGGTATCCTATTGACATACGTTAACCTTATAAGAGACATGTACGATGGTGCAAAAACATGTGTGAGGACTCATGAAGGAATGAGAGACTTCTTTGAAGTTAATACTGGGTTACATCAAGGATTAACTTTAAGTTCATACTTATTTATAATGGTGATTGATGAGTTAATAAAACATATTCAAGATGAAGTGCCTTGGTGTATGTTATTTGCAAATGACATTGTGTTAGTGGAAGAGTCTAAGGAAAAAGTTAATAGGAAATTAGAACTATAGAGAGAAGCATTAGAAAGCAAAGGCCTCCGACTTAGTAGAACAAACATAGAATATATGGAATGTAAGTTTGATCATTTGGTTACTTCAGAGGACATAAAAATTAAAATTGGCACACATTGCATCCCTAAAAAGGAAAGTTTTAAATACTATGGTCAATTTTTCAGAGTGATGGAAGAATTGATGGAGATGTTACGCATAAAGTTAATGTTGGTTGGTTAAAATGGAGAGGAGCATTAGGTATTCTTTGTGATAAGAAGATACCATTAAAGTTAAAAGGTAAATATTATAGAGCAACAATTAGACCTGCCATGTTTTATGGTTCTGAGTGTTGGGCAGTTAACCATCAACATGTACAAAAGATGTCTGTGACAGAAATGAAGATGTTGAGATGGATGAGTGGTCATATAAGAAAAGATTATATACATAATGAGGTTATTAGAAACAAATTAGGAGTGGCACCAATAGAGGATAAAATGAGAGAATGTCGTTTAAGATGGTTTGGACATATAGAAAGAAGATCAAAAGAACCTATAAGAAGGTATGAAAAACTAAATTTGAAAAGTATTAAAAGAGGTAAAGGGCGACCACAAAAGTGTTGGAAAGAAACAATAAAGAATAATCTAGCTTATAATAGAGCCCTCTTAAAACAAAGAATCCATGTAGCCGACCCCGTCTAGTATGGGAAAAGGCTTAGTTGTTGTTTGTTGTTATTGTTGTAGTGCAATTTATCTTCAGCCACCCTTCTCCAAACTCTTTACTTGCATGTCAAATCTGTTGACGCCGAAAATCTTACTCATGACAACACATTCTTACGTACCGTCACTATGCTTAAGTTGGAGAATTTATGTGGTATCGCTCCGTCATGCTTTCTCCGATCACATGACATTCCGGCTGGGGCATCGGCTTGCTAAATTGATGCACAAGAAATGAGTGCCACATTTTGTAATCTCACTTCCTCCGGGCGTGGGAGTCGGCCGGGCAGGCGAATTCACGTGAGAGGAAGAACCTCCTGGTTGAGTCTCCTTCACACAACAAGTGCAGGATGGACTATCGCCACTTAGTGAGACCTCTCTTCAGCTCCCGACTGAATGTTATAGCACTGAATAAAGACGTGAACCGAATCAGAAAATTCCCGAACCTTCGTGTCAACTGAATCGACAGAAGGCTTGGGATGTGATATCAGGCTTTGAATGAGCTACGCTGTTCGTGTAGCTGGAGATACTCTGTTTTTTTTTTGGTGCAATGGAAGGCCAGAGCCAGATGTACGCCGCAGGTAACAAATTCATCACCTTCAACTTGTGAGTCTTACCCTCCTGCCAGGTGAGCAATGGCTCGTTATGGGTATCATGAGCTTGATGTGTTTCTTACGAACTGATGCAGAAACAGGAATCAATCTGAGATCGTTGTGTTCTAACCAAAATTAACAAGGTTGGTTTTTTTTATCCTTCGTTTTGGTAATACTATTATTTGTTACTTTTATATTATCAAGAACTTGAAGGGTTCTGGCTTGCCAAACAATAGTCTTTGGGATGCCAGATTCGGGTTGGTAAGGTTACCAAATCTGACTTAACGAGATCCTGCGAGTCAGTATTGGACTCAGATTTGATGTTGGATTGGATTGATACCAGCTGCCCCAGACAGAACCAAAACAAGGACCTCTGCAGTTTGGTTATGGTTCACCTTTCATGACACCAAAACCGGAACCAGAACCAGAAAGACGTCTCAAGGTTCCAAAACCCAACTTTTATTTCATGTTGTTTTTCAAATGAAACCAAATCAGAGACTAATGGAATCGGACCTGGCCCTGGAACTAAAACAGACACAAAAACGTCAGGATCAGAACCAAAGCTGGAACTGGATGGGGTGGGATGATTCTATTCCGGTTTAAGGTTTCAGTGAACCTGAACAAGCAGTTTAGAACCGCTGGTATCGACTTACCCAGAATCTACAAGAGTAACCAAGACTCCCTTCTCACTCATGATTTGATCCCCAATGGAAGTCTTTGGACCAAGTCTATGATTAGTGGCTTCTTGAGTAAGCTTCCTTCATGAGCTCCACTTTGGTGCAATTGCTATTTCCAAAGACGTAAAGTTCGTATGAGGCATATGGTCCACATTTGGATGACCTTGTGAGCTTTATCTCTTGCTTGTCAAGCCTCAACCCCACCCCACAGTTAGGGTGGGGTGGGCACTCCCAAGCCTAGTATAGATCATGTGGGCTTGTTTTATGAAGAGTAAGGCCCTTGGTCAATGCTTACATGAGCCTACAAGCTTGGCTTTGACTTGTGGCCACCGCCTGCCTACTACCCACTAAGACTGCCAGGTAGAGTCAGGCCCACTACCTCTTATAGTGCGCTTACAGTAGCACTCCCACGGTTGGCCTGCCTGAGGAATGGAGAGCGAGTACACTTATACCCGTATATAAGAACAAGGGAGACATTCAGAATTGTGCAAATTATTGAGGTATCAAGTTAATGAGTCATACTATGAAATTGTGGGAAAGAATTATCAAACGTAAGTTAAGACAAGTATCAAGTAGAACACATAACCAATTTGGATTCATGCCAGACAGATCTACTGTTGAAGCGATTCACCTTTTGAGACGTCTTATAGAACATTTTAGAGCAAAAAAGAAAGATCTTCACATGATATTTATTGATCTAGAAAAAGCTTACGATAGGGTACCGAGGGAGGTTATTTGGAGAACCTTGGAAAAAAGAGGTATCCTATTGACATACGTTAACCTTATAAGAGACATGTACGATGGTGCAAAAACATGTGTGAGGACTCATGAAGGAATGAGAGACTTCTTTGAAGTTAATACTGGGTTACATCAAGGATTAACTTTAAGTTCATACTTATTTATAATGGTGATTGATGAGTTAATAAAACATATTCAAGATGAAGTGCCTTGGTGTATGTTATTTGCAAATGACATTGTGTTAGTGGAAGAGTCTAAGGAAAAAGTTAATAGGAAATTAGAACTATAGAGAGAAGCATTAGAAAGCAAAGGCCTCCGACTTAGTAGAACAAACATAGAATATATGGAATGTAAGTTTGATCATTTGGTTACTTCAGAGGACATAAAAATTAAAATTGGCACACATTGCATCCCTAAAAAGGAAAGTTTTAAATACTATGGTCAATTTTTCAGAGTGATGGAAGAATTGATGGAGATGTTACGCATAAAGTTAATGTTGGTTGGTTAAAATGGAGAGGAGCATTAGGTATTCTTTGTGATAAGAAGATACCATTAAAGTTAAAAGGTAAATATTATAGAGCAACAATTAGACCTGCCATGTTTTATGGTTCTGAGTGTTGGGCAGTTAACCATCAACATGTACAAAAGATGTCTGTGACAGAAATGAAGATGTTGAGATGGATGAGTGGTCATATAAGAAAAGATTATATACATAATGAGGTTATTAGAAACAAATTAGGAGTGGCACCAATAGAGGATAAAATGAGAGAATGTCGTTTAAGATGGTTTGGACATATAGAAAGAAGATCAAAAGAACCTATAAGAAGGTATGAAAAACTAAATTTGAAAAGTATTAAAAGAGGTAAAGGGCGACCACAAAAGTGTTGGAAAGAAACAATAAAGAATAATCTAGCTTATAATAGAGCCCTCTTAAAACAAAGAATCCATGTAGCCGACCCCGTCTAGTATGGGAAAAGGCTTAGTTGTTGTTTGTTGTTATTGTTGTAGTGCAATTTATCTTCAGCCACCCTTCTCCAAACTCTTTACTTGCATGTCAAATCTGTTGACGCCGAAAATCTTACTCATGACAACACATTCTTACGTACCGTCACTATGCTTAAGTTGGAGAATTTATGTGGTATCGCTCCGTCATGCTTTCTCCGATCACATGACATTCCGGCTGGGGCATCGGCTTGCTAAATTGATGCACAAGAAATGAGTGCCACATTTTGTAATCTCACTTCCTCCGGGCGTGGGAGTCGGCCGGGCAGGCGAATTCACGTGAGAGGAAGAACCTCCTGGTTGAGTCTCCTTCACACAACAAGTGCAGGATGGACTATCGCCACTTAGTGAGACCTCTCTTCAGCTCCCGACTGAATGTTATAGCACTGAATAAAGACGTGAACCGAATCAGAAAATTCCCGAACCTTCGTGTCAACTGAATCGACAGAAGGCTTGGGATGTGATATCAGGCTTTGAATGAGCTACGCTGTTCGTGTAGCTGGAGATACTCTGTTTTTTTTTTGGTGCAATGGAAGGCCAGAGCCAGATGTACGCCGCAGGTAACAAATTCATCACCTTCAACTTGTGAGTCTTACCCTCCTGCCAGGTGAGCAATGGCTCGTTATGGGTATCATGAGCTTGATGTGTTTCTTACGAACTGATGCAGAAACAGGAATCAATCTGAGATCGTTGTGTTCTAACCAAAATTAACAAGGTTGGTTTTTTTTATCCTTCGTTTTGGTAATACTATTATTTGTTACTTTTATATTATCAAGAACTTGAAGGGTTCTGGCTTGCCAAACAATAGTCTTTGGGATGCCAGATTCGGGTTGGTAAGGTTACCAAATCTGACTTAACGAGATCCTGCGAGTCAGTATTGGACTCAGATTTGATGTTGGATTGGATTGATACCAGCTGCCCCAGACAGAACCAAAACAAGGACCTCTGCAGTTTGGTTATGGTTCACCTTTCATGACACCAAAACCGGAACCAGAACCAGAAAGACGTCTCAAGGTTCCAAAACCCAACTTTTATTTCATGTTGTTTTTCAAATGAAACCAAATCAGAGACTAATGGAATCGGACCTGGCCCTGGAACTAAAACAGACACAAAAACGTCAGGATCAGAACCAAAGCTGGAACTGGATGGGGTGGGATGATTCTATTCCGGTTTAAGGTTTCAGTGAACCTGAACAAGCAGTTTAGAACCGCTGGTATCGACTTACCCAGAATCTACAAGAGTAACCAAGACTCCCTTCTCACTCATGATTTGATCCCCAATGCAAACAATCAAAATGGATCGAGTTTTACCAAACCAGGTCCAATATCTAGCCACAAGGTCTCTAAGCTTCCCCCAGAGGGCGGCACATGGTGGTATTGCTTACAAGCCGCGGCCGACGCACGCAACAAATGTTTCTTTGAAGAAGCAAAAAAGATGAAACGTGTCTACTGATAATTCGTGATCTTTGCAGCCGGAGGCGACAGAAACTTGGCATGGGAAACCTGAACCTCTCACACCCCTAAGTTGCCAGCTGAACCAAAACCAACTGCCAGCCTCCCACAATTCAGTGGCATGTGTAAAAGCTTTTACACGCGCCGCCATACAAATCGACCATGACTCTTCCTGTTGCCTCTTTCTCTTTGGCTGCCTCCCCTGTGGAACCATACTAAAACAAACCATTTGTTTCTGCCCCTCAAGCTCGCATCAACTGCATGCATGCCTTCCCTGCAGATTTAGCCTCTTATAAAACCTGTTACAGAGCCCACTCTCCTTCATACAATCTCAATATTCAAGCAGTTTGAGTCTAACACCGTCGTCTATGATGGTTCACTCTTTTGACATACTCTCTTCCACGTCAAAAACTGAACAGATCATGGCAAGGTACAGACCAATTGCCCCAAAACCCCAACTGAACCAAACACCAAATGGGGACTCCACTATTGTAGAGCAGAACCTCCTCCCTTGCATCATGGGGCTCTCTTCAGCTTCATCTCAGTCCGTTTTCATTACTAAGCCTGTTAGGGGCAGAAAAAGGAGAACTACCTTGCCTGCCTCTCCAAGAACCAAAAAAGTGAAAAACCAGGAAGCATCTCCCCTTGTCACCCCTTTAGATCTTGATCTAGGGTTTCATCATAATTTTGTTGGATTTCCCACGTTCAGGGATGTGGGTTTCATTGGCAAGCTTAAGAAACCAACAAGCTGTGGTCACCATTTCTTTAATCTGTCACTGTTGCCATATTCATCTTCTCCCTTGCCAGTGCATAAATCACTGCAAACAGGAGTTCCGGATATGGGTTCAACCAATCAAAGCCTGACTCACGAACATGCAATAACAGAGGAGAAGGATTTGTGGCTGAAACTGCATACACCACAATCCCCTGCAAGCCCGGGCCAGGTGATCGCACCGCAGCCGGTGAGACCAGTCGGCTCGAGCATTAGCGTGAAGAGTATCTGTGAATGTGATGATGGGGCTTCATCTGTTGCTGTGTTTAAAAGACCAGAGGAAGTCGAAGAAGAGGTGGAATCAGAGGCTCTTCCCGCTGTTGTATCAGATTCTAATAATAGAGTCAGGCTTGTGAATTCGGCCTACAAGGAATTGGTGGGCCAGCCGGAATGCTCATGGTTGGAGTCATTGGTTGTGGCAGATGGAAAGCGGCGGCTGCCGGCAAAGAGGATCAATGGTGAAGTGGTGCTGCTCTTTGCAGATTTCCCTGTGCCCAACCCTTCTAATGCATTTTCCTGCAGAGTGGAGATAGAGTGGACGAGCAATGGGCACAAGTGCCACACAACCGCCGCTTGTGATGTCGCCAGACTCTCTTGTGAATCCAGGGCCTATCATTTCTCATGGAGATTCCGTGTTTCTAGTGAATCTTGTGAAAGCAGTTTCTAGTATGTAAGCCAATGGTAGTTGTGTGTTCATGTGAATAGTACGGTAGGGCAGCAGCTTTGTTACAGAAAAACAACCAAGTTTTATTCCTTTCAGCCAATATTTTCAAGGTTCCGTTGATTACCAACTTTAAGTGAGATGAGAAGGAAATTTGTTCAAAAAATTCTGGCCATGCATGAACAAAAATGGAAAATGAAATCTGAAAGTAAAGGTCCAAGTCAGTCGGCATTGGGTGGGCCTTTCCATTTGAAGTTGTCTGCATAAGCTTTCACCTGCATCCTGTCGCAGTTCAGTTAATATAAGCAAATCCTGAAACAAAATGGATCATAAACTGTAACCTGCTAAAAGAACTGCATAGCTTCAGATTGCTTCGATGTGTATAGCATAGACTCCCTCACAGCAAGCGGTGGAATCCGAGTCAAAGACGTAACATGAAGCAAATAAACGAAATCCAGCAAACAAACAAGCAAGCAATCGTGCCAATAACGTGCAGTTGGCCTAGTCGTCAGAAGAAAGTGACTTATTGGTAGTCTATAAAGCTGAATAATTTAATCACACTCAAGGAACCCCTTTCTTCGTTGTAGGAGATGCCTCAGGTGCCGCGGGCACGATTCCATTTCAAAGCAAAACGGACTGAGAAACTTCAGCTTCCAGGCACAAGTGGAGGAGATAAGCCAGGCGTTAGTAGTCCATGGTGCTCCTTTACAGGATTTTTCTGCCAACATCTCCAAGCCAGAAAAGAAGAAAGCCAAGCTACTGATGATAGGAGCACCCAGAGGATAGAAGCCTATGTTCGAATCCTTTTGGTAATTTGCCAAACAAGGCTCAACCACTTATCATAACGGGAAGAAACACGGAATGGAATACCGAATTTCTGAGAGCTCGATATCCAAAAGAGACTCAGGAAATGGAAAGCTTGGGATCTAAAGAGACAACAAAAGCCAAAGCTACAAGAAGAGCTAGAGTCATGAGGTACTTCAGGCAGTGAGTTCTTGGCGCAAGGGATGGACTAAAAAGCTTGCAACAGAGTACTTTATGCAGGAACTATTACATGAGGGCGATCAACCACCTCTAAGAAAGTGGATGATGAATTCTGATGTAGAGATGACTGTTTTTCCATGTCTGGTAACAAGTGATGGTACGCGGTTCCTTTTTCCTCCTGTTCAGGACGGAGCTAACTAGGGCGCCTCCTACATACGCATATATTTTTGTATTCAGTAGAGGGCTGCGTAACTCCATCTTGAGTATGTCCGTGTGATCATATGGCAGAAAACTGGGAAGCTTCATTTGCATTCATCAAAATATCTTCAATTTAGATAGGCGTGATAAGCGCCAACCGGATGGTAGATCTGCCATCTAGTTGTTCATCTGTACTAACCATCGATGGATCTTAAGTAGCATATCTACCATTGCGTTACTTAAAACCTTGGATGATCACAATGGTAATTGAGAGAAAGAAAGAACAGCCTATAAAGAACTTTAACAAGTATACCTTCAACAGTGGTGCCTGATGCTTCTTGACATGCATAAAAACGTTTAAAACCAGCTCGGGTGGAACTAACAAAAATTTCTACACATTCCCCTATTACAGAACGGACAAATTTACTAGAAATTCGACAAATCGAGTCTCAAGAGTCTATAAACCCCACGCAATTATAATGGTACATAACCTGGTTGTGCAAAAGAAATACAACTTTGTCACATGATTCTATGATGATTTTAGTGAACAAGCAGTATCTAGCAGGACTCGTAGATGGTGAAATAAAGATAAATGGACCTTCAAAATCAAGCATGATGACGAATGAAGAGGGCACCGCGGACTAACTAGGGAGCATGTTAGTCGCACCATTGTGCTGTATAAAGTTTAAATGTAGTTTTGCACTTAATGGATGCCATGAGCATCATTTATAAACTAATTTCTTGAAGAAATCCGTGGGGACTGATACCCAGGCCAAATTGATATTGCGTCTAACATCATCGAGTGGCTTGCTCGACTTGAGTACAAAACCAAGAAGCATCCCAATGCAACAAGTTCCTTTTATATTCCAGCACACTATGAAGGGAACTCTGTAGTATAAAGATCATGAATGATGCAAACTTATTGACGTTTTACCGTCACAAAATGATCCGGTATGTACTTCACTACATCTTTGCAAAGGGAATCTGCTCCATTGTCATACGGTCAATCAACTGTATAGCTTAGTTGGTACTTACATAGCAGTGCGCTCCTTCAGAAACTCAAATGCTCGACAATTTTTATGCAGTGCCCTGGCGTTTTCAAGTTTTAACAAACAAAGATGCTTGTAATGTAGAAAATGATAAACAATCAAAGATGTACAGTTCTGAAAACTCAAACTATGGTCATGGGTTAACAGTGGAAATGGAGAGAACACACAACGAAATCCCACCCATAGTTTGCAGCAAATGCTTTACTGGAGTGTTCACTACCAAGACTAAGCTCTGCATCTCTGACATTTGGAATATGGATCTCGGGAAGATGTCTATCCCATCAAAACGTTCTCCCACCTTCGTCTGAATGAGGTGTTGTACAAACATTTAGTCCACAGTGAACAAGTTAAATAAAATATGTGGTTGATAATAGCCCTATATGAACTAAAACTTCTAGTCCTATACCGAAGATTCAGTAGAATTCTTACCATTATAGAAACAAATCTCAATGATATAATAGCATCCGTCTAGTGATTGACACAAAGTTGAGTGTGTTATATTATCTGAAATTTTGCCCCTTGGGTTATTTTTTTCCTTCCTTCCAACAGTCAACTAGGAGCTAGCTGAATTCACGAAGATGGCATTTAAGAAAAAGACTAAAAATGATAATGGAGGTAACAAATTTCATTGAAGTACACAGTAGAAAAGTAGATATGATATAACTACAGGTTAGTGAAGTGAAGTTATCCCTTTTCTTTTCCAAGAATGAAAGGGCATTATTAAGAAGTAGGCTTGGCGACAAGAGATGGTTATCACCCACTGATTTCAAGATTCAAAGATAAAGAACAAAGTCACACTAGACAACAATCATCGGCCCCAGATCAGTCATGCCATTTGACGTTCACCATGGCTCCTTTCGCTCCAGAGGAATTTGCATGCCTTTCAAGGTCCAGGGCATAGAGTTCCGCACGAAGTGAACGCCAAGCTAATGGACCAGCGGACTGAGTGGCCCTCGCTCGTTAAGAAACTGCAAAAAGGGGCAGACTAAGTGTTCTGCCTTGCAAGGCACTATTCTCCACAACTTGGACAGCACCTTATGTATGAATTCGGTCCCTTTAGAACAATTACAGTTAAGGACATGCTACAGTTCAAACAACTACGATTGAGAACGTACTAACTTAAATGTCGATGATGGAAGTTTTCCTGTAATCTTAATAATTTGGGCACAACATCTTTCAAATTCTCACTATTGAATAGAAAGACCTGTTGTTGATGATTCTTGTCTTTACATCTTATACATGCACATTTTGAAGGGGAAGTTTGGTCTGTACTTTATAATCAACTATTAATGTCGTAAGAGGGTAGTTTAGGAGCTTTCTAGTAATGGTAGCTGTATCTGACAGCTACCCCATTGTTGAGGCTATGATTCTATAGGGCAAGGGGCACAGCAAAGTCAGCGTGTTCTTAACAATTTCTCTGTGACGAGATTTTTCAAAAAGTTATCATTAGTAAAATCTCCAGAAAATCTTTGAAGCCCAAAAAAACCAAATATAGAAAAAAGTGAACACAATAAGAAACAATGCTTCTTAAGACCATCTTTCTTATTAAAAAACACATAAAATCATTAGAAAAGGTATACAAAGTCAAAGACATTGCACGAATTTTACTGCAAGTGATATTTTGGATTTGTGTAACATCCAACCCCTTCAGGGTCAAAGTCCTTCAGCTCTTGAGGACCGAGTGAATTGGACCTGGAAACCCTTCGCCCCCGCCCGCCCCCCCCCCCCCCCCCCCCCCCCCCCCCCCCCCCCTCCCTTCCCAATTCAAGAAACCAGAACCAGCGGTTCAGAACCACAGCTTCCAAATCCTTTATAGAGCCACATGTACCATGTGTTGTGTGAGTATGATTGGTTGTTGCACCCTTATGTACATTTAACTTTTACAAATCTTTTAAAAACATTAAAAGTGGGAAGTGGGAAAACTTGAAAGATAAACGATCACTAACTGGTCAGTCATTGACTGTAGAAGATAATCCAATCATGCCTTTATATATAAACAACAACAACTAAGCCTTTTCCCATACTAGATGGGGTTGGCTACATGGATTCTTTGTTTCCACAGAGCCCTATCATGTGTCATGTTAGCGGTTAACTCACAATAAGCTAGATCATTCTTTATTGTATCACGCCTTTATATATCAAAATAATTATTACTTTAAAATTAAAAAGTGATTATCAATAAAATAAAAATATATTTGTCATCATCACTGAATGTCATACTCACTCCGTCGGTGGAGGCCATGCCCTAGACAAATAGAGAGCCCTCTTTAAACATTCAAAGAATTTTATTGTATTTTTTTTAGATTTATTGTTTCAGTTCCAGTTTTGAAACCAAAACCTCCCCAAAACTGGTTGAATCCTAAACAACCTGCCACTGGTTCCAGGTATGCCTATGCCAATCTACAGCATGCTGAGCACCTAAGTAAATTAACTATAGTGAGAAGGCAAACTGATATGTTGCTTCAATATGCATGACAAGACATGGTTTCACAAAAATACCCATTAGAAAGATATAGAGGATAAAAGTGCTACTGAAAATTTTTAGGATAGAGGTTACTCCCAAGGAATCACTTTGACATACTTTTGTGTAGACAAGAAGTTGATTTTTCACCTTCCAACTTTTTCAGATCCTCGCTTAGTTGTTGTACGAACAGGTGAATAAATAACAACCTTGTATACAGTAAGAAAAAGCAGGAAAAGAAGGTTACTATGTGCTACCAAGTCTAAACTAACCACAGCAGACTACAAAAAAATAACGCAAAAGCCAAGTAGGTCAGCACGCTTCACAATATTGAATTGAATAGAAAATGAATTACAGTAAAATCTCCAAAAGACTATGGAAATGCTTCATTGAATAATAACAGCAGCTGGTGAAAAAATTAACACATTGTCAGATTCGCCATCATATAAAATTCAAAATCACAAAGCAACATTAGATGCAACAGGCCCATAAATCTTCAACAATTTACTCATAGATTTAACAAAAACAAGAAGAAAAGCTGTAGAAATAAGGCTGCATATGGAGACAGTGTTTCCTTCTTATGGGAGGGAAGCAATGCACAACGAAACACGTCATCTAAGCTTCTCAAATCACCATTCACTTTCTTGATACCTACGATTAATTTTCTTAAGTTTTCCATTTATATTGCATGAGAACATTGGAAACATGATTCCTAGAGGATTAACACTTTTTGTGTACCTAAATCAGTTGATCTACAAAACTAATTGTCTGCACTAGGATCTTGAAGGTGAATTCATGACTACCCATGTTGTGTTCTGGATCCCTTGAAAATATTTAGGAATGATGAAAATGAGATAACGATCACAAAAATGAAAATAAGAAGCATAAAAGGAGCAGTCATAAGCATTCTTTCTTCAGAGGAAAAAAGAATTTTTCAAGCATTTCTCATTTTTCTAGAAACTCCATCCACGTAAGAGATCACCCTTGCGTGGCCAGTCCCAAGCCCGGATAAAGAAGGAGGGTTATGTTAGGCTTCCAACAGCCAGCATAAAACTTTATCAGACTTATTTATCATGGATTCTATAAATTATGATAGGGCTATGTGAAAACAAAGAATCCATGTAGCCAACCTCATCTAGTATGGGAAAAGGCTTAGTTGTTATTGTTGTTCTCATTTTTCTAGAGTTGAACAACTTATATGTGCTCACACCACAATTTTAGCAAATGACACCATGTGGTCCCAGATTTTGTAATGTCTACAGCCGATCACATTTCATCATTTCCCAGAACATGAATACACTTCCACGATATTCAGATAGATGAAAATAGACATGATATTTTGGCAATTTAGAACATTCCAGCTATCTTGAAATTTTTCTATGATTTCCAACAAATTCTCGTAAGAAACCCACTTATTTAAATTCTTCTCAAAGAAGCCTCATAAGAATCGGCTCCCAAGGGTATCATGATGAGGCTATCTTCATCACTTAAGTTAAAAGGTACGCAAGGCTGTCTTACCATAAGTATTCAATAAGGAATCTAGTGCTATTATAGAAACAAGAACATGAAACTCAGATCATTACATGTTGTATAGGGGATTACTCCAATGTAATGTTTACTGAGCATAACCCCATGGAGATATTAGCAGAGTCCTTGTTATTCCCATTCTTATTCCCAATATTTGCACCCAGTAGAGTGACATTATTTACAAATTCACATGATGCAACTTCCAAACCTTATTCGGTTCTCCAAATAAAGAATTTGCTTGCATTACTTAATACTGTTCCTATTAAGCTCCTGATCTTAGCCTTAAATACATGATACAAGTATGCTTTTTGTCATTATAGTTCACATGTACCTGTACTAAATATTGCAGGTGATCTAGTGTGGTCCGATTCTCTTTATGGTGAAATCTCCTTTCCATGACTAAAACGTTTGCTTAATCTTGCAGATGATCCAACGTGATTCGGTTCTTTTTGTGGTAAATGTATTTCTAAACCTTTTACATTTTCCAAAAGTTCAAAATTTCTTTGATATTGGATACCATCACCTATCATACATTATGATGTCATGACCATGCCAATGATTTCTCCTCCAAATGCTCAGACTCTCAGTTGTAGCCGTGGAGCTAAAGTTCCAATATGCCCAAATCTCCACAAACAGAACATAATACCAAAAAACGATCCTTTTATAAACAAGGGCAGCTTGATCTTCCCCAAATATTTTGGAGTTCACATCAAGGCATGACTTTGAAATGCTTCATTAGATTAACACATCGCAACACACAAGACTCACTGTAATTACCTACCGCAGTATGTTAATCTGGCAATTCTCTTCACTACAGAGTTGAGTCGACAAAATCCTCATCCAAAAGAAAAGAAACAGAAGAAAATTAAACATTTACTATAGACGCTTCGTTTACTACCCTGAGGGAAACCATCGTGAAGTTCTTAATGGACAATATTATGAATGTGAAGAATGCAGAAAAATGAGCAGCGATCCATTTGTAATTGGCGGTACGAAGAATAGAAATTAGGCCCTCGATACCCAAAAGAACAGTAGAAATAGAGAAGAAAATGATAGGATATAAGATGGACGTACCCTTCGTCGAAGATGCTCCTCAAGGATGCCGGAGACGATCCCAACTTCGCCGGGCTTGACCTGAACAAGCGGGTCAGATGAGAAGGATCTGAAACACAAGCGATACGTCGAGATGTGTGTGTGTGCGCGCGCCCTCGCTAAACGGACGCACGAAAATGGCATGGGATTCGCAATATACCTTGCCACCACAAAGATGGGCTATGACACGATACGATGCTTTTCCCATTTAACGGACACAAGAAAAACGTATGTGGTGGTTCGATTATTACATGATATGGCAAAGCGACGAGTCCTCCAAACGGATCGGATATCCCACTGACCAGGGTCCAGTCGAAAATAATGTCCAGCCTTATTTTGTAAGGTCGAAAAAAATGAAACCCACTTCAGTTCAGGATTCACAGAAGGAGTATCTTCATGCTTCATAATACGTACAAAGTACTCGGATCACCTTGACCCCTGGACTGGGTCGGTTATCGGGTTAAAGAAGATGTCCCATAGTTTAGCGTGCATCTCTCCAGCCCGAATATGCGTGCTTATCAAGCCATCCGGTCTCGGCGCGGTCTTGTATTTTTGGCACATACCAAGCATTGATGGGCTTAATAATAGGGTACGAAATGGGCCAGCTTGATGGTTAGTTCTGCTATTCACGCATAGCCAACCCATTGGCGGGCCAACCCAGCTGGGCAATGGGCGGGCGGGCGGGCAGGCAACCATAGAGATCATGGTTTTGAAAGCTGGCTTGGTCCAAGCAAGCCCAAACCGGGCGGCGTCACTTGAGCAACTAATATAAACGAATTACTTTATACAGTATATATAAAGTTGAATTGGAAAGTTTGATTCTTTATCTGGCTACCCGATGTGCCTAACACGCTAGGCCAAGACGCGTATCCATTGTCGAGCCTGTTTAGCAAGAAAGCAATTCCCCACATGAAGCCTGGTGTACTACGCCATGGGGTTATAGCTCTCTACCGGTAGGTCAGGAGTCCTCAAACGAACATATAACCTAATACCAACGGCCCTTTTGCATCAACAAATAAATCACTGTGAATAGCAAATTCATCTCAAGCATCATCAGCAACCATATGCAGATTTACGGTTTATAAACATTTATTTCTTTCAAAACAAAATTGAACATGAAATACATCGTCCCATCAAATGCTGGAAACTGCCAATTGGCATTTTGGGATACTGGTTAATGGTTTCAGAAGGCTTTAATAAGAACACTTCCACAGTTCAGAGGCTTGGAAGAAATGCAAGACCCTAATGTATCAAAAGTTGCCAGTCACAGAATGATAACATTTATAACAGCAATGCACACTCCACGGAGTCGAGCGTGCACGTTATTGCCATTTCAAAATCTCTCAAGAACCCCTCCAATAGTGGAATCAGTTGACAACGTCAACGATGAGCTTGCGAGACTTGAGCACTGACCATCTCAGTCGGCGATAATAAGCTGCCTGAAGAAGGGCAAGAGACAGAACAAATATCCATTTGAACCCCATCTGCCAAGAAGCAATAAGGCGGTCAGAGATGTAGTGAGCTCAAGTGAATCAATGCATAATAAAATAAGTGTTGACAACATAAGGACCAAAGCCAAGTCAGAAACGATTTACCAGTTTCCTTTCCTCCATTTCAGGTTCTGCTGCCCATGCCAAGAACGTGACCACATCTTTCCCCATCTAAGAATAACTTTTAGAGTCAGTCCAAGCATATATCCACCATTCAATGGCGAAGACATACTTCGAAGATTACTCATGTAGGCTATAAGGGGAGCCGTTAACCATGGACACTAAAGAAGAAAGCCGGCTAGAACCCTCAACTCGTATATGAGAACAGCAGTCCCCCCTCTTTTCCCTCTCTGAAGCATTCCTTCTATTTAAGTCAAGATTATTTGATTATGCTTACATAGATCATTGCTAATTATAATCTCCCAAAACAAACACCTTTTAAATATTTTCCTGAAGGTCAAGGTTTACTATAGAATATGTAAGCATTTTGCATGGGAGGTAGCAATCAACAACGATATATCTCAACCTATACATTTGGTGAAGATTTCACAAACATAAAATGGAAGCAGAAAACCACAGATTATTGTACGTGCCAAGAGTAATACCTGTGCTTCTGTTGCAGGTGTACCGTCTTCATATTCAAGTGCTCCATCGATGAGCATTTTGGGCATGGCTATTGCCCCACCTGGAAAGTAAGGATTATAGTGGAGCCCCTCTCGGATCTGTCATTCAAACATATATGGCATTAATATGACGAGGCAAAAGCTGCATAGTGCTTCAAGAAGATGAAAGAAACAATATGGTGAGAACAAATACCGATACACCAGCTGGTGGATCACGGTAGCCAGTGAGAAGGGCAAAAACATAGTTCTGACCATTGTGTCGTGCCTGAATAACACAAGAAGATTAGTAGACTAAAGAAAGGGCAACAAGCTACTCTATGAAAGACGGTGAGAAACAAACCTTCGTGATAAGGCTAAGATCTGGAGGATATGCCCCACCATTAGCAAACCTTGCAGCTTGCTCATTAGAATATGGCTGGGGAAAACGGTCACTTAACTTGCCAGGTCGGGTAAACATTTCACCTTCATCATTAGGACCATCAACCACCTCAATCTCAGCTGCCATTGCCTTTGTTTCTTCTTCAGTATATGCCACACCAACAAGATCACGATATGAAATCAGAGACATTGAATGGCATGATGCACAAACTTGCTGGTAAACTTGGTGACCTCGCCGAATCCTGCATTTGTCGGGTTCCACACAAAATCATAAAAGTTTCTCATCAACAATCAAGATTTACTTAAGCATTTGATATGAACAAAGAGGAAACAAATTAAACAAACTGATGGAACTAAGAAGCAGAGGTTCAGAGACAACGATTAATGGCCTTCTCACAAATGTAAACCATAAATTTCTGAAGGCAGGAAACAACCATCTTTGAACAATCGATGCTGTATTTCCCAAGGCAGGTTGTTTTATCTTTTCTCTACAAGTATTAAAACATGGAAAGTAACAAGCACACGCTTACGATGCATGATCATAAGAACTAAGTATTCCCTTGTGCGGCCAGGGATAACTTGGGCACTCCAGACCATGTTCGGCCTCATCAGCGGAAGCCAAGCTTGAAAAACCAAGCAATCCAGAAATTCCAGCTCCGAGGAATGCCAATGCCCTAAAAGAGGCAGCCCCAACACCATCTTGTTCCTGATTCAAAATCAAAGGTGAAAGAAAGGAATATCCCTGGAAAAAAGAAAGAAGACATAGTCAGCATTTCCTCACCAAGATAAATATGAATAAACACAACTTCATGAGGGCATTCACGTTTCATTAAACAGAAAGCTGTGTCAAAACCCAGGAAATGGTAGGTGTGGAAGATGATAATCACAATTAAAGCTCTAGAATTTTCGCAAAGGATGACAGTAGCTTTCACAACCAATTCATCAACTTATTTGGTTCTTTTAAATGCTGATGAAAGTTCATCTAACTACAGCATGAATTCTCGAACAATTTGGTTTCACAATCAAAAGCATCTGAATGCATCATAATCAAACATCTAATTTTTGGTAAATCTAGACAAGCATCTGACTTCAATATATGGCAAGCAAAACACAAAGTAACTTGAAATAAAGAGTCATCATTTTGCATTTAGTCCCAGACACTGCAAAAGCTGTGACAAGAGTTGCATCTTTCATGCATTTACATTGCAAATAATCCTAACATGAAGGAACGTGCTCCAAAGCTTGAATCTAGTGACCAATAGTCATATATCCTGAAGTATTCCAACAAGGTTTGAAGCCAGTGAGTAATTGTGGAGTTCAAGCAGAACATGACTATCCAAAAATAGTTCGATATGGGAAAAAGAAAACCATCCAGGTTCAAGATGAAACTAGAGGTTAGGCATGGCAACAGGAAACTCCAATGTCTTCAACAGCTCACCTTGGTCAACTACATTTTAACAGTTGAAACAAACATAAGTGGAAAGAATGAATTGGTAAACTTTGAACAGCATCAGGGTGTTCTTTCTAGTCTAGAAAAGTAAAAGTAGGAAATGTTCTACCTTACTATTTGGCTGGATTCAGCATGATACAATCTGATATGGACCAGTAAAAACAGCTGTACAAATTTGAAGGTGTCAACGTATCCACTCATGCCCCAATGCTATGATGCATGCTATGTTGTTAAATGTGCACATATACACCAGCATATTTGATCTATGAGTCCTTAGCAGAACCCAAGTTCCTAATCAGCCCATTTTTGCAGAACATCCACTTAAACATTGTTAAGTACAGTATAACCAGCACAAGCAGGCTACACAGTTGTATCAATTTCACATGCAGGCCACAGTCAATTATGCAACTACAAGGGGATTGATGATTTTATTCTTAACAGAAAATTCCTTGAGAGTAATGTTTGGCGAACTCATACAATCCATGTCATAGATTATATGCTTGGAATTAAAACCAGATAGTTAATCTTGATAATTGTGTGTAGAGAGATGGATACAGTGTATGTTTCCTTTGTTATTATATAATGAGACAGCTAATGTGGGAGTGATGTCTATGTTCAAATACAATATTCAAACAAATGCAAAGTTTTTAAATGAATTACTAAAATTTTATTTTACTGTTAGTGTGTTGTTAAGTTCATAAGGGATCACCCTTGCATGATCGGTCCCAAGCCTAGATAAAGGAGGGTTGCATTAGGCTTCCGATAGTCAGCGTAAAACTCTGTCGAACTTATTTATCATGGATTCTACACATTATGATAGGGCACTGCAGAAACAAAGAATCCATGTAGCATTGTAGCCAACCCCATCTAGTATGGGAAAAGGCTTACTTGTTGTTGTTGTAGTGTGCTGTTAGGTCCGGTTAAGGTGCCGATCTGGTGCTTGATTACACATTGTCTTATGGATCTTTACTTGAAGAGATATTGGCATTTCAAAGAACAAAAATGTAAGGATGTGCGACATAGACTTATTCTCAGAACATGTCAAGAGTAAATATCAAGTTCATGTTAGATTATACTGCTTAGAACAAGGTATCACATTATTAGCTAAAATTGGTTTTACCTATAGCTTTCACACGGCCTGAGCTTCATATTGGTTATTGGTGATTATTATATCATTTAAATTGTCACTTTCATGGATTTGTTACTGCTTGTACATCTCTTATTCTATCTTACTAGGTTCAAGCACTAGATTCTAAAATGAGCTTTGTCAAGCCAATATCAATGGCCCAAGGCCTATGATCACCAGAGCCACTTCCTGCCAAGTGGTTACAAGAGTTTTTTTTTGGATAAGTTCCATTAAAAAGCACCAAGAGGGTGCAAGCTATACATCAAGATGGAATATTAATTAAATAGCATTCTTGTTTTTACTTATCTGAAAAAAACAACATTTTTTTTCTTCAATATTTCTCTTTTTGGCTGCCTTTTTTGTTGAAACCACCCTCTTTCATCCGTATTGTCATTCTTCTTCTCTCTATTCCTCTAGACTTGTCCGTTCTTCCTTTTCTTCCAAATGACTGCATATCTCTTAATGGTAAATGTTTTTGTATATTGTTATGCTCAATGTGCTTTGTGTTTATTTGGATTAGAAATTATATAATCATGTACTTTGTTATAGATGTGCTATATATGGTTCTTTCATCAAAACTGATTAGTTCCACACACACACACACCCAATTCCATAGATATAAAATAACACATTTCGGTATAGATGTTTCGTATGTTCAGACCATCAAAAGCATACACTTACATGAAAGTTTCAAAGTTGGAATCGGCATATGAAGAAATGAAAATCAAGCATGAAACCAGTAAATGACTTGCAATGAAGCTCACGAACTAATGTGTCCATTTTTATGCTTTATGCATAATGATGAGTTATGGGCTTACGCAACTAAGCAATTATGACAGAAATACAAGAAATGCACCACAATATAACTGAATAGAATGTTCCAATGCCAGAAAATAAAAAATCCTAAAGGGTTCCAACCTTTATACCAAAATAGTTTTAGTAAGAAGATTCAAATGTTATCTTTCTTGCCAGAGAGGAAGCATTCTATTTCTTAAACAATAATTTTGGCCTTGGATCTGAACATAAATAGTTAATGCTGTGTTAGATTTTATTCTTGTAAAACCCAAGTTGTTCTCTTTAAAGAAAAAACAGAAAGAAGCAAAGACAATGGATTGCAAATAGATGAAAAGTATAGAAGAACCATTTGTCAAGCTATTTTGTTATAAATGTAAAGTGAAAAAAGAAATATCGCACCAATCGTATTGTAACCAATAAGAAGATCTTCTCTACAGTTAAGATAGTTTTTGGTTAAGGTTAAATCACAATAAAACAGTGAATCTTGCTTTCGAATGATTCATTCTGGTGGGGATGCAGTTCTCGCATTTAAAATAATGTTTTCATATCCTTGGAGATGCATGGAAGCAACCTATTGGTTTTGAGAATGGAAGGCGGCCACCCCCTTGAAATTCTGAAAATTTACAGTAAAACCTATGTTTTACAGTGAATATATGGTTGATATTCATGCTTCGGCCCCCTAACACGATGAAATATGTACATCGCCCAAGTGTGAAGTAAACAGGCGGGAGCTTCTAGCAATCATTTCCTTCTTGATTTGATAAAAATCAGGCATGCAGCGAGCCATTGAAATATGATGTCCCAGCAAGTTGCCCAAGTGACACCCATTTTTTTCTGATTCAATAAAAAAAAGAGACAAATAAAGCAGAAATCGTTCTACATAGTTTCAAATAAGTTTATATTATATTTGGTCCGTGGAGTAAAATTCAAGACAACAGAAGCATGTAAGCCATTCTTCTCGATTCCATAATTTTGAACTTACTTAATAACACAAGAAATACAATGCAGCAGGAGAAGCACGTATTTTCTTTCAGCACTGTTAAGCTACCAAAGCTTGAAAGGAATAACACGCAAATGCAGGATTCAAGGACTCGGCCCTCACTAATCGGCATATTAAGTATTCCATAATATTAGACAGAGGATCTCTTCAAATTCATGTTTTAACACTACAGTGTGCTTTATGAGTATGTAATTGATCGATCATCTACAGAAACGATTATCCCTAGTCAGAACATCTGATTCCCAAACCACACAAACGCGCACGAACGATCACAATCTAACAGAATAACTAATGAATGAAAATCCATTATCCGGAAATCGCAGCAGGAAAATGATAAGCGCTAGGGTTTTGAACTATGTCCGAATGACAGAACAATAAGAGGCAAGATATGTCAATTTCCATCAGCCGCAACACGAACCAACCACAAAGCTGAATAATTAAAGCGAATCAAGGACCGATTATCAGGTTTTGTACTGCAAAGGATGCGCAAAATAAAAGGAGCAAAATCCCCAGAACAACCGAATGAAACGAGAAGTACATCTCTTACTCGTTGTGGTTGGGTCGAGCGGAGGGAGGAAGAGGGACGGCCCAGTCCATCCAGGAGTGCCCTTCGGAGCGCCATCGCGGTCGATCCGTTCATCCCCGTTGGACGATCGACAGGGAAAGAGAGAGATATCGCAAGAAGGAGGCGTCACGCTACCAGACGAACGAGTGAAAGTGAGTGACCAAAATAGGAGGACGAGAGCATCAATATAAGTCGTTCATCTTAGAGGTGGACGGCTTTTAGGTGTGCCGTACGAAAGCTCGTTGTGAGCCGTTCATTCGTTGCCATCCCGAGATGCCGTCCATCCAACTAGATTGGAGCCCCGTCCATCTGGAAGATCAACGATCAACGGCAGCGAAGTAGTAGCGCCCTTGACCCGACCCGATCCGATCGACCGTGCCAGTCCAAAATGCATGGCATTGACGTTTTTATTTTAGTTATATTTACTGTTCGCACATTTTTTTTCTTTCAAGAGGAGCCCTAAGCCTAGCACACACGTATGTTTTCTCAAGAGGAGGCCTAGGTCCACCTACACACACCCTTTTATCTCCATAATACCCTTCTTATTGAGCCCACTTGTTTCTCCTCTTCCCGGTGAACACGAAGACCTAATCGTCCGCTCCTCTCACCACCATTAAGGTGTGTCCTTTGCATCTCTCTTACTTTTCCTTACCTATCTTCTATCTCTCATTGATCATGCCAGACATTTCTCAATACATGATCCTAATTGTTGACAATAATAATGAAGAATGCCTATATCCATTTGCTTGTTCGTGGCTATTCATGAGTCCACCTATATATGAAGAATCATGCCTATATCCATTTCCTTATCTATCTTCTATCTCTCTTACTTTGACACAATGGAGAATTATTACATGAAGTGAAGAAGTCATATTACTGCTAGATTATCACATCTCACCATGAAAGCTTTCTTATATGCCTATATAGATCAGCTAATGTTACCTTCAAACATTGAGTGGTAGATGCACTGGCAGATAATAAGTCGATATATGATGATTTATCCCATAATAAAAGCGGTTAGTAGTTGCACGATCATAACTAGCACTTTGTCTCTCCATTTGAACTAATATATGTATACCCCGATTTGATACAACAAGAATAACACAACTGTCTTTGCAAGTGCCACTCTTTTTGTCCGATGGTGGATGGAAAATACCTCAAATTTAATAGCTCTAAACTAAAATCTTGCGTCATCTAAGGCATACCTACCAAGCCTTCAAATATTCTGAGCGAGTAGCTTTACAATCATAACCGGTACTTCATCTCTCCATTTGTCATAATATATGGTACACCTCATTTGATATAATAACAACAATACAATTATCTTTCAAGGTGATAGCCTCTTTGTCCAATGATAGATGTGAAACACCTCAAACTTAATGGGGTGATAGCCTCTTTGTCCAATGATAGATGTGAAACACCTCAAACTTAATGGCTATAAACTAATATCTTGCATCACCTCATCAACGATCATCTCCAAATAGTTACCTTATATTTGATTTAACTAATAATGCTGGTTTTAAATTTTCAAATTTTAAAACAAATGAGATGATTTTGTGGATCTTGGATCATAGGAACCAGGTATACTCTACAATGAATCAAATCAAATATAAGGTTGTTGATCCAGAAATATATCAAAAAAAATAAAAGGAAAGGGAAAGTTGCAACATCCACTTACTTTATTGGGGAGAGTATCATTGAAGAGAATTTCACCACAACAAAAATATCCATAATGTTTTCAGCTATTATTGAAAGCTATGCATATATATCTATATATACTGTATACATATACATGTATAGGAATATAATATATAAATATGATAACTAAAAAACATTAACCCATATATATGTTATGTATAAAACTATATATGTGTATATATATATATATATATATATATATATATATATATATATATATAGCACTAGATGAGTGTGTATATATATAGATACATATAATATCATGAAATATGTGAATATATATATATATATATATGTGTGTGTGTGTGTGTGTATGCGCGCGCGCGTATGTGAGTTGGAATTTATATCGTTGCAATCCAGTAAAATCTTACTATTAATATTAAATTTCCTTGGCTGTATAAAAGGGTTTTCCTTAGTCAATGAGTCTTACTCTCCCAAGTCATGAATGCCCATTCTGATTTTCTTTCTTTCACATCAACTTATCTTGTAACAAGAGTCTTCTCATTTTGGTTTTTACACAGCTCTTGATGATCAAATCTTTTTCCAGAAAAGTATTCAAGGTTGCCTTATGCTCTTGGATCAGACTTTTCATCCTCATGGTGTTCATCCCTTGTGTATGTCATGCATACATTACATATATAGCTATATATATTACATAGATATCATTAATATACATAGATATTATACAAAATCACATGCAAATTTATATTTGCTTGGAAACTTCAAGATTCCTTTTAGGAAAAAATCTATGCATATTTGTTACTTGTATTTTCTTTATCTCGCAGTCAAGGGATCCTCTATATAAACAAGGGTCTCACACCATCCAAGGCATCCAACCAATTCAAGATTTTGAGCTCTCTCTCTCTCTCTCTCTCTCTTCCTCTTGATGTGGCATGTAATCATTAACACCGGCCATACACTTGCTAGTCAACCTCGTGAGTTCAATCTTTTAGTTTATTAATTTTTGCTTTTCTTATTAAATCTTCTTAGTTTCCTTGGGATTCATTTTCATCTATAGGTCATTTAACATAAGCATCATCTGCCTATACCATCATAAGTCTTAGCCGATCCCTTTTTCTTATTTCATGATTTTCTTTTCTTTCTAGTCTTGATATCCATTAATTTAGTTAAAGTTGGCATACATATTTAGACACATCAAAAGCCTTTAACACATTATGTTTTGCATCAATTTGGTTCTAAGTATCCATTAAATCTCTTAGTCCTTGCATCAATCCCTTTTGAATCATCTTGCACCTTCGTTCCTTAGTTTTGCTTTTACATAGATAGTTTAATTCTTAGTTAGGGTAGGATTATTTTGTATTTAATTCACGCATGTTCAAGATCTCATCATTGCATCCCCTTGCATAAGTTGTTTTAACTTTCATTTACATTTGATTTTATAAAATAATTATTTAAAATTCGTGCAACTGCAAATCAAGTTCTTGTATGAATTGGGATTTTTGCGTCTTTACACTTTTTTCTATTAGTTGCATATTCCATTTGTATAATTTATAATTAGGATATCATTTTCTTAGGGTTGATTCTAACCATATCCATTTAGAGACCCATATCTATTTTAGATCCATATCCATTATAGATCTATACTCACTTAGAGATTCATATCCATTTAACTCAAGTCTCATTTAGAAATCCAAACCCAAATAGGAACCGCTTTTATACTCACATCTAAATTCAAGTATGTAAGTATATTTTCCTTTTATTAACTATGAATTTTGTAGTGCAAGATTCAACCCTTACCAATTGGAGCAAGAAGATAATTGTAAAAAGAATTTGTATAAGGCCTAAAACGCATAAAAGGAAAGTGGATAAGAAGTGAGTCATTCTTGACTTAGTTTTTATTTACTTTCATAAAAAGATTGGATACAAGTTGGGGCTTTTGCACAACCTAAAATTTATATATCAATACTTTTGACAAACTCTGCATATGCACATTTATATAGTTAGTTGAAATCATCCTTAAGAGTATTATATTTATTTATAAAATCAATAATTTAAATAAAATTTATCATTATGCAATATGATTTGCAAAATTACAAATTCATTATCATCACTCTTTGCAACATCGTTGACATCTAAATCATATCATGATAATTGGAAAGACATGATCATCTCTTTGTATCATACTAAGATGATTTGTATCTAAGTGAAGCTCTTCATCATCTTTTCTTTATCATTTTTGTGGTTGTCCTTTATAAGATATCTCATCATGTCATCTCGATGATAAAGCAATGTTATGAATTTTTAGTCATCCTCTATATGCTATATATGAACAACAAATGAAAAGACGAAGGATAAGATAAAGATAAATGATAAGAGAAGACGAAAAGAGACAACCTGCTCTCTATAGAAAAAAAGATTCACATGTGCCCTCAAGGGCATCTCTTTTCTAGAAGATAAGAGCACGAGGTGTATATGCAAAATTTTGGTTATACAGAGCTGCAATTCACAAGAACAAATTTATTTAAAAATATAGAACAAATAAGAAATTAAGTCCCTAAGAACTTACTTCTAATCTCTCCTTATGTATTGTGGACTCATCTTGGTTCTTTTCATAAGAAATATTTTTGTTTAGGCAAGGAAGGGTCTTTGTTTGGCTAATTCAAATTTAAAATTTTTATGCATTTAAAAGAAAAGGTGTGCACAAGGGTTCGGCTTGCTGTCTTGTTTGGGTATGGATTGGTTTAGGATTTATAGAATAAAACGGGTTGATTAGGCTTAATTTAGGTCCACTAAATGAAAAATTAGATTGGGCAGGAATAAGTAAGGTGTAATTAGGTCTATAGGTTGCATACATGTGGATTTGGATATGGTCTTAGTTTGGTCAAGGGATTCTTAGCTAAATGGACAGATTGTGTTGAGGTTAAGTTGGGGACCTAACTATAATTGACTAATATGCAATGAATTAATGCAAGATAAGTATGATAATGAACTTATATATCTGATAGGAATATGCAACAATAAACCAATAAAAAGCCTAATGAATAGGGTAGAATGTAACTATAAAATAAAGATTATGTGAACATCTAGGATAATGCAAGAAGCAGAAGATGCAATAAATTATGTAGAATATATAATGAAGGGGCAACAATTACTAGTCCACCACGATAAGTATGAATGCCTAACGGGGTACTATGCAGTTATTTGGTAAACAGACTATGCAGACAACTAATGGGTTGAATATCTAATATGCCTAATATGAGTATGCAGAAGTTAATGCAGCAGATCTCAAAGGGTCAGCCTACTGATATGCAATATGATTATAAGAAAAATATTATGAATTAATATAAATCAGCATGTAACAGTAACTAAAATGTAAGTAAAAGGAACTGATACAGATGACTATGAATGCAAGAGATTAACGTATGTTGTAACACATGTAACTGATATATACTGAATGATGTAATTGAAGCAAACTGATGCACAAGTTCCAGAATCACGAATAAGCAAACTGATGTAAAACTAAACTGGTGAAAATCTACTTTTGGTTCATAAGAGCTGGTTCCAAATATTCAATTTTAAAACACTGAGATGATTTTGTAAACCTTGGATCATGGGATATATTCATTAAGAGAGTCTAATATGTTTTACAATGAATCAAATCGGATATGAAATTGCCGATCCAAGAAATATCAAGAAAATAGAAGAAAGAAAAGGAAAAGCTGCAAAATCCACCGGCCTTATTTAGAATATAAAAGAGTCTATCATTGGAGAAAATTGCAGCAAGACAAGAATATCCAAAATATTTTCAGCCATTATGAAAAGTCATACATGCATATTACATATATGTTATATATATATATATATATATATATATATATATATATATATATATATATATATATATATATATACATATGTGTGTGTGTGTGTGTTTACATGAAGTACGGGTATATATGCATGTGTATAATGGGAGGGACCGTGTGATTTTGTATAATATTCATGTATGTTAATCATATTTATGTAACATATAAGGTTACTTAAAAGCACATATGTAATGGAAAGGTATGACTCACTTTAAACACCCAAAGATAAAATCCCTAATAAGAGGTTGATATGCATTAGATCGGATCCAAATACTAACTATGAGTTGGATAAGATTCAAACAGAAACTGAATCATATGCAAGCACGGATCGGATCGAATTCAAATGCCAAAGCAAGGTGAGTCACATTCAAGTACATACTGCAGTAGAAACAAACATAGATTAAATCATATCTAAATCAATGTTGTCTGATGCATATCATATCGAGTATTGCTGAGCTCCACGATACGGGCGTATAGTACGATACAGGCGATACGCCCAATTTTATTTATTTATTTATTTAAAAAATTCAAAAAAAAATCAAATTTTTTTTTGAAGGTTTCTGGCCTCTCTTTGCCTCTTTGCACTTCTCTCTAAGGCATCCTTCGACTGCTTTAAAAATCTAGTGAAACATCTTCATAAATTCCTAAGAGTTTATAGTGTAGACATTAATATAATAATATTATCTTTCAAAAATTTTTACAAAATTTAAAATTACACGTATACTATTAAAGAAACAATAATTGAAAATAAGCCAAAATATCATAAATGATCTTTATATATATATATGAGCTGCTTGGGTTCAGCCTTCTAATGCAACAGCGAGCTCGATTCAGGTCACGATGAATGTGGACTGAGATTGAAGAATTTGTATTTGGTTAGTTAAGCTTTTTTCAGCAAACCTATTTGACAACAGTTTGAATATTGACAACAAATAGGGATTATTCATATTTGATTCATAAATTTGGTTGGTACATGCATTACATGATGAATATTTCTTCAATATGGGCATATCGTGTATTTGGCAATTTGGTTAGTTAAGCTTCTCTCTAACGAAATTTACATGTTTTAACACATTTTGCAATCTCAAACAAGCATATCGAAGGATGCCTTAGAAAGAAGTGAAGAGAGGCTAGAAACCTTCAAAAAAAAAATTGAATTTTTTTTTGAATTTTTTTTTTTAAAATTTGGGGTGTATCGCCCGTATCGTACAATACGGTGCGATATTCACTGTTTTACGATACGGAGTAGTGTATCGTATCGTGGTTGCCCATGATACGATACGGTGCGACACGGATAACACTGATCTAAATACAAGATTCAAGTACAGATTGGAGTGGATACAAGTACAAACCGGAACAAAGTCCAAATACATACGGGATCAAATATAAGCATCAACCAAATCAGATCTAAATACAAGTTTCAAATACAGATTGGAGGTGATACAAGTACAAACCGGATCAAGGTCCGAATACAGACTAGATCAAATAGAAATACAGGGTTCAAATACATACTGAATAGATAGATTGAATTAGATCCAAATACAAATTAGATCAAATATAAGCATCCACTAAATCGAATCCAAATACAAATACAAATCGAATCAGATCTAGATAAATTACATGTCATGCAAAAAGCAACCTACAACCACTTGTAGCCAGCCAACCTACACCTGCATCAGGGGGCATGTCTACACCTGCGTTAAGAGGCCTCAAAAGAGATACACAGCAAAAAACCTACAAACAGAAAAGCAGTTATGAAAGACTTCAAAAAGAAAAGGTATGCAATGCCTTTTTTTGTATTTTTGTCCCTTACACAAATGAAGAACGAGAATCTACAAAAGCACTCAAGAAGGACAAAGAAGAAGGAAAAACACCAAAACGAAAAATCTATAAAAGGGGAGTGTAGCCTCAGTAAAAGGGCATCAATGAACCCTTGAAGAATCCATGCAAAAATGTGAATCCACCATTGATCTAGAGAAAAAACACTTTGAGTCCCACCTTTTAGTTTACAACGATTTTTGTAAAAACTTGTTTTCGTTGTAAAGGCAAGAGAGTTTATTTCATTGTGTGTGTGATTCCATTGTATGTGTGTGAGTGAGAAACGGGTGTGAGTGAGCATCTGTTGGCTCACAGTCTCTCTCTCTGCTTCTGCTTCATGCAGAGGGCCGAAGCTCTCTCTCTCTCAGAGTCGAAGTCTTCTCCCTCTCTCTTCTCTCTCGCCCTCTATCTATGTTATGTGAAGCATACCTAAACTGCCGCTCACCTTTTATTTCAATAGGATCCAATCAATTAACCCGCTTCACCGACCACTTGAATCGGATCCCATCCAAGTTATTTTTGGATCCTACTCAAGGGATGCTATTTTAACTCCAATCCAACTTGGATTTGAACATAGTTGAACCCAAAATCCAATTGGTCTATTTGAATCCTTCTCTTCCTTTGCAATCGACTAAGTTTGAATCAGATCAATTTTTATCCAAAAATCGTATCTTCGAGTCGAATTGTACCTAACTCAATCCAAATCCAATACACTCAATCTTTCTTGGATTTGGCTTCATTGAGAATTAAATCTCATTCATATCATCTAAAGCTCACCAAATACCAAGTATTTGAAGAATTAAGAAGAACTTCAACGAAAACAACTCAAACAGGCCACATCACACATAAAAAAGGAGAGCATTATGAGATATTCCTCTTTTCAGTTTGACCTCCTAATTACTTCTCTTTTTTCTTTTCCTTACTATCAAGAGGATTGTATTGCGGATCTAAGTCCTATAGAACCAAAAAATTGCGTACACTCACGTGCCCGTTGGAAATCATGAGAATAGAAGGGCTTGGTTCACATAGAAGGTTATATATAATGTGAATGGAAGGTCTGAATCAAACAAGAAATGACAACCTCTAATGTTTTTTATTTTGGTGAAACTGTTGTGATGACCAAAGGTCTCGTCATATAAGTTCATACAAAACTAAGAAGGTAAGGCCACTCATATAACGCAGGTTGTTGTGCATTGATGTGAAAAGGAAAAACAAGGGAAAGTGGAAAAGACGAGGACTAATATTCATATCTTGGAACAACAAGGCTCATTAGCTATGGAAAGCCCATCCATGTAGTGAAGGAAACTGAATATTGATGATTATAAGGGCAAGATTCTTATGGGACTGCAAAGAGAACAAACTTCAACTCTCTTCTAGTTTCCTTTAACAAAAGATTCATGTAGATTTACCATTCTTATTTCTTTTTAGAATGTAATATGATGACCCTCTATATAAACAAAAATCCTACACCATTATAATCATCGAAAACAATCCAAGAGAGCCATTAACAAGATTGAAAAATTAAGAGTTCTCTCTCTCCTTTGTGTGTGCGTTCGGTTGAAGCAAAGTGATATAGATATAGTCCCCAAGTCACACGAAGGTTGAACATTTGGTGGTCCTCTCCTCAAGTCTTTCAACAGATTGTGTTGGTGCCCCTCTCTCCTTTTTAGGTCACATGATACATGATAGATGATTATGCACTACTAGTAATATTTCTTTAGCATGCTAGTCTGGCAACATACAGATGTCATGTAGCTCTTGTCTCATTTAATACTGCCATGATTAATATGGTCAATGTCTATCTTTTGGTTAGCCATTCATAATTCAATAAGGACACTGATGATGTAAATATGCAAACTAACATATCATATGTGTAAGTTACATTAGGTAACTTGGTGGTCATGAAAGGCCTATGATAATCATGAAATAGGAAAAGAAAAGGCTCCTTTCCTGATTTAGTGAGATGCATTTCCATACTTGAAACAAAATGGTTATAGAAAATAATTTATTTATTTATATAAATAACACAAGTTTAACATAGATATTTTTTTCAAAATAAGAAACGAAAAACCCATAATGATAATTATAAGGAAAGAAAAGAAATGGTCAAACATATATATAACTAGTCCCCTATGTAATAAAAGACAGAGAAAGACAAAAGAAATTCTTCTCTTTGTGATAAACCTTCTAGAAGAAAACTATCTTCCTGGACCAAGAATTTCATTGGCTCATCTTCATCAATGCTTTCACTCTTTCTTCATCAATGCTTTCACTCTTCAAAGGGCTCCTATTCCATTCAGTGGTATATCAACGATCACCAACATCCATTCAAGTATTGTCTAGAGTGTGTCGACGATCATCAACGTCCATACAAGTATTGTCTGCTACAAGTATGCCTTTTTTTACAAAACATATCGACTCTTAGATTGATGTGTTCAGTCCTAGAGAACAACAACAAAACATCATTTTGTTCACTTCATATGGCAAAAAGTTATCTTTTGAATTAAAATTGTGATAAACTTCACTGTAACATGATCATGTTTGAGAATACCTAGAGCTCCAAATCCACCTTGAATCTCTCTTGATTTGATAAGGATGAAAATGGATGAACCCAAGTTCTAAATGGGTAACAAATCTGAGGATGGTGCTTATGCTTTTTTTTCTTAGAACGGGAGACCGAATCCTAACACACAAATCATGGTACACATGCATACCCCGGAAATCAAACTCACCACCTACAACGGGAGGCCGAAGCCTAAAACACAAACTCTATATATGTGTGTGTAACATGGAGGTATTTGTGAATTTGTGCATCATAAAGCACAAGGGAGAAGAAGCCTATTAAGTCGAGAATCTTTCTAAAAATGTCCCTTACTGTGTTTGCGCTGCTTCAATCCAATTCCCACATCAGTGAAAACCTTATTATCCAGTTCAGAAAGGCACAAGAGAGCAAGAACTTGTTCTTCAATAAAGAGTCCTTTTCCTGACGGATCTTCAGCCCCTTTGGAAGTTTCATTTTTTTCTCGGTTAGTATAACTAATGAAGGTGATCAGAAACACCATATTAGGCTCTCTAAGTCTAGCTCTTGGAAGTTTCTCCTTTCAAATGCCTCATAGAGGAAGTTTACCTCTAATTTATACTCCTTTCCCACTTACCATACGTTCAAAATATCAACAACAACTAAGCCTTTTCCCAAACTAGACGGGGTCAGCTACATGGATTCTTTGTTTCCACAGAGCCCTATCATGTGTCATGTTAGCAGTTAACTCACAATAAGTTAGATCATTCTTTATTGTTTCTTTCCAACACTTTTGTGGTCGTCCTCTACCTCTTTTAATACTTTTCAAATTTAGTTTTTCATACCTTCTTATAGGTTCTTCTTTTGATCTTCTTTCTATATATCCAAACCATTTTAAACGATATTCTCTCATTTATCCTCTATTAGTGCCACTCCTAATTTATTTCTAACAACCTCATTATGTATACAGTCTTTTCTTGTATGACCACTCATCCATCTCAACATCTTCATTTCTGTCACAGACATCTTTTGTACATGATGATCAACTGCCCAACACTCAGAACCATAAAACATAGCAGGCCTAATTGTTGCTCTATAATATTTACCTTTTAACTTTAATGATATCTTCTTATCACAAAGAATACTTGATGCTCCTCTCTATTTTAACCAACCAGCATTAATTATATACATAACATCTCCATCAATTCTTCCATCACTCTAAAAAATTGACCATAGGTATTTAAAACTTTCCTTTTGAGGGATGCAATGTGTACCAAATTTAATTTCTATGTCCTCTAAAGTAACCAAATGATCAAACTTACTTTCCATATATTCTGTCTTTGTTCTACTAAGACAAAGGCCTTTGTTTTCTAATGTTTCTCTCCACAATTCCAATTTTCTATTAACTTTTTCCTTAGACTACTCTACTAACACAATGTCATCTGCAAATAACATACACCAAGGTACTTCATCAAGGAGGGGGGTTGTGTTAGGCTTCTGACAGCCATCATAAAACTTTGTCAAATTTTTATAGCATGGATTACACAAATTATGAGCATTACTTTGGGGCGTTCCCGCCTAGCGACGCGCTATAGAGCCCGAATGTAGTGATAAGTTAACAAGGGTCACTACATTTTCGCCCGAATATAGTGAATCAATTGAAGAGAGGGTTCGTACATCATGGACGGGTGTAGGTAAAGAAATTAGTCCTGCTACATTACCGCTCGAATGTAGTGAATAATTTACAAAGAGGGTCTCGGCATTTTCAATATGGACGGATGTGGGGATAAGGAAGCTAGTCCTAGATAATAAGATTCGTATTGGTTCTTAGAATATCAGAACATTATCCGGTAAGCTAATGGAGGTGGTAGGTACTATGATTCAGAGAAAGATTCATATTCTATGTTCACAAGAGACAAAGTGGGTTGAAAAAAAAGCAAAAGAGATAGAGGATACAAGTTTTAAATTATGGTACTCAGGTAAAGAAAATACTCCAAACGAAGTTGGTATTATCATAAATAAAGATTTAAATGATAGTATAGTAGACATACAACGATATGGTGACCGAATCATGACATTGAAATTAGTATTACGAGCAAAGGTTTTGCATATAGTTTGTACTTATGCACTCCAAGTAGGACTACAAGATAGTACAAAGACAACTTTTTGGGAAGAGTTAGATAAGGTGATTCAAAGGATTTCACAAAGTGAGATGATTTGTTTAGGAGGAGACTTAAATGGACATGTCGGAAAAGAGGCATTAAGATATCAAGATATTCATGAAAACTTTGGTTTTGGGGATACAAATGAGGAAGGTAGGGAAATTTTAAACTTTGATATGACATTTGATCTCTTTATAGTCAATACAATCTTCAAAAAATGAGATGAATATTTAATTACTTATAAGAGTGGCTTATCACAAACATAAATTGATTACTTTATTTATAGAAAAAAAGATAGAGCGTGTTGTAAAGATTGCAAGGTAATTCCAAGAGAAAGCTTAACCACCGAACATCGACTTTTAGTTATGGATTTACAAATAAAAAATGGACAAAGAAGAAAAGAGTGCATCGAGCTATTCAGACTAAATGGTGGAACCTTAAAAGCGAGAAAGAAGATATATTAAACAGAAAGTCCTTCAAGGAGATGTTTGGAATTATGTTGGTACACCCTATGATATGTGGAACAATATGGCTATACATATTAGGAAAGTGGTGAAAGATGTGTTAAGTGTATCTAAGGGAGGTGTACCGGCATAAAAAGAAGCTTGGTGGTGGAGTTAAGTAGTGCAAAATAAAATCAAGGCAAAGAAGGAATGTTACAAATTACATTATTCTGAGAAAACTAATGAAAGTTTAGAGGCTTATAAGAAAGCAAAGAAGGAAGCAAAAAATGTTGTTAGTGAAGCAATAGGTAAAATTTGGGAGGATTTATATAAAAAACTCAAGTCAAAAGAGGGTGAAAGAGATATTTTTAGGATAACTAGGACTAGAGATTAGAAAACTAAAGATCTTAATTATGTTAGCTGCATCAAGGGCGAGGATGAAAAAATTTTAGTGGCAAATGATGATATAAGAAATAGATGGAAAAACTATTTTTATAAGTTTTTACTGAAAATAAAGATGTTAGTATTAGCTTAGGAGAGTTAGCCAAATGAGAAAAGTATATAAACCACAATTTCTACCGACGTATTCAAAGGAATAAAGTGAAAGAGGCTCTTAAACATATGAAGGGTGGTAAAGCGGTAGGATTAGACAATATTCCTATAGAAGTTTGGAAAATACTAGGAGAAATAGGAATAACTTGCTCATAAGACTATTTAATGAAATATAGAGAAATCAAAAAGAGCGAGTACACTTATACCCATATATAAGAATAAGAGAGACATTCAAAATTGTGCAAATTATCAAGGTATCAAGTTAATGAGTCATACTATGAAATTGTGGGAAAGAATTATCGAACATAGGTTAAGACAAGTATCAAGTACAACAGAGAACCAATTTTAATTCATGCCATGCAAATCTATTGTTAAAGCGATTCACCTTTTAAGACGTCTTATGAAACATTTTAGAGCAAAAAAGAAAGACCTTCACATGATATTTATTGATGTAGAAAAAGCTTACGATTGGGTACCGAGGGAGGTTCTTTGGAGAACTTCAGAAAAAAAAGGTATCCCATTGACATACGTTAACCTTATAAGAGACATATACGATGGTACAAAAACATGTGTGGGGACTCATGAAGGAATGACTCACTTCTTTGAAGTTAATATTGGGTTACATCAAGGATCAACTTTAACTCATTAAGGACTTCTTTGAACGGATGGTTTTGAACCATACGTTCAAAATATATATAGAAAAAAAGGTTTTCCAACCAATTCCTAAATACCATTCGTCAAAATGAAATCCATATCCTCTTCTGTCGAGTATCGAATCAAGGAATCTAAGAGATCAAGCATTGATCATAAGTTCCTCACTTGAGATAAATTTGAGCTCTCCCAAGTTCCCCAAAATCCTCTTGAGATTTTCAAATATGAACCAAAATTACCTTCTTCAATAACATTCCTCACTTGAAAAGCCAGCTAACAATGTCCAATGCCATTGCATCAAACATCGATCATACGTTTCTTGAGGGATAATCAAGCTATGAAACTCTCCTGCTTCAGCAACTTGATGCTAAAGTTCCTGGTTGCTTCCTTCTATTGCCCTTCTCCAACCACTTGAGACGAAGTGCAGAGTTGTGGTGGAGCCACTGCATGTGTCGAAGATCCTCTTGCTAAGCTTTGATGATCGTCGGCGTCCTGGGTTTCCTCTGATCCTACACGCTTCCAAGGTTAAGACTATATGGAGGATGATTGCATACCAATTCGGGAAGAGACGGCAACACTACGCCAACCTTGAAGAAGCCCTTGCAAAGTGGAAGTAGAAACAAAAAGAAATTATTCTGAACAGCAAAGTCCTTTTAAGAAATGATTCTGAACTAAACAAAAAGAAAATTCACTTCTTTTGGAGCGGGCTGTCCTGCACACACCTCAATATTACTTACAGGGAACCTTCATCACTGATAAATTTCTGGCTTAATTTGTTCCTAAAATTTAATTCCCAAGACTTCTTCTTTCCCATTTGATACAACAGAAGATGGATATGGAGTTTCCTTCCATGCTTTTAGTTCGTATTTACAGTTTCAACTGTGTTCAAGTCTGCAACAGTTTCGTCATTCATCTTCCTTGCGTTCAATAGCATGATATTCTCATCCTCAACTACTGTAGGGCTATTGTTGCTTATTATTTCTTGGACTGCACACTGTGTGTTGAGGATAGCAAGAAGAAGGTGAGATGATGATCGTGCCATTGCCCAGAATTTGGGTTCGGCAACTTTAGTCCCGGCCTGAACCTGATTGTCATATAGTTTTGGCAATTTTAGACCCGGCCTGAACCTGATCACACAAGAAAATCGTGTCTGCCTCACTCCTGGTGGAGTCTGGGTCATTCAAAAGTTACCCCACAAAAATCAGGTCAGTTCCGGGTTGACCACACCCGACCCTAGGTGTGTATACCAAAGTATATCACGTATATTTATATTTATAAGGTGTATAGTTTACATTCTATATATTTATATTTGTATATATATGGGGTTGTAGCCAGGTCAACCTGAACACGACCCCAGTAGTTCCGGATCTCAAAATGGACTAGAAGAAAAAAATGGGTTGGGTCTGGGTCAACTCTTTGTTGACGAGAACTCATCCATCACATTGGCGAAGGCTATCTGCACGCGCACGCACACACACATGCATATATATTATTATTTATATGCATATCATATGAATGTCCCAATCACATAAGGTTGTCAATAAAGATTCAGGAACTCGTCACTAAGTGTAATAAATACAACCAAGTTTCAACCATTTGTAAGGTATAAGTGGCTCCGGTACGCCGGAATTGTAGGGGGAATAGGTCCATCTAAACACTGTTTCTTGAATTGAGCCAATCAAGAGATGAGCTGAGTTCACATGAAAATGACTTGATTGGAACCAATTCCTACCGAACTTGCTAACATGGTCAACCGACAATTGGAGAGAGAGAGAGAGAGAGAGAGAGAGAGAGAGAGAGAGAGAGAGAGAGAGAGAGAATCCTTGATGACACTCTTTCAAATTTTAACCATTTGATTAGGTGATACAGTTAATATTAAAAAGTAAAGCTTATCTTTCTGCTTTTATTGCTTTAATCTAATTCATCCATCTCTCGTCATATATATATATATATATATATATATATATATTGGAATTGTCTCCAATGTGTAGGGATGGCAATGGGACAAGTTTGCACCCAATCCAATCCAAAAAGACTTGAAGGCTTCAATCCAACCTGCAGATTGGTGAGCCCAAACCCGCACCTACACAACAATGAACCTGCTCCAACCCGACCTTTGCTATTTATAACATATCTTTCAATAAAAACAACTAAATAAAATTTAGTGTACTTAATTAATAGTTATACTAAAATCTTTACAACTTTTTAAGCTTCAATATATATATATATTGCACGCTGGGTTGATCATCAACCGATCCCAACCCGTCCTGCATGTGACATCAAATAAAATCCAACTCAACCAGCCAGACCCCGGTGGATACCCACGAGTAGGATTATGAATGTCATCCTCCACCATCATGTAATTGTTGGGGACCATCTCTCTCTCTCTCTCTCTCACACACACACACATGTGTGTGTGTTTAAGAGGTGGCGGTTTCCTATAGCACACGAAAAGCTCAACACGAAGATGACACCAAAAGTTTGCTTGTATGCCTACCCAAAGTAAACATGTACCCAGATCCGAACATGCATTGCAATTAATAGTAGTATGTCAAAGTAATACGTGCACAAAATCCGTAGTATTAAAAGAGAGTAGTTGACGGACAGCATTGCATGAAGATTTGCAATTCTAAGTGGGAGTTTGAAATGAAAAGATTCGGTGTGCCAAATCCACGTATTGGTAAATAAGTGATCCCACACTCAAGGTGTTGCTCGTTCACCTGGCTGAGTTCTCGACTCGACATAACGCACGGAGTGAGTTCGATTCTGGGGACGTGCATACCTCGCTTCGGCATCCCCATTGTAACAGGAAAAAAAAAGTAAATAAAGGATCCCACTTGTGGCAAGCATTGTATGGTCAACAATATTAATTGTGGACTATATAACATTAAAGCCCGTGAGCTATAATTAACAGTCAACTGTAAAAACGTAAGCTATTAGCAAACTCTAAAAAATTTGCCAAGGGCCTAGTGCCTCTCAAATTACAGCCACCAACTAGAGCTAGCTAAAGTACTTCCCGTTACTTTTTATTTTAAGTATATAATGATTTGTTGAAGCCAGATTGATTCTCACCGGAATCACTTTTTCACCTGTCAATTTGTTCTTACATCCTCGATTGACGCAAACATGTTTGCATATCCATCACTTGTCTCCAATAATTACTCCAACAAACACGCGAAGGGCGGAAAAGAAGAAAGCGAGCAGACCCACAAATTCCAGATCTAAGCTTGCCTAGTAGAAAAGGAAAATGTGGGGACTTTAATTTTCTCGTTCAGTGGAAGCTTTTACGTGAGACAAGCATTGGGTTCATGAAATTTAGGGTTTCATTTTCATGTAGCAGCGATCTGAAGTTGGCAAAGGGTATTTCTCTCCTGTCACTAAAACAAGCACTTCCCCTCTTCTGGGAGAACTACAGACAGAAACCAAATTCTAAGAAATAACCTTTTTTTTCAAGAAAAATTGAATGAGTTCAGTGAATATCACTAGAAAGAATCAAATTTTTTACTTCACAAACAGAAAAAAACAATCAATATCTACACCAACATTTAGGAGAATCTACATTCATCTCCCTTATAAGCAGTGGGAGAAAATGGTTCTATATGAAGAGAATGAAAGGAAAGGCAGGCGCTCTTCATGGTTCTTGAGTTCTCTTTCTCCTCATGGTCCTTATAAGCCAACGACTGCTACCCAACAGTATCTATCCTCCCTCAAACTCGGGTTTCATCTCAATCAACCTGTTCTCCAATCAGGTCTAGGCCAACTACTAAGAACGACACTCCCTGAAACAGTAAGAAATAGAAATGGATTCCTTGAGCAGAAAGCAAGCTTCTCGCAGCCGCTGTTAAAAGCAAAAATGCAAGTGCCAGTTCCTTCCTGTATATCTTATTACGCTTTTTCTTCGGCTTCTTCGCAACCTGATCGACCCTTTCCAGTGCTTTGAGGTTGGGCGCAGACAAGGCATGCTGGGGCTTGTGATTTTCATCCAACAAGGAGACGAGGTCTCCCTCAGACGACCTGCCTAGTTTCTTCGTAACAACCCACTCATAGGCACTCCCCAACTGGAATAGGCCCGAAATCATCGCATTGAACTTGGTCACAGACATGGTGTTCTCAAAGAGAAGGTAAGGAACAATAAAGGGGAACGACTTCAGCGCAGGAAGGATGTTGAGGATGGACAAGGTGGCGGGTACATAGCACACGATCCAAGCCGGCAGCTCTGCTTCCGGCACGAACATGGTCATCGGAAGGATGACGCAGAAGAGAGTGAATGAGTAGAAAGGAAGTATGAGTTTTCTCAATAGGAAAAAAAGGAAAATGAGGTTGGCTTTCTTCCAGAATGCTATCTGTAATAAGAAATCACACGATGTTAATTACATCCAAATACACGAAGATACACTATTTGATATACAAGAGCCTTACAAATAAAGTAGGTGCATACCTTGGCACGAACGATATCCGGCAGGCAGAGCCGGAATAGCTGCATCGGCCCTGAATGCCACCGGTGCTGCTGTTTTCTATAAGCTTCATATGATTCAGGAAGCTCACATTGGCACTGTAATGAAAGCAAGAAAAGGAGAACCATAAGAAGGCAAGCAAGCTGTAAAAGAGACCTGTAGACAAACACTGCTATAGCACCCATAAAAATGTAAGCAAGGTCATAAGGAAAGAACATTTACAAATAGAGACTAGCGATATCCATTATTATGACATTATCTCATTGTCAATGTGTTTTGAAATGAAGCCTTCTTCAACTTAGAAGATTTGGCGAATAAGACATCCCTGAAAAGTTGTTAGCAAGTCAAAAGGATTTACCAATACACAACCACAGTCCACCATCACCTTATCAACAGTGTGTTTTAACATGAAGCTGTATAGATAAAATTATCTGCTGAGCGAAACCAGCCTCTAACTCCAGTAGTTATGCTTTTGATATCAATAAAATCAAATACTTCACCAAAAGATGATTTTTAATTCTAAATCGTCAATGTACAGTAAAACAACTGCCAATTCTCCATCCCCTAATTGTATGCCGAGCAGACTAGGGACATGACACATTGCTACCATTTCTCCAAAGATCAAATACACTGAAAACAGAAGGATGTCAAATCTACAAAAGAAAACTTAACAAAATAGGAACTCTATTGTTACCTTAACATCATTCAGAAAAATGAATTTCCATCCCTCCAGATGAGCACGAACAGCAATATCCATATCTTCTACCGTGGTGCGCTCAAGCCATCCACCAGATTCCTCTAAAGCTCTTCGTCTCCAAATTCCAGCAGTCCCATTGAACCCAAAGAAATTTATGAATATCCCATTCACCTGCTGCTCCACTTCAAAATGGAATGCAAGGTTAATATACTGCAATCTGGTTAGCAGATTCTCATCCTTGTTCACAAACGACCACCTTGCCTGTGAACCAATGCCAGCTCAGGATTGCCCTATACAAAAACAAACTTAAGAATGAAAATGGGAAACTGATGGATAGAATTAAGGAATAACAAGGAAGAAATAGAAAAAATTTAACAACCTTATAAAATGTGGAACAGTCAGCTTGAGAAATCTCGATTTGGTTGGAAATCAGCATCAAGAAGTGCAACAAACTCATAATCTAACCTTCACATAATCACTGATTCATTGCAGACTTGAGATTGCCCGCTTTGTAACCAGTTCTAAACATCCTATGACGGTAGATGATATTGACACCTCTCTCTGGCTCCACTTAGTGACTTCTCCCTTGATTAACCACTGTATGCCCTCATCATCAGAGTCATCCAGAACTTGAATGAGCAAGCGATCTTTTTAGGCCAATCAAGTTGGCGGACTGCACCGGAAATAAGATTGTTCATATACCTACAGTTAATGCCAAAGTCATCATCATGATCATTAATGGGAGGAGACTAATAATCCATAAAAGCAAAACAGTAGTCCCTGTGGCATCATGTAGCCAAGTACTACTCTAATTGCTTCCTTTGAGCTAGGTAAACGCAGGCAATGACAACACTTAATTTAATATAGCATAATTTAATAGCTAAAACCAACAGAAGACAAAATTAAGACAGGGTGGAAGAAGAAAAATTAAGACAGGGTGGAAGAGGCAATTATCATCATAATGTATTCAAAGGAGCCACTTGATGATCGATTGGTTATGAATTAACCGCACCGACAATTAAGACAGTTTTTCAAAGAAAAGAAGAAGCAGTAAGTGCTAAGTACGGAGAGAGATAAGAGGAGACTGTTACCTCTTTCTCATTACACATCGGAATCTGAACGAGAACCATGGGATAATCAGCATCCTCTCCTCCTTCTAGGTCTGATTTCGAGCCGAATTCCGCCTTTGGAATCGACCTGATCTTCTTGAATCTGATCCAAAAGCATCCCAAACAGAGTATCAACCTATCCAACGATTGAATGAGGAAGAGGACGACGCAGACATCGGCTAGGAGCTGAAGCGGGGGAGCAATGTACTCCACCCTAACAAAAACCCAAAATGAATACAATGAATGGAGAAGACTATGCAGCCCAAACGACGCGTCTAACAGGTTCATCCGGGGGGCACTGAAATGCCACCCTTTGTAAAACGCTACGATCTCGAAACCCAGCATTAAAATTGCCAGAAACAGGAATGCTTTGATGCAGGAATAGAACCGGCTCTTCTTGCCGTCGCCGGTGTGGACGCGGGAGGAAGAAGAGGAAATCCGGCGACGGAGCGCAGAGGCGATCCAAGTGAGGCATCCGGCCGCCTTGTGTGCCTTCAAGAGAAGCACCCATGTCAACTGCTTCGCGTTTTTCCCTCTCCCTTTGTCTTGCAGGAGATGGTCTTCCGGGCTCTCTAATTCGAGCATCGACCAATTCGGGTTCTCCATCTTCACCACTACCGGCGTCCCTGTTTGGCTCTCTCTCCCCAACCATTCCCCAAAGTCGAACCCCATTGTCTCTCTCTCTCTCAGTGATCAACAAGGAGACGCAATAGAAGCGCAAAACATCAATGAATCCCCAAAACCAACCATAAACGGATGGTTTATCGGGGAAAAATACCAGAACCCACCACAATCTTTTTCTCCTTTCAGATTTTAGCTCTCACAATGCACCAGAAGACTCCCCAGAAACAAATACAAGAACCACAATGATTGATGAAAGCTCTGGAAGCGCAACACCACGGCCAAAGAAGTAGAAATCTACCGGCTTTCAAAATGTTATCAACAATCAAAGAAAGGTGAAAGCTACCAGATCATAGCTTTCAGAACGCAGCAAAGAAGAAAGGAATCCATGAAAATGGTGAAACGAACCATGAATCATAAATATTTATAAGGTTTCCCTTTGTGGATACGTGAAAATGATGCTGTTTGGAGGGAAGAAAAGATCTGAGAACGGGGAAGAGAGGAAGAACTATATATCGCGGACCTTTGTTGTAATGGAATTTATGGGTACGTGTCCATTCACAAAATGCTACTCGAGAAAAGAATCATGAAACCGGGGGGGAGGGAGACGGAAGCGTCAAAACCAACAGCATGACACGTCTGAGGACGCGAAAACCGAAAGACTTCAAACTTCCGTGGAAGAAAACCGGGGCAGCGTCAAAATCAATAGCATAACACGTTAGCAATAATTTGCAATCGTTGTAGACACGGCTCCATTTGTTAGAACTTATGATTCTGTTTTCTTTCTTGAATTCTTCCCCGAAATCCGGCCGTCGATTAATGGCATGCAGTGTTTCAATTCACTGCATCACGTAGAATCTCGGCAATTATCCCACGTTGGTTCTCTCTATTTCTTTTTTTTCTTGAGGGAATCGTTGGGTCTCTCCTTGATTGGTGTTTTTGTGGTGAAATTCAAAAGTTAGAATAAAGAAGCACAACGAGCAATACCTCAGCTGCCTTGAGTGTACGGCTCACAGGTTGAAGATCTTGAGTTCGATCCGTAGACCCCCCCTTAAGAAAAGCATAAAAAGCAGGCCATTTCCTAATGTATTTGTAAGCTGTTCATTTTTTCGTAACAAGTTGATGCATTCGCTAATCGTGTTTAAACTCGCATTTGGGCTCATTTAAGTTCATGTTTTTTGCTCGTTTCAGCTCACATTTAAAAGTATGTCCTAGTATAGACATGGCCGGTTTCGAAGCTAACTCGTATACCTACACATTAGAGTGTACTTGCAAGCTGCTCGTTATTTCGTAACAAGTTGAGTTTGCATTTGCTAATCATGTTTGTGCTCATTTAAGCTCGTGTTTGGGCTTATCTGAGCTCATGTTTTTGCTCATCTCATCTCACACTCAAAACTATGTCATGGTATAGACATGGCCGGTTCCGGTTTGTCTTCAACATGAATTGTGACCCTACCATGGTTCATCGTGTTTTGAGTATGATTTGTAACCTTCGATTCCAGTTTTAGTTTAGTTTGAATACAAAATTAAAAGGAAAAACAAAAGTAAAAGGTTTTTTTACAAATTTATAAAATGGGATCAAAACTGAAAGTTTGAACCACTGGATTAGGTTTTGGTCAGGTTTCAATTCTATGGAAGAAGTGTAACTGAACCGAACTCGGTTGGGTTACTGTTCTGGATTTTTGGATCTGATCAGCTTTAGGACTGGTTTGGCTTCGGTTCAAACCCATGATATTTAGACCAAGCACATATCGTAATTGAGCTTTTCTCGGCCCAACTTTAAGCTCAGTCGAGCTCGATCGCTGCATGAGCTTGATGGAACTTGTTTGTGAGTCCTCTGAAGCTCAAAAACATGGGCCGAGGCTCAAGTTGCAGCCAGCCAATCTCAAGCATTGATGACACTCCCTGCTCCCTCTCCCTCTCCCTCTCTCTCTCAAACTTGCTAAGGAGAAGGATATCTAGCTATTCTAAATTCTTAAAGTATGCCTTCTTTTGTGCTTTAAAGTTTTAAAATCCCAACTTGGAGATTGTTTTCATTATTGACATTTTATTTATTGCACACAATGAGGCTTTTCATAGTTTTATACTTTTGGTGATGCAGCTAACTTTCTCAGTTAAAATTATTTATATAAATATTTGTTCTCTTGTATAGATATGGGTGGTTCTTTCCATGGTCCCCAGTTCAGGTTAGAACCAGAACTAAAAAAAAAAATTAAAGTTGGACCGGAACTGACGGTTTGAAGTACCCATTCTGAGTCCTCAGTTCCTTCATGGTTCCAGGTCCAGATAAGCGGTTTTAGTTTCAAACCGGCCATGTCTACTCTCATGAAAGTATAAGATCATGTTTTATAGTTACCATTCTTTATAAACCAAATCCTATCTCAAACGAAGTGGACTTGGTTTCAACGGGTTCTTGCTCATCATTGTCTTTTATTTATCTATTATCATTTTAATTAAAGGAAAATTATAAGCAATATTTAGGTTTTCCTTCACCCCCTTGAAATTTTACCATGCTTAAAACCTCACCTGGTTAGAGCTCTACTGACAAGTCAAAGGTTGTGAGTTCGATACCTGTAGCATAAATGTCTATCCAAACATCTTGTAGGCTTTTCTACATGATCAAATGTGAAAGCAAGAAATCAAGGTCATCATATCTTAATTATTGTGATCTTTTTAATTAATTATATGCCAAATTTACTTTATGGTAAAATGGGAAGATGGAAGCCAGATATGCACGCTTGGGGAATCGAACTCACAGTCAGCAACTTATGAGTCAAGCCTCCAATCTAAGTGAATTTTGAGTACATTAACTTTTTTCTTTTTTTTCTTTTTTGTCATGATTGAAAAAAAGTAGTCACATCCTCAATATCTTACTCATGATCATGATGAAGTGGAATTCCCTTCAACCTTTTCCTCTAATAATTTCATTATAATTATGAACTTTATCAAGGTTAAACTGTAGCAATAAAATCCTTTCATATACAAAATAACTAAAATTCTACAATGCAATATGAGTAAGACCTTGTGCTTTTAGTTTAATATCAACAAATCTGTTAAAAATTGGAAAAAGAATTTTGCACGGATGTCATACTAGTTTTTCGTGCCAATTAAAAAATGTCATGAAAAAGACCAAAAAGCGTTTTTTCCACTTTCCTAGCCACATTGGGTACGAAGGGTGGTGTGATGGATGGAGATGGCGGGTGGTAGTCCAGGTTGACGTGCACAGTGGCAGCTGCCTCGGCCTTGCGCGTGGTCGTGGCCTTAATTTCATGCGTGAGTGGCGGGACGCTGACGTCCCCATTCTGTCACGACGTATGGGGCATTTAAGGACCCACAATCAAACACGGCACGAAATTAATTTCTAATTATGAAAGAAAGCAAATGATATTCGGAACAGAATAGCTGCTGTGAGTTTTGACTATGAATGGAGACCTTTTGGCGTTAAATTCGTCCTGAAATTAAATCTCCAAAATGGATCCAGCAGCTCAGCTGGAAGCAAGGTGCATGTAGTCAATGAGTTGTCATACATTCTGCTTCCACTGTGCCGTGAGCTGCCTATTAACGTACGTGCATATATTTTGTGACGTATGATTTGTGTGCGGGCTCACTGTATTCCTTTTCGCAAGACTTTGAACCGATCAAAGCGACGTTAGATTGTTTGGCATCTACTCTATTGGCTTCCAGCTATGTGTCTAGAGTAAGGTTTAGCCGGTTTTAGGTAAACCGGAACTGGCTCTTCTAAACTATCTTGCTCGCTTTTAGTTGGAGTTTCGTTTTGTGTTTGATCTAATGATAATAGTTTTGGTGCAATTCGATAAGCTTTTTTTTTTAAGTTTGAGGTTCAACTCACACTTTCTGTCCTGGTTATTATGAGTGGTGGACCCACTTTAAAATAAATGTGACAAGTTCTTGAGTATGTCATTGTATATAAAAAATAAAGTACGGTTCATTAAAAAAAATATTGATTATCATGACTTTAGCCGTACCAAAACTGGTGGTATTGAACCATTATTGAAATTGATCATGTCTAAATCAAGATGCTTTCATGGAGGAAACCATCCAGGCCCATGAATATATTTGTTGTTGGTTTTTCTCCCAAATTGCGTGATGCAATTATTCTTTGAAGTTGACAAAGCCTTAAGTTTTTATATTTTGAATTCTATTGGTTGACACTCATATGTAGATTGGTTCTTGATCGGTTTAGTGGTTCCAACCGGGATAAAAAACCGGGAACTACCCAATTCGTCTTAGTTTTCACCCTTTATAAAAGTAGAATCAAAACCAAACTGGAAGTGATGGTTTCAAACCGTTGGTTCCTGTCTTTATTTTTAATTTTTTTCTATTTCTTAATAAAATATTGGTTCCGAACTCAAACCAGAACCAACAATTTTAGAACTGGAATCAGTCTTGAGCCAGTACGATTATGGTTCTAGGCTAATCGGAATCGGCGGTTTCAAACCGTAGGTTCTGGTTTACCGGGAACTGGACATGTATACTGAGATGCATGGTGCGTGTATGCAGAGTTTGTAACCCATTGTAACTTGCCAAATTCGATTTGTGACATATAGCAGAATTTGACAATTCATAACTTCAATATTCACGGAAGCTTACCCAAACAACCAATTAATGCCTTTGACATGTTCCATCAGATGAACTTAGACTGATATGTAATTCACGATTTATGAATTCTTTTAAAGAAAACACAGGAGACTTGTCATAATTAATTAATTATAAATATGTCCATAGCAACTCGAATACTGAATTATCATAGCACTTGAAGTTTTGTGATCAGGAAAGAAGATTTAAAGCTTATAATGAAATTAATGCTGTGGATTTAATTTATCATTTAATTATTATGAGGGTCTGTTTTGGGCACCTTTACATGAAAGTTGGATCCAAATCCTCCGTACACTCCACAACGAGAACCAAAGTTGTAGTTTTCACTGGTTTGGACTCCTAATCCAAAGACTGGTCTAAATTACTATTTGAACTGGATCCAAATCCTATTCGTCACTTGGGTGCCCAGTTTGCATCCAGCTAATCTGATTCAGATCAGAATCCGATTTGTTGCATTCCTGCTGGCGTTGCAATGAAATCAAGGCAGCCGTGTATTGTTGCGTAGGACGACCCATATGAATTGCGACTTCCATGTTATCGTGGACATGGACTCCAACTGTCTTTGATATTTAAATGGTTTTCACTGCGTAGTTTCTCCATTTTATTTTTCAAATAAAGGACAAGAGGTTGGTGGCTTCCATTGGCGGAGGTGGCTTCCAGTTGCATAAAGAGGTCAGCCATGGTTATAGGTGGTGGGGCACATGGCTCGTGTCTAGTGGTGTATGCCTGGCCAGCTCCGCCTAACCCGGAATGCCCATTCCACCAAAACCTCAAACTAGAATCGAGCCGCTCCCCCTCTAGGTATGGATCTGGTTTCGGTTTTAGGTCTGCTTATTCCAAAGTGGTTCTGGTTTGGTTCCCCCCCAAAATGGAAAAACGAGTTCGAACTGCAGGTTCCAATTTGGTTCCCCAATAGTTGGGTTTGTAACCAAATCACAAAGTTCCCAGATTCCATTTTGGTCTCTGTTCCAAGTTCCCTGGTTCTGGGGGCAATTCGGGTCCAGCTCAACCAATTGCACCGGGTCCAAACTAGCCACCTCTATAGTGGCAGACCCGCCATGTGTAAGGTGTGGTGGCCACATAATTAGTACCGGAGAAGCACCTAAATAGTTACCTCGATGGCAGGGTACTCTAACGCCATTGCTGCTGGTGTGGAGTTCGACTCTCAAAGGGTGTGTGTTAGTCTTCGGCTTCCTCTTGTAACCTCCAAAAGACTGCAGAAGCCCAAAAGGATGTATACAAGCTCTCTAAAGTCTTGTGAAGAATATATTTAACCTGAATTTCAAGTCTAGGAGAGCGAGAGCGCGACTGTTGTATGCAAAACCTCTAATTCCTTAGGCAGGAAAGTCCATGTTTTAAACTAACCCCACATTTAGCTAAAAAATGAGCACCCACATTGGTCTCACGTGTTATATGTGAAAACTGTACACCCATGTTCTTCCTAATAGTATGGATAGTTTGGTTAGAGATACTTACACCAAGGGCTTTTTAGAAGCCAATTTGTATAGCTAAGCAAGATGACCTGCAAATCCTTAGAAGCCTCTACATGGTCGAAAAACCCTGCATCTTTTACCACTAGAAGGAAACAGAGAAAAACAATTCATCCACACCAACATTGTGAAACTGAAATTTTACAAATACAATTCAATGTGAGAGGTTGAATTACCCACTTGGTAACTCTACCAGATCCTTCACATCCATGATCCATCTGTTGAAATGATTCAAATATTCCTTCTATTCATTAGACCTCTAAGTGTAATAGATGATGCAGGTCTGGATCTAGTTGGATTCAAATCCACCAAAACCACAAAAACCAGCAACGCCCGATTTGGGCATTGCAGAAATGCAATGCATGAGTGTTGTTGTCTTTCGCTGGCCAAGAAGGGTAATGGCCATCAAGGCCAGTTACCAGTCTGACCAAGCTGTATAAGATGCAGAAGAGGGGCGACCAGTTGGGGAGAGGTCTTGGGAGGAGTCGCACGAGCAAGCTGGAAAACGTCAAAGTCGACCGAAATCCCGTAAGAAATCCTTGATCTTGCTTTTATAAAAAAAATCGTTTTTAGTTGCTAAAACTGAGTTAGATCATAGGGCTTTTGTTTGGTTCATGGTAAACCTTAAAAAACAAGTCTTAATACGCAAAAATTGGCTCAAAACAAGCATAGAATCATGAAATTTGTCTTAAATCCGAGTTATTGTTTTTCATGAGTTTTCTCGCCAAAACGACACCGTCGGCGACCAAGCATGGGTTATGTTGGAAGAGGAGGGGTAGGCAATCGGTTGGAGACCATCGCTGGCCTTAATTGTTGCCAAAAACTGGCGAAATCAATGCCGAAAAATCATGGGAACTAACCCTTTTGGGCATGTCCCTATTTTCGTGTCGTGTCGTGTCAGGCGTGTCGTGTCTAGAATGCCATGAACTAACACTGATTAGTGTCGTGTCCTCGTGTCGAATGTTAAAAACCAGTTTTGTGTCAAAAATTGGTCAGGTTTGGGTTGTGTCTTGAAATGAGTTTTTGGGTAAGAAACATGACCCGTGTCAATAGTTACAGGTTCTGTGTTGATACAGTGACACAGGCTACCTACTGTGTCACTCAATTTGGATTGGATATGGATCTAGGTGTCAGTTGGAATCCTACATAGCTTAAACGGATCCATATTGTGTTTGGGTGATTTTAGGCCGATTTGGATACGGTTTATTACGTTAGATTCGTAGTTAAATAAATTTTAATATTTTAATTATTTGTAATTATTTAGAGATTAAAATTAGAGGATTTGGTGGTGATAAGAGTGAAACAACGGCTTGGGGACTAAATCTTAGCGCTCTTTCAAGTAGGGTAAATGTTTTATTGATGTTTATGAAATGTTATTCATAATTATGGGTTATTTGATATGCTTTTTAAATAGAACATGTTTATGATATTGATTGATAAAGAGCATGTTCTCGTATGCATGTGTTGTATAAATATGGTATTTAAATGTTGTTTAAATATTGTATAGATATGGATTTGATTTTGGATATTCATGGATCTGGGTATGATTTGTAAATGTGATGAACTGTAATTGGTTTTATAAATGTAATGATGTGTAAATATACGAGCTATACTTGTGTGAGTTGTGTGGGGTCTCTAGATACTTGTAGGTTCCTCGGGCGATTCGGCTTGGGGTAAATAGAGGGTGTATTCTTAGGCACTTTGTCGTGAGAGTCGGCATGGTTACCGTTGTGGATGGGGTTATCGAGGTCACGTTAGGGAGTGTCGGACGACTCCCGTGGCCTTTGGAGCAGACACAGTATGGGATGTAATTATCGTAACTAATGATGTGTGTATGCGTGTGTGTGAGTGTACGTATGAATTTGAGATCATGATTTAAAGGTGAAATTGTGCTTTGTTATGAAATGATTATGAAATTATGCATGCTTTTAGTATGATTTCTGTTTAAAGATGTTTAACCTCTCTACTGAGCTATGTAGAGGAGCTCACCCCATTATTTTACAGTTCATCCTGAAGCTAGCACTTAGATAGAGTGACATTTCTATATATTAGATGGTATGATAAGAATTGAATGATTTAGAAAGTCTTGGTATTCAGGGTTATTATTAGGTGACACTAAGTGTAGCCGCACTACCAAAACTTTGACCGAAATAAAAAGGATCAAGGATTCCGATTAACGTTACGTCTGCCTCTCTAAGAGGCAGAAATGCCTCTTTAAGAAAGTGACTGAGTTCGAGCAACTCACCATCATCCTCTGTAAGGATAAGTGACCATTCTCAACGGAGGAGGGAGAACATTCCCTATTACAGCAAGAGCCGAACGAAGTTGAGACTGGGCAAAAGCATCAAGAGTCGATCCTCAATCGAGACAGGATAGAGGCGACAAGAGCCATCCCTCAATAGAGACAAGGCAAAGAGAGGCAAGAGCCAACTCAAGTCGAGACAGGGTAGAGACATGCAGAACCGGCCTAAGAGGGAAAGGCCAAGAGAAGAAGGTCGACATACGGCCACAAAAAGGTCAGAAAGACCACCGAAAAACCCCATCCAAAAGGCCGACGGATGGCCACAAGTAGGCCAAAAAAACACCTTTGGAACCTTGGTCAGAAGGACAGCGGGCTGTCGCAGGCAGAGCGCTACTATGCCCTCCCTCTCTCTCTCTCTCTCCTTCTCGAGAAACAAGCCTCTCTCTCTTCCTGTTTTATATCATCAGGAAAGCTGCCCCCAGTTTTGGAAAATGTCAATAGTTTTTAGGAAACCGTCTCGAATAATGGACTGAAAAGTTCATTCTACCCCAACCATTTTTTTGAAATTTTAAAACTGTCACTTGATAAAATTACCAAAATATCTAGATATTTTAGATAAAAGATAGTTTTACCCTTATTTGGGCAAAAAGTCAGTTTTGCCCTCTAGTAATTTATAAAACCAGATAAACATATAAAATTACTCTTTTACCCCAATGTTTTAAGAAATTATCAAAGGCAAGAATTTTTTGAGAAAATTACAGATTTATCCCAGCTTGATTTTATATTATAAATAAGTTATTTTCAACTCATTATTTAGATAATGTGTATCATGCTAATTAGAATTATGCTATTTGTGGTTTGTTGCTTGGTGAATATTTTTCTTTTACACCGTCTATTTGTTAAAATTACCAAACACATAAAATTGAACTTAAGAATATGTGTGTTGAAACTGGCAAAGACGGAAAAATTAAACAGTATAAAATTCCAAACATGGAACACTAAAAGAGAGATTGCCGCAACAATTTGTTTAGGTTTAACCCAACCAAAAGAGAAGTAAATCAAACAAAAAGTTTGACAAAAATAACAAAAAAGATGATCAATCTTTTTAGAAAACGCAGGAAAACACTTCTCAGGTCAAGTGTTTTAGCTGTGAAATGATGGAACACTAAAAGAGGGATTGCCGCAACAAAAAGAGTAGAGGAAACAACCCATAATACGGACAATCAGAGAAGTAAGACATAATCTGCGTAATATCAGAATGTGTATACATGTACCGCCTGGTAATTGTTTGGTGGATTGACTTAGGAGTTACCAGACATATTTCGAAGACCAATGAAGGGATAACGGATCTAAAGGAGTACAAACTAAGAAAACATCAAGTGTACATAAAAATAATACTTTCTCGTATGTTCTGAGTATTGGGTCCTTTAGAATTTTTGTAAAAGGCATACCAGTTGTATTAAGTGATGTATTGATTATACCATCTTAAGGCGCAATCTGGTTTTGTAAATAGCAAGGTGAATGTGGGGAAACATGCGAGAGTATTTTTCTCTAGAGAATTTGATGTAGAATATGGTTGTTCAAATTGAGAATAAATGAAAATGAAAGTTCTTCTACTTATATTGATTGTGCCTTTAATATTGATGTGAATGTATGACATAAATGCCTTGGGCATATAAGTATGAAAAGTTGAGAAAATTATCGAACTTTGATTTATTGTCAAGATTTGAGGAAAACACTTTCAGCAAGTGTAAAGCTTGTATACAAGAACAAATAATGAGAAAAATTTTTCTCAAAGAGATAACAAGAGCAACAACCCTATTTGAAGTCATTTACACTTATTTATTTGAATCCTTCATAGTAAGGTTACATCGAGAAAAGGTTTATTTTATAACCTTTATTGATGATTACTTGAGATATATGTATATATATCTCCTAGTATATAAATTTGAGGCACTTTAAGTGTTTAAAGAATATAAGAAGAAAGTTAAAAATCAATTGAGGCATTCAATCAAAGTCTTAAGATTAGATAGAGGTAGTGAATATACCTTTGCAGAATTTTTGGAATTCTCTAAATACTTTGGTATTTGAAAGGAAAATACAATTACCAAGACACCTCAATAAAATGGTGTAGCTGAAAGATATAACAGGACATTACTGAACATGACAAGGTCAATGTTAATAGATGCCTTTCTACCAAGGATATTTTGAGAAGAAGCAATAAGTATAGTAGTGTATATACTCAATAGAGTACTATGTAAAGCTTATTCACTACACCATATGAGATGTTGTTTGGAAGAAAACACAACCTAGGTCATCTTAGGAGGTGGGAATCTATTATTCATGTAAATATCCTTGATCTGTTAAGAGATAAGTTATACAATAGGTCCTTAAGATGCATATTCATCGGATATCCTAAAGGCTGAAAGGGATATCGGTTTTATCATAAGGACCACAAATTGATAGAGAGCAGAGATGTTGAATTATGAGAAGATACAAAGAATAACATCTTGAAAAATAACGATGAGTATGTTGATGATCTAATAGACCTAGATCAATCATCATTTGAACTCATAGAAGATTTTCCTTAAACAAACGAAACTTTAAGTAGACATAAAGGGCCTAAGGCTACACCATCCTATTTAAAGGATTATCACACTTATTTTGCAGAAGAAGTATGTAATTCGGTAGATTTAGATGAGTTGACTGATAACTTGACTTATCAGTAAGCTATAAACTCATTGAAAGTAACAGACTGGGGGAAAGCCATAGATGAGATAATTGAATCCATTGAGAAAAACCAAGTCTAGGAACTGACTAATTTGCCTAAAGGAAGGAAAGTCATAGGTTGTAAATGAGTTCTGAAAAATAAATATAAGGTTGATGGTTCAATTGACAAGTTTAAAGCGAGGTTGGTTACAAAGAGTTTCTCGCAAATAAAGGGTATAGATTATGTTGAGACATATTCCTCTATTGTAAAATTTGCATCAATAAAGATAATACTAACAATATCTACATAGTATGATTTGGACTTACAACAGTTAGATGTAAAGACAATTTTTGTAAACAGAGATTTAGATGAAATCATATATATGCAACAACTCAGAGGATATATAGTTGAAGGCCAAGAAGATAAAGTATATAGGTTGAGAAAATCCCTATATGGCCTGAAAAAGTCACATCGCCAATGGTATTTGACTTTTCAAAATGTCATTATTGAACTTTGGTTTGTGGCTAATGAGCTTGATCACTGTGTATATGTTTGGAATAATAGTCACTTTATCATCTTATCATTATATGTAGATAACATATTATTGACCGAGAATGATAATGAGATGATTGTTAAAACCAAGTCATAGTTAAACTCAAGGATCAAAATAAAGGATATGAGAAAGCATCCTATATCCTAGGTATAAAGATTTCTCGAGATAGAGAATCTAAACTCTTATACCTAAGTCAGAAGAGATATATTGACTATATCCTAAAGAAGTTCAAAATGGGTGAATGTAAGTCTGCTATTATACTCGTTGCAAAAGGGGTCAAATTGAGCATGGCTGATTGTCTTGGTGAAGGAGACGATAAGCCTAATGTTCCTTATATAAAAGTTGTGGGTAGCTTGATGTATGTTATATTGTGTACAAGACCTGATATCAGCTTTGTTGTTGGTCTTGTGAGTATATATCAAAGTAATCCTCGATGGCAGCATTGAATAGTTGTAAAAAAGATTTTAAGATATCTCAAAGGAACAAAAGACTTGAAACTATGTTTTCAAGTATATAAACTGAAAGTGGTGGGATACTCATATGCTGATTTTGCTAAAAGCAAAGATGATAGTAAATCAATACCAAGACAAATATTCTTATTTGGAGGTATTGTTGTTTCTTGAGCATATAAGAAACAGGGTTGTGTAGCAGTGCATATATAGAAAGTCGAGTATGTGGCTTGCTGTATGGCTGCAACGAGTGCCGTCTAGATAAGCTACTTCATATAAGATTTGAAGTTGGAGATAGCTAACGAGCCTATTGTCATTTACTGTGACAATAACATAGTAATTACTCTAATCAAGAGTGGAGCTAACAACTCCAAAGGCAAGCATATAATGGTTAAATACCACTATGTTAATGATATGGTTACGAGAAAGAAAATATCATCTCATATATGCCAACTCATGATATGTTGGCAGACCCCTTGACTAAGGCATAACACAGGATTGATTTGAAATATGTTTGATTGTTGTGTAGGTAAAAAAACATACAACGGATGATGATTGGATGATGATTGCAATAGCAATCATGAAATGACATTATTAATAAAACCCCACAAAAATAGGAGGAAAACAAGTATGTCAATTCAACTGGGAATGGGAAAGTGGGAGATGTAATGTTAAGATCATTCTTGACAACCAACACAAAAACGATTGGAGTGGCTATCCAACCGTTATATATAGAAACATTGCGAGAATAAGGCCATAACGACCCTCCCACAAAAACCCAAAACCCTATTAGAGAATCCGACACGACGAGACATCGTACCAATTCAAAAATCTCTCACGCAAATCTGAGTAAACCTTCAAAATCATATCATTCTTACCGTTCACACCGAGAGATGATATGCTGCTGCGTACGTGGAGCGAGGCTTCATCGAGCCATTGCGCACGACGCCGGAAAGCCGACCGGAAACGCCGTCATCCTCTTCTCCGAAGCTGGCAGACTCTTCGGCAAACCAATTGTGGTTGTCAATGAATTCCTCCTCCAGTAGGGTCTCCCACTTGATTGCACAACCCCTTCCACCACCGGTATGCTGCCTTCAACTTCTATGTGCAATCATCAACAATGGGATGCCATTAGCACCAACAACGACTCAACGACGTTGTTGTTTCAGTCCATGGGTGTCTCTAGCTTGGTTTCTGGTTTTTCTTTCGATGGTATGCTGCCTTCAACTTCTCTGTGTGATCATCAACAGCAGAATGTCATTAGCACCAACGGCGTTGCAATCTCAGTCCACGGGTGGCTCTGGCTTGGTTTCTGGTTTTGCTTTTGATGGTATGCTGCCTTCAACTTCTCTGTGCGATCATCAATGATGGGATGACATTAGCACCAACGACGACTCAACGGTGTTGTTGTATCAGTCCATGGGTGCCTCTGGCTTGATTTCTGGTTTTGCTTTTGATGGTATGATGCCTTCAACTTCTCTATGCGATTATCAATGATGGGATGGCATGAGCCCCAACGACGACTCAATGGCGTTGCTGTCTCAGTCCATGGGTGGCTCTGGCTTGGTTTCTGGTTTTGCTTTTGATGGTATGCTGCCTTCAACTTCTCTATGCGATCAACAATGGGATGGCATTAGCACCAACGGCGACTCAGCGGGGTTGCTGTCTCGGTCCATGGGTGGCTTTGGCTTGGTTTTTGGTTTTGCTTTTGATGGTATGTTGCCTTCAGCTTCTCTATGCGATCATCAACAATGGGATGGCATTAGCACCAACGATGATTCAACGGTGTTGTTGTCGTAGTCCATGGGTGGCTCTGGCTTGGTTTCTGGTTTTGCTTTTGATGGCAATGATCGCATCGATCATGTTGTTTGATGATGATGAGTTGATGGCCTTGCTCTCTCACTCTATTGATGCTCCTGCTCTTGGTTTTTTTATTTTAAACTCGATATATTGGTATAGTTATGCTTTTCTGATACTGATGTACTCACTGTTAACAACTCCCCTGCACGTGTTATTTTAAAATGTATTCATTTTTGCCAAAAGTCAATGAATTAATGACCTTTTTGTCTCAATTTATTAAAGGCAAAAGAGTTGGTTGCTACCTGTAGATAGTTTTGTATTTGATATTCAAATTCAAATGCATATGTTGTACGATCAAAAAGGGTACAACAGAACTTTTAGCCTTAAAAACTTGAGGGAAGCTTCTAGTTGACCACATACCTAACTGAATGGCGAATTGCTTGGATTGCTGAATCTTTTTAACTACAGGTAGCGCCTAGTGCTGCTGCTGCTGCTTTCAACTCCCAAAGTTGGCAGTTCACTCCTCATTGAACTTGCCAATAGGAAAAGCTGTTGAAACACACTTAATGGAGGTTCAAATGCGTCATCCGACATGCTTATCACTATCTTTGTAGTACATTGAAAATGGTGCTCCATGCTTTTGTACAGGATGGGTGCCACAACATAAATGTCCTCAAGTGAATGCAATAACGAGTCAATCTCATCCTTAGGAAACCTGTTGATTTGAACAGGGCTTGCATCTAATCACGTATAAACTGTCATTGCATTTTATTGGCTATTAGCAGAATCCATGCACTTCACCATCTATGCGTGCAGAACCGTATGGAACCATGTGCCAACTCCATCAATCCAATCTGATAGAAGCATCCCCCTTGAAGAGGTAGAAAAAAGTGCACAAATATCGGATGGGCTTATCAGTAAGTGGCTAAAAATTCGTAGATGAACTAGTTATCAGACACCAGCATCAAAAGACAATTTTTATTCATTCAATCATTATGTGCCCGCCAAGATGATATTGAAAACTTGTTTACACCAGCATGTGGCTGCACAGGCCATCAACTCCGTGATTTCATGAGACGATTCCTATGTCTTCTTTTTAGATTCAAGGATCACAACTTTGGAGATATCTTCAAAGTTTCTTTTGTTGTGCTAGGCTACATGGTGTACCCCATCTGGATTTTGTATATAATTTAGAACATATCAGGATTCTACAGTTTGAAACTGTCCTTTTCACGATTAAGGAGAAACAGTTTAACTTCTATTTGAATTGTGATTTGATCTGTGATTGCAGTGTTTGTTACTGTGCCACTGGTAACTCTATATCTCGTGACTAACGACCAATTCATAAAAAAAATCCAAAGAAGCTTCATTCATGTGTATGCCAATGTGGTTGCAATAATTTCTCTTCATGACTAGAAAAAATTCTCGTGAGGACAAACCAAAAAAGATTTGAATTGCTTTTCTTTAGAAATGGATAACCTTTAACATGGATCCGATAGAAAACTTCTGTTTATTTGTTGTGCAAGTACTATTCAGAAGCTTTACAACATCAGTCATGATTGTGTAATTACTAATTTAGCATATTCATATTCTATTCATATGTGATAGGGATATATGCCAGAAAAAGATGTTCGTCTAATGCAGAATAAAGTGGTAGCTAACTAAATAGTAGGCTATTCCTATTGACAATACAAACTTCATTTTAGTGGATTAAACAAATTCTTTTTAGATGGCTTATATTTATAAATCTTCAAGAAGAACATCTTCATTCTACAAAGGTTATCGACAGTCCAATTGTGCAACATCAATCTATTAAAAATTTGTCCTCACTTTCTCCGTATCAAAACATATGAAAATAGAACGCATAAAACATTTGGATGATTCAGTTCCTCATATCAGCTCAAGGGGGACTTTGTAATGAGCATTCCTAGTCATAAACTTTCCACAATATTTTCATAATTTTTATGACTAGGAATGTTCGTTACAAAGTTCCCCTTAGCTGATACGAGGAACTGAATCATCAAAATGTTACAAATATCATGAGGGTCACACAAGAACAAAATCTAGTGCGATCATCAATACAAGTTACAAATATCATTGAACATCTATTGTAGGTCAACTGTATAAATCACAAACATCCTAATCAATTAAATCTAGATTTTTGAACTTCTTTCTAACTCTTAGAAATGGAACTCTAATGATTTTGGTATGCATGCTAGAATATGAATAAGTTGTTTTATCAATTTTTGGATCAAATGATTCAAAATGCCATGCAATTTTTTAAAAATCATATTTCTCAAACAAAAATCACACAAATCACAAGAGTAATAATATTTTATTATTGATATTCAACTTGAACATAAACTCAAATGGATAGCTCTTTCAAGTTAAACTTATCGTCCTCAAATATACTTTTAAACATATACTTGTTAGGTAAGGAAATTGACATCAAATTCTTTCTTACATCCAGTACAAAGAGCACATACTTAAATTAAAAGCTTTACCCAAAATAAATTTGAGTTCAACCAACTCTTTGTCTTTTACTTGAGTTGAAGAAGTATTACTGTAGACATGAAAATTCTCACTCCGAAGTTTATGAGAAACTTGAAATGAAAGCTTTCAAACCTATGCTTGCGCAAGTGTGCCAACTAGTTCAAAACTAGCAAATATTTTGAAAAATTTAGACTTCTAGGTGATTGTAGGTAAGCGGGATCTTTTCACTCAATTCTTCTTCAACCGATGCTCAAGGGTCGGTATTGAGCGCTTAGAAATTTCAATTTGATAGCAAATATAACTCCATTCCACGTGAACAAGTGTTTTTGAAAGAGTTTTGAGCTTGTGCACTTTGATTCAATACTTGGAATGTGCAAGCTGCTGAAAAACAGAAAATCTTGTTTTCACAGCTTGTTTCTAAAAGAGATTTAAATACATTATAGACCTCCTAAAATCTTTCAAATTTTACCAGACCAAGCTGGTAGCATGGAGCCTGTAGCCTTTTACAAATATAAATTCGAAGTAGTATTGAATTAGAATTAAATAATTGAATCAGACTGGCTTACTGACTCGAAACAGTTCTGTTTCAGAAATACAAAGACTCAAAGATGAGTCTGTATCTCCTTACTCAGAACTCTGATTTTGATGATTTTGATGTTTCTAGAAAGCTATGGATGCTAGCTTTCTAATGCATCAAGAATCAAATTGATTGGATTCCTATAGACAGAGCTATAGGACTTTTACCCAACCTATATTTTAGGAAATTCGACTGTGCAACAGAAGTGCAGAAATTAAGCCGGTCTTTATCCAATTTTATTACGTGGCTGGACAACCCTAAAAATCCTGTCAGTTTTATTTAGAGTGACTAAAGGTGTGTGGAGTAAGTGTGTCAATTTCAAATTAATTGGAGCAAGCATCACATAATTAAAATTGCAGGAATAGACATATATAAAGATGCTGAAATCCTGTTTTCTATTTTATGAATGTAATGATGCAAACTCACACGACTTTAAAAGGCAACAACCCTTCAATCCTCAAAGCAAATTGCTGGAATATAAATGAATTGAAAGTGTTTTATAGATTAAACATAGAGGCGATTAGAAGTATAGAGGGTACATGTAGACATGCGAAAATTTTCACTCTAGGTTCTTAGGCCTGAAGTGAACATTTTTCGTGTCTAAGTCGCTTTAGGGTGTGCCAGCTAGCTTACTCAAACTAGCGAAGTATTTTTAAAATATCTGACTTATGGGGCGACTGTGGACAAGTGGGATCTTTTCGTTGTAAACCTTCTTGAACCGATGCTCAAGGGTCAGTTTAAACGCTTTAGAAAATATCGATTTTGAACAAGAATGGACTTTTTAAAAGAGTATGAAAGTACTTGATCGATTTGTATGCCTATTTGCAGATTTTATTTACGTGGGGTTACACGTATCTAAGTCTTTCGATTTTATCTACTTAGGCGGGATGTGTGTGCATCAAAAAATGGCCTAAGATTGGCATTTTTGCATGGGGTATTCGGGGCTTCTTTTGATGCAAGTATGCGCAATATCTTGAGTTTGGCGGATATGCTATGCAACTCACACAACTTGAATGTAAAACCCGAATTTGAAAGACATAGCTGAAGGGAAATACCCAAACTGAATGCAACTCACATGACTTAAATGTAAATTGTGAAAGGGAAATTGCGGAAGGGAGATATAGATATAAGAGCGGAAAGGCTCAATGTATGCGTGTGTACTTGTATATATATTGCAAGACAACTCACGCAACTTGGAATGTAAAACCCAGCCGAAAGGGAGATTGTGGAAATGGGAAATACGTATATATATATATGAGCCCGAAGGTCGTCAACGTGTGCGTGTGTGTTGTGTATAAATGTAAAGACAACTCACATGACTGAAAATTAACAACCCGAAATGTAAAGATGTAACAACTGAACCGGAAAAACTCACGCAGTTGAAAGTATATAGATAGGGCTATATCTTAGTGGCTGCCAAGGCCAAAAAGGTGCGTGAGTGCTCGAGCAAGTGCTCGGGTGTTCTTTGGGTGCGAGTGTGGAATCGAAATGACAAACTCACACGACTTTTAAAGTAACAACCCGAAATCAAATTGCAATTAATACGACTCTTATTAGAGTCTTGGGAGTAAGAGCGAAAGCTTAATGTGTATGAGTGTGGAATTGAAATACAATGCACACAACTTGAACGTAACAACCCCAAATCAAATTGCAATTAATACAGCTCTTATTAGAGTCTTGGGAGTAAGAGCGAAAGCTCAATGGTGTATGTGGGTGCTTGGTGTACGAGATAAGAGCTAAGGCTCAAGTGCACTTGTGTGTCTCGTGTACGAGATAAGAGCTAAGGCTCAAGTGCACGTATGTGTCTCGTGGGTCAAGCACCAATATTACATCCCGGGGAGAGACAACGCTCCATTAATACAACCCCGTATCCGAATTGAATTAAGTATAAAGCAAGTTAGCGTAAGAGACCAAGTTTAGACACTTACAAATAGCTGGTCCGTCTTCACTTGCTCGTACTTGGGCTTGTGTCCACTTTGGGCAGCCAAGAGGGGTCTCCCTAGGTGGCTTTGGTAGTTGGGGAGTGGGCTTAGGGAAGGCTCACGGACTTAGGGTCTTAGGGGAACCTAGGTTCAATCAAGCAAGGGGGTCACGACCTAAGTGTAAGGTCACGGCCAAAGTGGGGTTGTCTAGGGTCGGTCCTAGGTGGAAGCTGGCTAAGGTTGGCAGAGGTTGGGCAGCAAAACAGTTGGTACTGCAGGCCGGGGTGTCTGGCGCTGGACAGGGTGCACAGTAGGTCGGTGCCAAGGCGCTGGGCGCTAGCACGGGGCGCGGTGGGCGTCGGGGGGGCGCGGCAGGCGCAGTTGGCTCACGGTCGGTCGGAGTGAGGTTTTTAGGTTTTTAGTTTGAGTCGGTGGGGTTAGGTTAGGTCCAGTTTGGTTTAGTTAGGTTTAGTTAGGGTTCAGTTAGGTTCAATTTGGGTTAGGTTGGTTCGAGTCTAGGCTAGTTTAGGGCTAGGTTTACCTCTTGGAGCCGGTCCTTCTTGGTTGAGCCCACTTCCATGCACGGTTGCAGCCTCCATTGATCGAGCCCACCTTGGATGCAGCCCACTTGGCTTGACCCACACTTACCCTTGAGCCAACATGGCTTGAACCACTCTCTCACTCTCTCTCCTCCCCAAGCAAATTCACGTGAGCTTTTGGAAACCCCCTCACTCCTATTTATAGGAAAATGAGGTGGGTCTTGGATATGGGTCTTGGGTTTGGATCGTAGAATCCATGTCTGATCCAAATACTATTTGGATTTGGATCTTAGATCTTGGATATTTTAAGATCCATATCCGATCCAAATCCAACATTTTTATGGATATGGATATGAATATTTTGGTCCAGATCTGATCCAATCCAAACACTATTTATATCCAATCCAAATCCAAACACTATTTGGATCGACCCAAATCCAAACACTATTTGGATATAGATTTGGATATTTATGGTCCAGATCCAATCCAAAATTTCTCTAGATGGTCCTTTTTGGCTTTTCGAGGCAGGCATTTTGTGCGGGCCCTAGCTTCATCAGCGCTCCGTCTTATGCTGGTTTTTCCTTAGTTTTGTCGTCTGAACTCCATCTCGCCATTCTGGACTCCATTTCTGCTCAATTTCGCCATTTCTAGCTCAAATTCATGTTACTTGGGTGGATGTATTTGATTTGGCTTCTGGGTTTGCCGGGCTTACATTCTGCATTGGGCCTGGGCCTTCCTTTCACCTTTTGACCCTAGCTTTTATCAGGCCAAGGTGTTGCTTTTGGGCTTCTACACCTGTTTTTGAGGCTGCTTTGGATTTGGCCCTTTTGAGCTATTTTATGGGCTGCTTTTTTATCAGGTGTTGTCTTCCCTGCTTCACTTGTTCGTCTTTTACTTTTTGGGAAAAATGGGGCTTAACTCGAATTTAAGGCATTCATACTGGATATGGGGTTCAAAATAGTATTTACAAGCTTTTTGGGAAGCTCTTCGGTTTTCGAAAATGCAAAATGGCCTTTTGGGTTGATTTGCAAACCAGGGATTTGTTTTCTAAAATCGTGGGATTTTGGGGTGTTTATAGATGCCCCTCTTTGGCATTATTCAAATAGATTTGGATAATGGCAAAGATGACAACACCCCTGTTTTACTTTCTCCTTGGATCTATTCTCGAGAATATGGGATCGTCCCAGTTTTGAGAAAAGCATTTTCTTTAAGCCTGGTAGGAGGAGATTTTCGCCAAAGGGGACTTTGCCTAAGACGGTGCTAGTCCTAAATGGGATTGAGTGGATATGGATGAGTGGCATGGGATGATATGCTAGGAAGTATGGTCTCCTAGAGACTTAGTGTAATAGTCGAACTTGGGAGTCTTATGAAGATCTGCTGCACCAAGGGAGCTAGTCTTATGTTGCTCGATGTTCGAGGATTTTCTAAACTTGTTTTTGAAAGAGGAAAGCTCCTTTTAGCTTCAATCCTAAGGATTTCAGCTTTTCGTATTTTCCCTTTATTTGATTCTTGATACTCGCTAATCTAGCGGAGGTTTTATTCGAAATCAAGCCATATTTCAAAATTCTTATGCCTTACTTAGACGTCTAACTCTCAAACAAGATGAGATTCAAGTAAGTAAATCTTATTTTTACTTTAGGATTCCTCGAAATGAACCCTTCTTCACCTTGGGATAAGTCGCAGGGATGGGAAAGAGTTTACCACGGTCCCTTCTGGAGTGTCCCGTGGTTTGAGGCATAGAAGCAGAAAATTTGCTCCTTTTAAGCTTTTTGGCCTTTTTTTTTCTGTTTTCCATAGAGGGTCTCCCTTTGGGAGTATTTTTTCTTTGTTCCCTCTTTTCCATAGAATACACGATTTTTCTTTTGATTCACCTTTCTTTTGGGAAAGAGATTTTGCAGGGGTTTCCTTTTTTCTTTTTGGCCAAGTTTTCCTTTCGGGGAAGAAAAGAGAAATGGGGAAGGACTTATCCCAAGGATCTACTCGATTCATCCCAGATCAACCTATTTTGAAATAGCACGTACTACTTGCAAGTATCTTGCTATTTGAACCAGGCCTTCTTTTGTAAGAAGAAGAATTTTTGAAATGTGACCCATTGGTTTTGAAAACTCCGCTTTTTTACAAGCAATCGAGTCTCTCATTCAGGGTTGCACGATTTGCTTTGATCCTCACTCACGAAGTTTCAAAAGGAGGTTTTCAAAACATTTTCGAAATAGGGCTTAGCTTAGACCCTACACATAGTATTTTTTCAAAAATTGAGCATTCATAGGGCCGGAGAAGTTCCTACCCTCAACATCGACTAGCCAATATGCATTGTTCGTGGTGGCTCCACGTATAACATAAGGGCTATCCCACTTGGGCCGCCACTTTCCAAGTGGATGTGGGCCACGTGGATGATTTTGAGCACAAAGTCTCCCACTTTGAAGTGGCGAGGTCTCATATGCTTCTCATAGTGTCGGGCTATCCTTTGCCGGTATGCATGTGCATGATCCATGGCAAGGAGCCTTCGCTCATCTAACAAGTCAAGTTCAACCATTCTAGCATGCTGTAGCATCTCTAGGGGAAGGTTGAACACCATGGATGTATGAAATGAATGAATTTTGGTATGAATGGAGAGAATGGAGTTTGTGCCATAGACCAACTCAAATGGCGTGGCATTTGTGGGAGTTCGGATGGAAGCCCTATAAGCCCATAAGGCTTCATCCAGCTTCTCATGCCATGTCCTACCCTTCTCTAAAGTTTTCTCAATGATGCTTATGAGAGTCTTATTGGTGGCTTCGGCTTGACCGTTACCTTGAGGGTAGTAGGGTGATGAGAAGTGGTGAGTTATGCCATACGTGTTACATAACTTAACCATCCTCTCGTTTTTGAAGGGGGTATCATTGTCTTACACTAAGTCCTTTGGAACCCCAAAGCGAGCCAAAATATTTTTTCTAATGAATGTCACTACATGTTGCCCCTGAACATTTGTCAAGGAAGTAGCTTCAACCCACTTGGAAAAGTATTCGGTGGCTGCTAGTATGAACCTATGCCCATTTGATGCATGAGGAAATATTGGTCCTATGATGTCAAATGCCCACATGGTGAATGGCCAGGGGTTGATCAGGGAATGCAATGAGGATGATGGGATATGGATGGCGTGTCCATGCACTTGACATGGGTGACACTTCCTAACATGGTCATGACAATCCTGCTTTAAGGTGGACCAAAAATAACCTACTCTAAGTATTTTCATTTCCATTGGCATTTACATGCCCTCCACATTCTCCATCGTGGAATTCATGCATTATTATCCTAGCCTCTTCTAGGTCGGCACACCTTAGTAAGATGTCAGTGAAACTTTTTTTGTAAAGAACCCCTTCCAAAATCGTATATTGGGTAGAAATTCTTCGTATGAAAGCTTTGTCTTTGGATGAAGCATATTCTGAAAATCCTTCATTTTCTAAGAAACTTTTTATGTCTTGAAACCAAGGTTATTCAGTATCAGTTTGGTTGTTTTGGCAAATCTCAAGATCGTGTGTGGATGGAGTGGGCAAATGCCATATTTCTAAGGGTCTGGTTCCCAAAGTGGGATCGACCCTTAGGGCTGAGCCCAAGGATGAGAGGGCATTGGCTACGCCATTATCCTCTCTCCCTACGTGTGTGAGTGTACATGATTTGAACGACTCGACCAGCTTGGTGGCCAACTCGTGGTATGGAAGAAGTTTTTCGTTTTTAACTTGCCAAATCTTTAACACTTGGTTTATGACAAGTAAAGAATCTCCAAAGACTTCAATGCATGATGCCCCTAGAGTTTTCGAAATTTTTATGCCTTGTATGAGTGCTTCATACTCGACTGTATTGTTGGAACACTCAAAATCTAGGCGAATGGCTATGGGTATTTCTCCCTTTTTCAGGGGATATGAGGACGATGCCTGCCCCAGCCCCTCTTTGGTTTCATGCCCCGTCGAAGTGCATCTTCCACACTTGGTTTTCTTTTAAATAGTTTGATAAAATATGATTTTGAAATTGGTTTTGAAATATGCCTTCATCGGGCATTTTGTCAAGTGTGGGATACGCATCTTCCAAGGAGAAGTCGGCCACATAGTCGGCTAGGGCTTGGCCCTTGATGGATGTTTGATGGTGGAATTTCAGGTCATACTCCATCAAGAGGGGCTACCATTTACCTAGCCTACCCGTGAGGATTGGTTTTTCAAACAAATGCTTGATTGGATCAAGCCTAGACACTATCCAGATCTCATGATCTAGGAAGTAGTGTCGAAATTTCTGGCAGGCCCACACCAAGGCCAAGCAAGTCTTCTCCATGGCTTGATAATTTCGTTCATAAGCCAAAAGAGTTTTCGAAATATAGTAGATGGCATACTCTTTATGGGTATCATCCTCATATTGAGCTAACAACGCACCCAAAGCATTCACATGCACAGAAATATAAAGTAAAAGAGGTTTTCCTTGCTTTGGAGGGTTTAAAACAGGAGGATTAACTAAATACGCTTTTAGTCTTTCGAAAGCTTTTTGGCAATCATCGTCCCATACGAAATTCACCCCTTTTCTCAAAAGCTTGTTGAAGGGTTCGCATCTGTAACGAGGTTTTAAATAAACTTACAAATTGATTGGAGGCGACCTTGGAGGCTATGGATTTGTGTAAGATTGGAGGGTGGAGACATGTCTATGATGCCTCTACACTTAGAGGGGTTAACTTCTATGCCCCTTTGGCTTACCATAAAGCCCAAGAGCTTATTGGATTCTACTTTGAAGATGCACTTTTGGGGGTTTAGCTTTACTTTGTAAAGCCTAAGCCTTTCAAATTTTTTTTGTAAACATTCGATATGGGTGCATCGAGTTTTTGATTTAGCCAATAGATCATCCACATATACTTCTACGAGCTCATGAATTTGATCGTGAAAGATCATAGTCATGGCTCTTTGGTAGGTGGCACCGGCATTTTTCAAACCAAAGGGCATGACTGTATAACAGTACGTTCCTCAGGGTGTTGTGAAAGCAGTTTTAGCCTGATCTCTTGGGGCTAATTTGATTTGGTTATACCATGAATAGCCATCCATAAATGAAAACATTTCATGATTTGTAGTACTATCGACTATCAAATCAATGTTAGGTAAAGGAAAGTCATCCTTTGGAGTGGCTTTGTTCAACTTTCTAAAATCGATGCATATTCGAATTTTCCCATTGGATTTTCGAACTACAACAGTATTTGACAACCAATCAGAATATGCAATGGGTTTTATAAAACCGGCCTTTAGCAGATCTTCTAAACCCTCTTTAACCTACGTATGCACGTTCGGATGAATCTTTCTAAGCTTTTGCTTTATGGGTTTTGAGTCCGAATCTTAGGGAAGACAATGCTCTACGACTCTTGGGTCTATACCCGACATGTCTTCATACGTCCATGCAAACACATCGATGTAGGTTTTCAAGAATGCTATGAATGATGCTGCTTCATGCTCATGCAAACATGTGCCTATCTTAATGTGTTTGGGCTTTATTTTACTCCCTAGGTTGATCTCTATGAAATCCCCTCCTACAGAATTCGAAGGTTTTTCAAAATCGAGGATTTTATATAACTCGGGAAGCTTGGAAGTTGAATCCTCCTCAAGGAGAAGGGGATCTTCTTCCGTGCTTCGATCATTCTCGAGAATATTGAATCCTAGGGAATTTGAACTCGATGCATGGGTTTTGAAATCACCTGGTTTTTGTTTTGGAATTTCTACAGGTTTCGAAGCTTTTGGTCTTGTTATGAAGACAATTTTTTCTTTGAAATCCTTGGCCTTTTCCAAACTTTTACCAGGAGCTAGTATATACAGGATTTTGTTTTTGAGAATTTCTAATTTTTTGATTTTTTTGGATTTTTGTAAAGAAAGGATTTTGGGAACTATACAAACAACCCTTTTTTTGATTTTTTCATTTTTTTCAAGTGTTTTTGGTTTTTTGGATTTTCCAAATTGTTTTTGAATTTCGAGATTTTTCAATTTTTTTGGATTTTGGTTTAAGAAGGGATCTTCCATCATACCTACAAAGGAAATTGCCACAAGTTAGACTCTAAAGAAGAGGTCTAAATCGTAGGTTTCTACTTCACTAGGCTCTAGGGCACCCTTGACCCAGGTGGTCACAAGTGGTGGTTCTGGTGGTATTTTGGGAGTATAGTCGATCCCATATCGGCTTGGGTTGACTCTAGGTAATATGGGCTCGAGGAGACCCTGGCTTTGTGTCCCTAAACTTTGGTAGGGCATATATCCCATGTTCAACAGCATTTTCCACGATTTTTTGTTTTTTAAAAAGTTTTAATATAATTCGTGGTTTTGGAACTTGCTATCGTCCATGTTATGCTCGTATGGCTTTTTATCTAGGGTTTTGGGGAACAAACGACACTTGGTTTTTCCTAGGATCGTGATGGTTTTGAGTGGGCGAGCCTTGGGCTGCCCCTTGATACACAACACCTTCCTAGGGTTTTGATGAAAGAGCTTGGGTGGCTCGACCAATACTTGCCCCAGATTATCCTCAAAGGTTGGGTGACCTGATAAGCATGGGAAATTCTATATTCCCTGAAGCCGAGGGTGGCTCTCGCCTAGAATTACCACAGTTTGGTCTTCAAAGGGGATTTTTACACACCTATGGAAGGTGGATGGCACAACTCGTAGGCTGTGTATCCATGGCCTTCCCAGCAATAGGTTATAGTGGGGGTGGATGTCTAAGACATGGAACACCCCCATGTGGGCTACCCCCCATTTTCATGGGTAATTCTATGGATCTTAAGGGTCTAGTCGCATTCCTATCGTATCCAGTGATTACGATGAGGCTTGGATTCACGGAGGTCAAGGTGACTCCGATTTAATATGCCACATGGAGCGGAAGGATGTTGAGACCTCCTCCCCCATCAACTAGGCACCTGTCTAGAGAATGGTGATTCAATACCACCTCGATATGCAGGGCCTGGTTGTGGGGTTCATAGGCTCTTTCGATATCCTCTTTCGAGAACACGATGGGCGTTTTTGCACCTATAGACGCCACTTGGTTTGACAAGGACTCCGAGGTTATGTTTGAGCTAACCTTGGCTCTTTGTAGAATTTTCTCTAAAACAAGTCTATGCCTAGGCGAGGTTTGTATTAGCTCTAGGATGAACATGTTAATTGGAATCTTTGAAAGATGATTTTCAAAATCATACAAGGTTAAAACAACTTTGCCTTTGTCCGTTTTTGAAGAAATCCTAGGAATACATGCTTTTGAAGGGCCAGGAACACTGACAACTTTTTTAGCACTTTATAGATGCGGGGGTTGATAGATCCTTCCAGACCTAGTCACTTCTCCCACGATCAACCTAGGGCTCGTGCCTATGATGGCTCTACTCGTGTGCTTTGAAGCACCTTGGATTTGTAAAACAGGTTTAACCGGGGGAGGACTCTAGGTGCTCCCCGGATTACTACTTGGGTGATTTTTCTATGAAGGATTAGAGATGGTGCACAAGTAGGTAAAATAGAATGAAATGTATGTACTAGACTCTTTGAAATCAAGAGAGCACATACCTCTTTGCCCTTCCCACTGGTACTTGCATGGTTGGAGAAGGGTTCTTTGAAAATAGCTTGGGCAGACTTTGGTTCCTTAGTGACCTGGAGCCGGCCCTACGCTATCAAGTTCTCAATCTTGTTTAGTAGGGAAAAACATTGCTTTGTATCATGGCCTTTGAGCCGATGATACTTGCAAAATCGATTTAGAAACCTCCCTTTGGAAGTGGTTTCCTCGGGAATCTCAAGGAGTTCGATCATTCCTTGGGCAAGTAGGAGGTCCAGGACCTCTGAAACAGGTTGCCCCAGTGGACTATACTCCCGTTTTTCAAAAGGCTTTTGTATTTTTTTATCTTTTTTATTTTTAAAATTCTCAAACTTTTTAGAAGTGCTCGTCGGGCTTGGATCCACTCGGACGTTTGCAACTTTGTGGGGCTTTGCCCCTTTGTCCATTGTGGGTAACCTGTAAGTACCGGGTTTTTTCAAGCGAGTTTTTGGAACAACACTCCCTTTCCACAAGTGATCGTAGACTCCTTTCTTTAGATTTGTTTCGAAAAGAGAAGCTTTCTTGATCAACTTGTGAAAAGTTGAGATTTTATGTAGGGAGAGAAGGGTTTTCAAATCATTTTTGAAATTATCGAGGATGAGCATCACTGCGCATCCTTTTGAGATGGGTTCTCTCACTTGCCCTAGGAGGGACCTCCATCGAACGATGAATGCGTGTACATCCTCGTTCGCCGCTTGTTTTGTATCCCTCAAAGTATTTAAAGTTGCGTAACTTCTACGTTATGTGAAAACCTTTGCATAAAGCAGTTCGCTTACTCTTCAAAAGTTGCGAAGTGACTCAAATCGTAAGAAGCGAGTCATTTTGAAGTGATTCCCTTGAGGGAAAGGGGAAACCAATAAATCCACTTCATCGAGTCCTTCTTTTTCTTGTGGGCTCGACGAGAAAAGAGTTGCAAGTGGGATCGAGGATCCCCCGTGCCATCATACTGATGGAAATTCGGTATTTCGCCGTCATTGTCTGTTTCATAATCTAAAGGAAGGAAATCAGACAGGGCGTACATTCTTTTCTCTTTATTTTGCCCTTTTAGCAGCTGTTGTAGGGCTTTACGGTCCTTGTGAGTGAAGGACTCGTGGTATTGGTTTCCCTCCATAGCGGAGGTTTTCTTGGGTTTGCGAGTTTTTTCAAATTTCTTTTTAGCCTTTGCTGGTTCGCCGTGAGATGAACACGAATCAGCTGTCTCGGCCTCTTGGCTAATTGCAGCGATCTTGGCTTCAAAGTCTTTTCGCAAATCCTGGATTTCTTCTCTCCTATATCTATTTTTCGAAAATCTCTTTGAGTGAGAACTTGATGTGCGCGAGACTTGGCTGATCACCTCATTGGAGTTTGAACTTGACATGACTCTGATGCTTTTCAAAAACCAACTATGAAATACACAACAAGGCAAAGAGTTAAATACTTTTCTTCAAAATTTTTCAAGAGCTTTGCTTGTTTTTATCTACTTTTCTTAAGACCCACATCCCACCGGGCGTGCCAAATCTGTAGACACGCAAAAATTTTCACTCTGAGTTCTTAGGCTTGAAGTGAACCTTTTTCGTGTCTAAGTCGCTTTAGGGCGTGCCAACTAGCTTACTCAAAGTAGCGAAGTATTTTTGAAATATCTGACTTATGGGGTGACTGTGGACAAGTGGGACCTTTTCGTTGTAAACCTTCTTGAACCGATGCTAAAGGGTCGGTTTAAACGCTTTAGAAAATATCGATTTTGAACAAGGATGGACTTTTGAAAAGAGTATGAAAGTACTTGATTGATTTGTATGCCTATTTGCAGATTTTATTTACATGGGGTTACACGTATCTAAGTCTTTCGATTTTATCTACTTAGGCGAGATGTGTGTGCATCAAAAAATGGCCTAAGATTGGCGTGTTTGCACGGGGTATTCGGGGCTTCTTTGGATGCAAGTATGGGCAATATCTCGAGTTTGGCGGATATGCTATGCAACTCACACAACTTGAATGTAAAACTCGAATTTGAAAGACATAGCTAAAGGGAAATACCCAAATTGAATGCAACTCACACGACTTAAATGTAAATTGTGGAAGGGAGATATAGATATAAGAGCGGAAAGGCTCAATGTGTGCGTGTGTGCTTGTGTATATATTTACAGACAACTCACGCAACTTGGAATGTAAAACCCAGTCGAAAGGGAGATTGTGGAAATGGGAAATACGTATATATATATATATATATGAGCCCGAAGGTCGTCAACGTGTGCATGTGTGTTGTGTATAAATATAAAGACAACTCACATGACTGAAAATTAACAACCCAAAATGTAAAGACGTACACAACTGAACTAGGAAAACTCACGCAGCCGAAAGTATATAGATAGGGCTATATCTTAGTGGCTGCCAAGGCCAAAAGGTGCGTGAGTGCTCGAGTAAGTGCTCGGGTGTTCTTTGGGTGCGAGTGTGGAATCGAAATGACAAACTCACACGACTTTTAAAGTAACAACCCGAAATCAAATTGCAATTAATACGACTCTTATTAGAGTCTTGGGAGTAAGAGCGAAAGCTCAATGTGTGTGAGTGTGGAATTGAAATACAACGCACACAACTTGAATGTAACAACCCCAAATCAAATTGCAATTAATACAACTCTTATTAGAGTCTTGGGAGTAAGAGCGAAAGCTCAATGGTGTATGTGGGTGCTTGGTGTACGAGATAAGAGCTAAGGCTCAAGTGCACTTGTATGTCTCGTGTACGAGATAAGAGCTAAGGCTCAAGTGCACGTATGTGTCTCGTGTGTCAAGCACCAATATTACATCCCGGGGAGAGACAACGCTCCATTAATACAACCCCGTATCCGAATTGAATTAAGTATAAAGCAAGTTAGCGTAAGAGACCAAGTTTAGACACTTACAAATAGCTGGTCCATCTTCACTTGCTCGTACTTGGGCTTGTGTCCACTTTGGGCAGCCAAGAGGGGTCTCCCTAGGTGGCTTTGGGACTTGGGGAGTGGGCTTAGGGAAGGCTCACGGACTTAGGGTCTTAGGGGAACCTAGGTTCAATCAAGTAAGGGGGTCACGTCCTAAGTGTAAGGTCACAGCCAAAGTGGGGTTGTCTAGGGTCGGTCCTAGGTGGAAGCTAGCCCTAAAGCTGGCTAAGGTTGGCGGAGGCTGGGCAACAAAACAATTGGTGCTGCAGGTCAGGGTGTTTGGCATTGGATAGGGCAGACAGCAGGTCGGCGTGCGTAGCGGGACGGCGCCAAGGAGCCTGGCGCTAAGGCGCTAGGTGCTAGCGCGGGGCACGACAGGCGTCAGAGGGGCGCAGTAGGCGTCAAAGGGGCGCGACAGGCGTTAGAGGGGTGCGACAGGCGTCGGGGGGCACGGTTGGCTCACGGCCGGCCAGAGTGAGGTTTTTAGGGTTTTAGTTTGAGTCGGTGGGGTTAGGTTAGGTCCAATTCGGTTTAGTTAGGTTCAGTTAGGGTTCAGTTAGGTTTAGTTTGGGTTATGTTGGTTCGAGTCTAGGCTAGTTTAGGGCTGGGTTTACCTCTTGGAGTCGGTCCTTCTTGGTTGAGCCCACTTCCATGCACGGTTGTAGCCTTCCTTGATCGAGCCCACCTTGGATGCAGCCCACTTGTCTTGACCCACACTCACCCTTGAGCCAACATGGTTTGAACCACTCTCTCACTCTCTCTCCTCCCCAAGCAAATTCACGTGAGCTTTTGGGAACCCCCTCACTCCTATTTATAGGCAAATGAGGTGGGTCTTGGATATGGGTCTTGGGTTTGGATCGTGGAATCCATGTTCAATCCAAATACTATTTGGATCTGGATCTTAGATCTCAGATATTTTGAGATCCATATCCGATCAAAATCGAACATTTTCATGAATATGGATATGAATATTTTGGTCTAGATCTGATCCAATCCAAACACTATTTGGATCCAATTCAAATCCAAACACTATTTGGATCGACCCAAATCCAAACACTATTTGGATCGACCCAAATCCAAACACTATTTGGATATGGATTTGGATATTTATGGTCCAGATCCAATCCAAATTTTCTTTGGATGGTCCTTATTGGCTTTTCGAGCCGGACGTTTTGTGCGGGCCCTGGTTTTATCAATGCTCCGTCTTATGCTGGTTTTTCCCTAGTTTTGTCGTTCGGACTCAATCTCGTCATTGTAGACTCCGTTTCTGCTCAATTTCGCCATTTCTGACTTAGATTCATATTGCTTGGGTGGATGTATTTGATTTGGCTTCTGGGTTTGCCGGGCTTGCATTTTGCATCGGGCCTGGGCCTTCCTTTCGCCTTTTGACCCTAGCTTTTATTAGGTCAGGGTGCTACTTTTGGGCTTTTGCACCTGTTTCTGAGGCTGCTTTGGATTTGGCCCTTTTGAGCTACTTTATGAGTTGCTTTTCGATCAGGTGTTGTCTTTTCTACTTCACGTGTTCATCTTTTGCTTTTTGGGAAAAATGGGGCTTTACCCGAGTTTAAGGCATTCATACTGGATATGGGGTTCAAAACAGTATTTACAAGCTTTTTGGGAAGCTCCTGGGTTTTCGAAAATGCAAAATGGCCTTTTGGGTTAATTTGCAAACTAGGGATTTGTTTTCTAAAATCGTGGGATTTTGGGGTGTTTATAGTACATAGCATATAGGAAGGAATAAACATTAAATCAAACACATAGCGTGCATGTGTGTGTATGGTGTTTCATCCACGAAATTAAACTTGTAGCAAATCTAACTATTACAACGTGGGGGGAGATGAAACTCCATTATTACAACCTCATTTAATTGAATTTGAATGAAGAAGATGAATTGAAATTAAATCAAACTATATTTACACGAGTTGCACGATAAACCGGAGATTCAAAAGTGAATTCCGACAACTTTGGTTCTTTCTTCTTCACCCAAACTCCTTAGCACACACCTACCTACCCTCTTCTTCCCCCAAACTTGGAAGTAGATGTCCTCCTTTGCTGGAAATGTCCTGCACCTGACCTAGCACACACCCTTTAGGCAACCTCTCCCTCCTCTATTTGCAAGATAGGATCTCATGCCCCCCCCCCTTGGCCCCTTTTTATAGGCCAAGGGAGGGCTGGTTGTAGCCCTTTCCATGGGGTGGGTTGGACCCATTTCTTGTGGATTCGTGATCCACTTTGGTCCAACCATATGTGGTCCCCTTTGTGGACTTGAACTAGCCCCATGTGTGCCTAGCCCTAGCCTTGGGCTCGATTGAACTTGAGATGACCGGCCAATGTTTGTTCTACTCGGCATTTGTCTTGACCGAGTTGCTTTGAATTTTGATGAACTAAGCCCCATGTATTCGGCCCGTGACTTGAACTAGGTCACATCCCTTGGTGCTTCACACGATCATGTGTTGGCTTAGGCCATATCTTGATTGATGTCCTCGGTTTTGTTTGGTTTCGACCTCTTCATGGCTTGAACTCACATAGATTAATTGCTTCCAATCTTAGTCTTGTATGGGCTAGTCTTTGAACCACTTCCATCAAGTGTGTGTGCCTTTGGTGAAGTAGGCCTTGACATGCATCTTCCATGTGATGTTCCGGCTCGTATTTGGCCGAATCAAACTCCACCTTCAGTCCTTGGCTTGAACTTGAAAACTTCAACATCGTGTCCTTGGTAGCATGTGCTTCATCCGGGCTAGGCATAGGACTTGACTCTTGTTCCATTGTCGAGAGATGCTTGCTGCATTTTGTATTCCTTCATATGATGGTATTTGGGTTGGGTTTGATCTTGATTTTGAAAATGGATTTTAGTTCAAAACATAGGGTTTCGAATTGATTAAAACTTAAGTTTTGAAACTTCAAACAAGTTCATATTTCAAGTTTTGAACCTTGAAACAACCTTTGTGAATTGGCCTTAAAGTTTGATGAACCTTTTTAAGATGTTTCGAAAATATTTTTATTTTCGGGTGTTTACATATGTCTCTCTTTGGCATTAATCCAACTGTATTTGAATAATGTCAAAGAAGAAAAACACCCTTTTACTTTTCTTTCCGAACCTTTCTCGAGACCATGGATCATCCAAGTTCCTAACTCCTTAAGGATAAGTAGGAGGGGATTTAGAGCTAAAGGGGACTTAATTTGTCATGGCCCTAGTCCTAATGGGGATCATGTACTCAATGGTTTTACATGCATGCATGGGCATGTGTGAATGATATGAGTGATATGCACATGATGATTCTTTTAGAGACCCTAACATATAATGATCGAACTTGGGAGGCTCATGAAGGTCAGCTGCCCCAAGTGAGTATGGCCTTATGTTGCTTGATGTTTAGGGTTTTCAAAGCTTTCAAAAGAAAGGGGAAATCCTTTTAGCTTCAATTATAAGGATTTCCAGCTTCTTGTGTTTCCCTTTACTCGAGTCATAATACCTACTACTTGGTAGAGGTTTTATAGGAAAACTAGAAAACATTGCAAAACTCTCCTACTTACACAACAAAGTCTAATTCTCAAACAAAATAAGATTCAAATGAATAAATCCTATTCTTATTTTAAGATTTTCTTAGATAAAACCTTTCTCCCCTGGGATAAGTCATAGGGATAGGGAAAGAATTATCACGGTCCCTTCTGAAGCGTCCCATGGTTTAAGACCAAGAAGTGAAAATTTTGCTCTTTTTGAGCTTTTGGCAAATTTTCTCTTCTTTCATAGAGGGCCTCCCCTTTTCTTTTTGGAGGATTTTTCTTTTGCTTTCTCTCTTTTCTTTTTCAATCACAGAACTCTTTTTTTGCTTTGCTTTTTCTTTTTCTTTTGAAGACGAATTTTTGGAGGGATATCCTCTTTTTCTATTTTTGCCAAATTTTCCTTTTTGGGAAGGAGAAGTGAAATGGGGAGAGACTTATCCCAATGGTTTACTCTATTCATCTAAGATCACCCTATTTCGAAATAGCATATACCACTTGAAAATATTTTGCTATTTTGAACAAGGCTCGATTTTGTAAGATGGAAATTTTTGAAATATAGCCCATAGGTTTTGAAAACTCTACCTTTCATAAGGCCTTAATTCCCTTGTTTAGGGTCACACTATCCACCTTGATCCTTCTTCAAGAAGTTCAAAGGAGATCTCATTTAAAATATTTTCGAAAAGGTTAGACCCTATACATGATATTTTTTTAAATATTGAGCATTTATAAGGTCTAGCAAGTTCCTACCCTCAACATCAATTAACCAATAGGCATTGTTAGTGGTAGTTCCACGCACAACATAAGGACCATCCCACTTGGAACGCCACTTTTCAAGGGGGTGAGGGCCTCGGTGGTGAATGGTTTTGAGCACTAGATCTCTCACTTTGAAGTGGCGAGCCTTCATGTGCTTATCATAATGTCGGGCTATCCTTTGCCTATATGAATGTGCATGGTCCATGGCAAGGAATCTTTTTCATCTAACATGTCAAGTTCTATCATTCTAGTACGGTGTAAGGTTTTTAAGGGAATGTCTAATACAAGTAATGTATGGAATGAATGAAGCTTGGTATGAATGGGGAGTATGGTATTCGTGCCATAGACCAACTCGAATGGGGTGGCATTTGTAGGGATTCGGATGGAAGTTCTATAAGCCCACAAGGCTTCATCGAGCTTCTCATGCCATGTCCTACCCTTTTCTATGGTTTTCTCAATGATGCTTATGAGGGTTTTGTTTGTGGCTTCGGCTTGGCCGTTGCCTTGAGGGTAGTAGGGCGATGAGAAGTATTGAGTCATGTCATATGTAACACACAGCTTTTCCATCTTCTCATTCTTGAATGGGGTGCTATTATCGGACACTAGATCTTTTGGAACTTCAAATCGGGCCAAGATATTTCTCTTAATGAATGCCACTACATGTTGTCCTTGGACATTAGCCAAGGATGTAGCTTCTACCCATTTAGAGAAATATTTGGTGGCTGCTAGGATGAACCTATGTCCATTGGATGCATTGGGGGATATGGGTCCTACGATGTCAAATGCCCACATGGCAAAAGGCCATGGGCTTACGATGGAATGCAAAGTGGATGATGGGGTATGAATGATATGCCCATGTATTTGATATTGATGACATTTCCTAACATGATCATGCCATTGTTGTCTTAGAGTGGATCAAAAATACCCGGCCTTAAGTATCTTCATAGCTATCATATTTGCATTAACATGGCCTCCACACTCTCCATCGTGGAACTCATGCATTATGGTCCTAGCCTCTTCAAGGTCTACACATCGCAACAAGATGCCCGTAAAACTTTTCTTGTAAAGCACCCCTCCCAAAATTACATACCGGGTTAAAATTTTTCTAATAAAAGCTTGATCTTTTGAAGAAGCGTATTCAGGAAATCCTCTGTTTTCTAAAAAGTTTTTAATGTCATAAAACCAAGGCTTGTCATTACGGGCACCACCCTTCCTTAGCTTAGCCTCCATTTCATCCAGCCTGCCACCCTTCACCCTTCGGCCAGCCACAACCGACTGCACCACCCGCCACCTTATCTCTCCCTTCGACACCCCCCCTAACCAAGACAACCAGCCTCATCTTTCCCTAGGACCTGCCCCTCCTTTCCCTTAGACAATACCCTAGCCATACCTTAACTCCCCTTTGCTTTTCCTAAGCGCCCCAACCTCAACCAAGGCAGCCCCCACCGTTCGGCTAGTGCCAAGGCGCCATCACCCGCGCCCTTGCCATTCGGCCAGCACCCACTTGCCGCGCCCTTCCGAGGAGCTCCCTCTTGCAGCTCAAGGCGATACTCAAGCCCAAGCGCAAGCAAGTCACCCCGGACCAGCTATACGTAAGTGCCTAACTCGGTCCTTGTTATATAGACTTGCTTAAGCTTAATTAAATTTGATATGGGGTTGTAATAACGGAGCATTGTCTCCCCCCACTTGTAATAACGTGGTTTGGCACACCCACACACACGTGCACTTGAGCCTATCTCGCTCTTAGCTGCACACGATTTTGACACACACATGGGCCTAATCAGGCCTTAAGATATAGACTTACTTATATAATTTAAGTTGCGTGGGGTTTTGCTTAAGTCGTGTGTGTTGTCTTTCAATTTCACACTCACACACATTGAGCTTTCACTCTTATTTTTAAGACCCTAGTAAGGGCCGTGCTATCATTTCCCTTGGGTGTTTTACTTCATGTCGTGTGCGTAGTATTTCAATTATACACTCACACACATTGAGCTTTCGCTCTTACTCCCAAGACCTTAGTCAAGGCCTATTGCAATTATATTTGGGTTTAATTTCATGTCGTGTGCATAGTACTTCAATTCTACACTCACACACATTGAGCTTTCGCTCTTACTCCCAAGACCTTAGTTAAGGCCATATTGCAATTTATATTTGGGTTTCATTTAAGTCGCGTGAGTTGTCTTTCAATATACACACAACACCCACGTAACACGTTGGCGACCTTCGAGCCCATATATATTATAAGTATTTCCCTTTCGGCTATGTCTTTAAGATTTGGGTTTTAAGGTTTAGCAGTGTGCGTAGTCTTTACATATATACACGGCACACACTTGCACTATTGAGCCTTTCCGCTCTTAAGATATAGCCATATTTCCCTTTTGCAATTTACATTTCAAGTCATTTCCCTTCCGCATTGTCTTTCAATTCGGGTTTTCCCTTTGGAGTTGCGTGAGTTTGCATTGCATATACGCCATACCATAAGTTAGGACGCATATTGCATCAAAGCAAACCCCACACTCCCGCTCAAAGTCGCCCCACGTAGGTCACGTGTTCATAACACACACCTAGTTGGCCCGAAAAGGGATAAAAAGAAAGACATAGGCACGTGCAAATCCACATGAAATAAAATCTGAAAACCATACAAAAATAGCCCGAATCGAACACCTCAAACTTTTTCGTAGGTTCTCATATTTAAAACTCGATTTTCTAAGCGTACAGACTGACCCTTGCGCATCGGTGCAAGAAGGTCTGCGACGAAAAGAGCTTGCTTGCTCACAGTCGCCACGTTAGGAGTCAGATTTAAAAATATCTCTTCGCTAGCTTAAGTAAGCTAGCTGGCACGCCCTTTTTGCTTAAATAGGACTTAGACACACAAAAAGATTCGCTTCAGACCTAAGAACCAGAAGCGGGAACTTTCTGCGTCTACAACAACCTATAAATGGTGAACAACAATCGACCTTTTCTTTGATTGGCAAAATGACAAATAGCATCTTTTGAATGGTATCAACAACAAACATTTCTCGCATAGAAACAATGTTTTCTTCAGCGTTTCAACAAGTTGAAAAGAGGTTAGAAAAATATTATTCTTCAAAGCACGGTAAACACTAACTTTTAAGCTTATTCACTATCTCTAATGTCAGATTATTTTATGCAATGAACCTACGAAATCACCTTCAAGATACAAGGTAGACCCTCGGCTTATTTTGTACTAAAGCAACCAAGTCAAGAACAATCCTTATAAACCAAGATGATGAGGTCCTTGGCTCATTTTGTACTAAAGCAATTGAGTCATGAACAATCCTTACAAACCCAGATGATGAGGTTCTCAAGTCCTACCAATACTAAATGGGACTTGTAAAAGGTTTTCAATGACACTTGGTGAGAGAAAAGCAATTGATATTTTTGTTGGGATCCTTTATTTCTAGTAAACTCCGCCCATGTAAGGGATCACCCTTACATGGCCGGTTCGAAACCCGAATAAAGGAGGATGGTTGCGTTAAGCTTTTGACAACCAACATAAAACATTATCGGACTTATCTACCATGAATTCTACAAAATATGAGCATTTCGTTGGGGCGTTCCCTCTTAAGAATGCATTGTAGAGCTCAAATGCAGTGAAAACTAAGCAAGGGCCTCTACATGTTTGCTCAGATATAGTAAATCAATTGTAGAGAGGGTTCCCACATCATGGATAGGTGTGGATAAAAATGTTAGTCCCACAACATTGTCACCCGAATGTAGTGAAGAAGTTATAGCAAGGGTCTCCCATTTTCATCATAGATGAATGCGTGAGATAAGAAATATAGTCCTAGATAATAAGATTTGTATTGGTATTTTGAATATCAGTACATTGACTGACAAGTTAATGGAGTTGATAGATACTATGATTCAGAGAAATATTCACATTTTATGTTTACAAGAGATAAAGTGGGTGAGGAAAAAAGCAAAGGAGATTGATAATAAAGGTTTTAAATTATGGTACTTAGGAAAGAAAAAGGCTGAAAATAGAGTTGGTATTATTGTAAATAAAGATTTAAATGATAGTATAGTGTACATACAATGATATGGTGACAAAATTATGATGGTGAAATTAGTATTAGGAGTAGAGGCTTTGAATATAGATTGTCACAAACATTAACTTATTACAAACACAAATTGATTATTTTTTTTGTCGGAAAAAAATAGATTGTGTTGTAAAGATTGTAAGGTAATTTCAAGAAAAAGTTTAACTACTCAATATCGACTTTAGTAATGGATTTCTAAGTAAAAAAGTGGACAAAGAAGAATAAAGTGAATAGAGTTATTCAAACTAGATAGTGAAACCTCAAATGTGAAAAAGAAGATATATTTAAATAGAAAGTCCTTCAAGGAGATGCCTATAATTATGTAGGTACACCTTATGATATGTGAAACAATATGACTACATATTAGACAAGTGGCAAAAGATGTGTTAAGCAAATCTATTGAGGCATACCGACACAAAAAGAAGCTTGGTACACTGAAGTGGTGCAAGATAAAATCAAGCCAAAAAGGGCATGTTACAAATTGCATTATGTCAAGAAGACTAGTGAAACTTGAGACACTTATAAGAAAGCAAAGAAATAAGCAAAAAAGGCTGTTAGTAAAGAAAAAGCCAAAATTTGGAAGATTTATATAAAAAAACTTAACTCAAAAGAAGGTGAAAGAGATATTTTTAGGATAGCTAAGACTACAGATAAGAAAATTAAGGATCTTACTTTTGTTAGATGCATCAAAGATGAGGTTGAGAAGATTTTAGTGGAAAATAATGATAGAAAAATAGATATAAAAATTATTTATATAAGCTTTTTAATGAAAATATAGTTGGTAATATTAGCTTAGGAGAGTTAGCTAAATCAGAAATGTATATAAACCACAATTTCTATCAGTGTATTCAAAAGAATGTAGCCAAAGAGGCTCTTAAATATATGAAGATTGGTAAATATGTAGAATCAGACAATATTCTTATAGAAGTATGAAAAATTCTAGGAGAGATGGGGCTCACTTGACTCAGAAGACTATTTAATAAAATATGGAGAACCCAAAAGATGTTCGAGGAATGGACAGTGAGTATACTTATACCCATATATAAGAACAAGGGACACATTCAGAATTGTGCAAATTATCGAGGTATCAAGTTAATGAGACATACTATGAAATTATGGGGAAAAATTATCGAACGTTGGTTAAGACAAGTATCGAGTACTATAGAGAACCCATTCAGATTCATGCTCGGTAGATTTACTATTGAAGCGATTCACTTATTGAGACATCTTATAGAATATTTAGAGCAAAACAGAAGAACCTTCATATGCTATTTATTGATATAGAAAAAACTTTTGATAGGGTACAAAGAGATATTCTTTAGAGAACCTTGGAAAAGAGAGGTATCCCATTGATATACATAAATCTTATAAGAGACATGTATGATGGTGCAAGAATATGTGTGAGGACTCATGAAGGAATGACGGACTCCTTTGAAGTTAATATTGAGTTACATTAGGGATCAACTTTAAGTCTATATTTATTTATATTGATCATTAATGAGTTAACAAAACATATTCAAGATGAAGTACCGTGGTGTATGTTATTTATAATTAACATTGTATTAGTGGATGAGTCTAAGGAAAAAGTTAATAGGAAATTGGAACTATAGAGAGAACCGTTAGAAAGTAAAGGCTTCTGATTTAGTAGAACAAAGACATAATATATAGAATATAAGTTTGATCATTTGGATACTTTAGAAGACATAAAAATTAAGATTGATACACATTAAATACCTAGGGTCAATTTTTTAAAGTGATGAAAAATTGATGGAGATTTTACATATAGAATTAATGTCGGTTGGTTACAATGGAGAGGGCATCAAGTAGTCTATGCGGTAATAAGATGCCATTAAAGTTGAAAGGTAAATATTATAAAGCAACAATTAGACATGCTATGTTTTATAGTTATGAGAGTTGGACAATTAATCATTAACATGTGCAAAAGATGTCTGTAATAAAAATGAAGATGTTGAAATGGATGAGCGGTCACACAAGGAAAGACGGTATACATAACGAGGTTATTAGAAACAAATTGGGAGTAGCACCAATAGAGGATAAAATGAGAGAAAATTATTTAAGATGGTTTGGACATGTGGAAAGATGACTCGAGGACGCTCCGTAAGAATATATGAAAAACTAGATTGTAAAAATGTTAAAAGAGGAAGAGGACTACCACAAAAGTGTTGGAAAGAAACAATAAAGAAATCTAGTTTATATTGAGTTAACTGCTAGCATGACAGATGATAGGAATCTGTGGAAACGAAGAATCCATGTCGTCGACTCCATATAGTATGGAAAAGGCTTAGTTGTTATTGTTGTATCCTTTATTCCTTGTAAGCATGCCTATTTATATTTACAAGCTTCACCTTGCCCTTAGTTGGTATAATGAATAAGAGCCATAACTCTAGTCATTTTTATGGCACTAACCAACTCCTTTACTTTTACTATCATGGCCTTTTTCTCTTTTTCAAAAGTCATTACACGTGACTATCAATTGTTACCTAAAGTTGTAACCAACCCTTATTTCATGGCAACATGGATATACACAATTCATACTCATAAGTGAATGCACTCAAAGTGTCCATTCATTTACATGTAGAATTGTAAATGAATGCAATTATTTTGAAAAGTAACTCATAATTTGCTAACTAATCCATTTATTTTGAGAATTATTTAATAACTTACCTCAGAAGGAGTTGTTTTCGTCGGGTTCCTCCATTGAATCCTATAGCCTCTGCTTCAATTAATAAAGGATGGTCGTAGATCTCTTTGATAGCTTCTAATCTCGCATATATAAAAGCAAGGTTATGAACAAATATAGAAAGGCCATCCTTTCATTTTTCTTGGGATAATTTCCTATCTTGAAAGATTTTCCTTTTTTTCTCATTTAGCTTCAAGTTGGTTCGAGCCCAAACCCAAATATGAGCTCTTTTTGAGTTAGAAAAGAATAGATCCTATGAAGGGGTAATCAGCTATTTCAACATTCATGGTTCTTGTTCCCAAATAGAGGCTATTGGGGCCCTCAGTGCGGGTTTCAGAAGAACAAGCCTTGAACAAACAACTAAGCCTTATGCCACACCGAGTGGAATCACTTATTCAAATTTTTATTTGCTAGCACCGAGTGTATTAGCTCAATGGCAGGGAGCTCTCACGCCATTGCTCATGGTCGGGTGCATGTGTGGGTGTGTGTATTAGGCTTGAGCCTCCTCTTGTAACCAAAAGAAAAAGAATTCTCATTCACTACTATGCTCTATTTTGCATCATATTAGCGTTTAACTGCAAAAGAAATCAAAAGAATCACTCCACATAGTGTTATTAGCATGCAATTCAATCTAAATTAGCTGATTAATATCAAGGTGATAGCATGCTTACAACAATTTACATGATTTTATATTAAATAGGCTCATATTAATCATAGCTATCAAAATAATTCTTCCATTGAAATTTTTAAAAATTTTAAATTTTAAAGCTCAACCCACTCGAACCTCAAGTCTTCTCCACCAGAAACAAATTTTTGGATCTGCCACTGCTAAAGTCCCTGGATCTCTTGATTCCCCCCGGGGTATGAAAAATAGTCTTTTGTAATTATCTCTTACCAATATTTTGGGAGTGCATGTAAAAGGGATATAGCATAGGAGTTAGGATTATGAAATTATGTGAGATTGTGAGAAATTATTGATTGTATGCTGATTTTCTTCTTATAGTGGAAAATTCTTCCTAGTACCTTCTACCGAACCATACAAATCCTTTCCTTTCCTTTCCTTTTATTCCTATTTTAAGCTGATCGTGTGATTATATGTGCTTTTGCATTGAACTTTCCTTTTATCACAAGAAATGGAAGAAGACATTATTGTGATTCTGGTGAAGAATTCTTACCGGAATTTCTAAAGCAGTTGCACAGTAAAAAGAAACAAAAGGAGTAGAAGGATGACCTGAGATCGCAGTATAAGGAGGGAGAAGAGAGAGTGCAGTCTACGGTTACCCACAAAAGGCTTTACTAGGAAAGATGTTATTTTACGAGTTCACGTCTTTTCTTTCATTACTTTCAGATTTATAATGGAAAAACCTCCATTAATGTCTGACTTCGTCTTCCCTGTCTTACCATTTTGGGATTTGCGTTACAATTCTTATTGTTATATGTGAGATGTATAACGTATTTGATAAATGTGTTAAAAAATGGTTTACTAAAAGTATTTTTCTTTTTGAAAATGTTTAACGCATCCATGAAATGTGGGAAGATAGCTTGTCTTCCCGTATTTCATGGATTCTTAGCCAAAAATGGCTAATATTACGTTATATCTCCCACTTTTCTATTTGAGCCAAACTATTATTACACATTGGTTTTACCTCTCAATTTTTATGAGTTTTCCCACATGCTATGATTACAAGTGTAATTGTAATTTGTACCTGTTGTGTGATTTTCCATATCCAGTGTGTCCTTTCTTACATAACAATCATTATAGTATAATTTAATGTATTAAGTAAACTCTAAACAAATCTCAAGCCCATGTTCGTAACATGCCTTAAGAAAAGATCCTCTATTAAGACTTTAGTCAAGAGGTCAGCCAACATATCATTAGTTGGCATATATAAGATATAGATATCTCATTTCTTTAACCATATCATGAACATAGTGGTATTTAACCATTATATGTTTGCTTTTAAAGCTATCAACTCCACTCTTAATCAGAGTAATTATTGCATTGTTGTCACAATAAACGGCAAAAGGCTCGTTGGGTATATCTAACTTCAAATCACGTATGAAGCGGCCTATCCAAATGATACTTATTACAGCCATACTAAAATCAACATTCTGAGCTTCTTATGTATGCAATGCTATACAATCCCGCTTCTTATAAGCCCAAGAAACAATAACACCTTCAAATAAAAATATTTATCCAGAGGTTGATTTGCTATCATATTTGCTTCCAACAAAGTCAACATCTGAGTATCCTACTACTTTTAGTTTATTTGCTTTAAAACAAGCTCTTGTTCCTTTAAGATATATTAGAATCCTTTTCATCGCTATCTAATGTTGTCAACTTGGATTGCTTTAATATCTACTCACAAGATCAATAGCAAAGATGATATAAGGTCTTGTACATAATATAGCATACATCAAGTTACATACAACTTGTGCATAAGCAATATTAGGTTTGTTATCTCCCTCATTAAGATAATCAACCTTACTCAGTTTGACCCCTTTTGTAATGGGTGTAGTTGTAGGCTTGCATTCAGTTTGACCTCTATTGACTTAAGCATAAGAGTTTAGATTCTCTATCATGAAATTTTTTTATTCGTATAATATAGGATGCCTTTCTCATATCTTTCATTTTGAACCTTGAGTTTAACCATAACTTGGTTTTGACAATCATATCATTGTCATTCCCATTCAATAATATGTCATCTATATACAATGATAAAATGACAAAGTGGCTCTCTGTTCTAAATATATACACAATGGTGAAGCTTATTAACTACAAAATCAAGTTCAATTATGGTATTTTGAAAAGTCAAATACCATTGACGAGATGAATGTTTAAGGTCTTATAGGAATTTTTTCAACCTATATACTTTATTCTTTTGGCCTTTAACAACATATCCTTGTGGTTATTGCATATATATGATTTCATCTAAATCACCAATTAGAAAGTAGTTTTTATATTTAACTAATGTTAATCCAAATCATAATATGCTAAAATTACCAGAATTATCCTGATGGATGCAAATTTTATAATAGAAGAATATATTTCAACATAATATATCCCCTCTTTTTAGAATAATCTCTTTACAATCAACCTCTCTTTAAGCTTATCGATAGATCCATCGACTCTGTATTTCTTTTTAACAACCCATATGCAGCCAAGGACTTTCCTTTCTTTTGGTAAATCAACCAATTCTTAGACTTAGTTTTTTTTTCAATGAATTTAATTTCCTCTTTCATAACATTTTCTTAGTTAGAAGAATCGTCTGTTGATAAATTCACTGAATTGCATATTTCTTCTATAAGACAAGTGTGGTAATCCTTTAAGTAGGGTGGCATGACCCTAGGTCTTTTATGTCAACTTAAAGCTTCAATTTGTTCTGGAAGATCATTTAGATCATAATCCATGAGTTTAAATGATTGAATCTAGATCAACTAGAACATCAACACATTTATCATTGTTTTGAAGTATGTCATTTTTAGTCTCTTCTAAGAATTCAACATTCCTTCTTTCTATTAATCCATCGTCATTGTGATAAAACGGATATCCTTTAGAATATTTAGGATATCCAATAAAAGCATATCTCAAGGACCTCCTATCTAGCTTACCCTAGATTGATCAAGGATGTTCACATTGTGATAAATCCCCACCTCCTAAGATGACTTAGATTTGGTTTTTTCCAAATCACATGTCATATGATATAGAGAATATATACTTATATGGTACTCTATTTAATATATATACGATTATACTCATTGCTTCTCTCAAAATACCTTGGAAAGAGAAACATCTATTAATATGGATCTTGTCATATTTAGTAACGTCATGTTATATCTTTCTGCTATATCATTTTATTGAGGTGTCCTGACCATTATAGTTTGTTTTAAAATGTAAAAGTTTTTATATTATTCTAAGAATTTTATATATGTGTATTTTGTACCTCGATCAGACCTTAAGACTTTGATTGTATACCCTACTTGGTTTTTAACTTCTTGCTTATATTCTTTAAATACCTCAAGTGCCTCAGATTTATGTGCTAAGAGATATATACGTATATTTCAAATAATCATCCATAATTTTTATGAAATAAACATTACATCGATGTGATCTTACCCTAAAAGATCCATATAAATAAGTGTGAACAATTTCTAATAGGGTTGTTGCCCTAGTTGTTTCTTTGAGAAATAATTTTTTGGTCATTTTTCTGTATATAAATGCTTCTCACTTACTAAAAATGTTTTCTTGAAATTTAGGCTATAAGTCAATGTTGACTAATTTCCTTAACTTTTTCAAACTTATTTGCCATAGGCTTTTATGTCATACATTCATATCAACATCAAAGGCACAATCAATATAAGCAGAAGAGACTTTATTTTATTTATATTTAATTTGAATAATTCATGTTCAACATCAAACCATCTAGAGAAGGTTATCTTTCTTCACTTTCTCATGGTTACCTTATTAGGGATAAAGCTGACTTCAATATATTTCTTATTAAAGGCAAGGACCAAAACTAAATTTCACTTAATAAAGGGCACAATCAATATATCAATTAGTACTACCGAAGTGTCTAGTACATATATCATAAAGGACCCAATGCTAAGGAAATGTGTGAAAGTGTTGTTTCTCGTGTATACACAATGTTCTCTTGATTTATATTCTTTTAGGTCTACTGCCCCTTATTTGCTCTTTGAGATGTGTCAGATCGCTCCTAAATCGATCTACCAACCAGTCACTAGGTGGTCTCTATAGTGGTACTCTGAAATCACGAAGATTGTACCTTGCTTCTTCGTTTGGTCAGGATGTTGGGTATTTCTACCATTGGTCTTTTTGTTACAGTAATCCCTCTTATAATGACCCATTTTTCTATACTTGAAGTACTTCACAAAAGAAACGGTTTCCTACAGTTTTTTGAAAACTTGATCGCTTTTCTTGTTATTCTTATCAAACTTTTTGTTTGATTTATTTTTTTCTAGTTGAGCTTTGAGTTGGACCATATCCCATATTCAGCTACTAGCAATTTTTCTTTTTATTCATGTGCTCTTATTCAATTGGTAGTTTTAGGAGAAGCTTAGAAAGGTTTATTTATACCCCTATTCTAAGGGTAGTGGCAACTATATTCCACGAAGGGGGAAGGCTGCTATTATAATAGTGGATATTTGCATGACTTTGCTACAATTAAGTTTTCTGTCATTACTAGCATCTGGTTCACATGTTTCACTACATTATCTCCTCCTTTTATTTTTTAAGAGTTGTATTTTTGGAGTGGTAGTTGGACATGTTACTTGGCTGTTATAGAGTTGAACAACTCCTTAGCGGTCTGAAATTCCTCAAAAACCCTAATCAGGTCATTCTCCATATATCTCAACATTATAGTTCTAGCTATTGTGTCATCTTTAAGAAATGTTTAATACATTTTATTTTCTTGTTCAGTTGCATTGGGAGTAGGAGCCAAAATTGTTTCTCTAAGTACATAATTCATGCCGTCTAGTGTAAGGGTCAATGAGACGTCTTTTTCATGTTTGTTTAGACCATTTAATTTCTCGATTTTTACCAATTCAGATACACAAATTCTAAAAGTTTTTTTTTTGTTGTTTGGCAAAAATGCAATAAAATGGTGTAAAAGGAAAACATTCAACATACAACATATAATAAATAAGATGTCTAATAGTCAACCATCAAACAACAATTTGTTAAATATCCATGTACTAAACTATAAATAATTTTAGGTACCAAAAACAATTTCAAATAAAGCCTAGGTACCATTTTTGAACAAACCTTAATATGATTTTATTATTTCAGAATCAATCAAGAGACAAATTTGTAATTTTTCCCTTATTACTATCCTTGTAATTTATTTAAGGTTGGAAGGAAAAACTAATAATTTTATCAATCTATTTGTTTTTGTAAATTTTCAAAAAACCTAGGACAGAAGTGTAAAATTATGTTTGGTTTTTTAGTGATTTTTGAAACTAATGAGGGATAGAATAGTAATTCTTTACTTAAGACTGAATTTGTAATTTTGTCAAAACACGAAGGGCATAATTGACTTTTCATTCAGTGACAAACCTATTTGTTTTGTAGATTCTAATCAACCTTTATCTGATACCATTGTTGTGATTCTGGTGCAAGATCCTCATTAGAGTTCGTAAAGCAGTTACACAGTAGAAAAAGAAAAAGGGGTAGATGGATGACCCGAGATTGCAACAAAAGAAAGAGAAAGAAAAGAGAGTGCAGTCTATAGTTACCCACAAAACGCTTTACCAAGGAAGATGTTATTTTATGAATTCACTTTTTTTCTTTCTTTACTTTTAGATTTATAATGGAAAAACTTCTATTAATGTTCGGCTTCGTCTTTCCTGTCTTATCATTCTGTGTTTTCTGTTAGAAACTTTATTGTTTTACGTGAGAGGTGTAACGTATTTGATAAATGTGTTAAAAATATTTTACAAAAATATTTTCTTTTTTGAAAAGGTTTAACACATCCATGGAATCCGAGAAGATAACCTATCTTCTCATATGCCATTGATTCTTAGCCGAAAATGGCCAATATTATGTTATAGACACACATGCACTCTCTCTCTCTCATACCTTTTTCAGTTCACCATGATGGGTGTGCAGCCTATGATCCGCATCCCGACAACTCCTTTCATCAACCTCAGCACCGCCTTTGGTCAAGGGAGGTTTTCCTAGCAAACACACACACACACATCTATGTCCTTGTGAACCCGATAAAGATACAAACAAAGGGGAAGAAGATGACTTAAAGATGCTCTCGCTCTCCTATATTTTATTCAAATGTGTTTGAACATTCACAAAACCTCAAAAGGAGGTTTATATACTCAAACCTAATAACATGGAATGGGATCCCAATGATCTGCATTAGACCCAAAATTACATGTAAAGCAATTGAGTCTGGTTCTTAAGGAATCAAGTACCCTCTATTAAACCAGATTTAAATGTAACTACCTAGATCCAGGTCTCATGTCCGTTTATTACATCAATTTAAAACAAAGCAAAAGAGACTCACATGAAAGCATGGAGGTAGACATGGTTGGTTCGGAATCTGTTTGGTGGTTTAAATGCGAACAAAATCAGTGAAAATGTAACCGGTGATTCTCCGATTCGGTTATAGTTTATGATTTTTGAAAACCAATTTGGATTTCAAACCGAGACCGGTGATTTACAACCACTGCTAAATAGGTTATATATATATATATATATATATATATATATATATATATATATATATATATATATATATATATATATATATATATATATATATATATATATATATATTTAGTGGACTATCGGCAGGTCGTCTAGTTACCTTTTAACATTTAATGATACAAATTCATTAGTAGCTCAATAGTATGAAGGAGGTTGGTGGGAAGTTTGATGGTTAAAGAATGCATTTGGCCTCTTTTTTTTTAAAAAAAAAATTAACAATTCTAGAGAAGTTTCAAAATCCAAATCATAATCATTAGTAAAGCGATTCGGTTTCGGTTCTAAGTTCCAAACAATCGCTAGTTTCAATTTACCCAAAACTAGACATATCTTAATGGAGGTTACAAAATAAGACTGACCAGGTGACATCCCGATGCACCCGACCAACATGCCAAGTGCGACGAACATAATATGAACCATTGTCGAAAGCCCAATAACACCAATTGTGCTTGTAATCGTGATTAAACTAGTCTATATTTTTATGACAAAAGATTGATTGTCATTAGAAGGAGGTGTATATGTGTGTGAGACAGAGAGAGAGAGACTAAGCCTTATGCACTCCAAATTAGAAGGACATTACTATTTGCACACCTCTTTTACTATATACTCATCCTAATTTTTATAAATGCTCAAAATACCCCAACAACATTTTCTCTCTCCTTTTCACTTCAAATTCTGTCGATAGTTCTCTCTTCCTCTAACGATCGATTTTCATCTGATTTTCGTTCATTAAGAAGTGATATATGTTTATTTGCAACTACTTATCATAGTTTAGTTACTTATGAACATAGTTGGAATCAAACGAACTAGGAAACAAGAAAAAAAGAAAATTGAAGAGACGATTGATCCAATCGACTTTTGGATTTTTCTTGAATTTGAAAGGTTGGTTTTTGGTGAGATCATTGTATCTTTGTTGCTTTACGTGAAATCTTTTAAAAATTTGAAGATGATTTTCAGTTTTGGGTGAAACCATAACCATGAAGGGAAATGTAGTATAGGTATGTCTCTCCTCATGGAGAGACATGCCTAGACCGTGTCTCCCTACTTACGAATGTGTCTCTCTCCTTAAGGAAGATGCGATGGAGGTGTGTCTCCCTTAAGGTGGGAGATAGAACCTAAGTGTGTCCCCTTGAGGATGAATACGTGTCTGTCTCACGTATCCTTTAACCGAACATCATTCTCATTGATATTTGATACCATGCCTTTATTACATAATGAGAAACAACTCGAATGAAAGCACATATGATAGAAGTGATTAAGAGAAGATGATGATTGATCAACATACGTATCATATGATGACTAAGCCGTGTGATAGTGATTTAAATATACTGGATAATGTATTTGTTGATTGGTTGACAAAAGAGTTAGAAGATGAATTTGTTGATTACGAGGGTGATGGGCTAGATTATTCCCTTATATTTGTGATGAACGATATGTTTAATAGTCATAATGAACTTATTGATTATGTAAAACTAGTTGGGAGGAAGTATGACATTATTATGGTTATTAGTTGTTCTAAGAACAAATGTCTAATAAGCAAGGAATGTCTTGGGTATGAAAGGAGTGACAAATATAGACAACAAAATATTGATTTTGAAAGTACTAGGCGGATGGGTACTAAGAAGTTTGAGTACCCCATCTTATTAAGAGGAGAGGGTAGAGTTGATAGTTATTGAAAGGTGTATATAATAAATGGGACATATAACCATCATTTAGAGTTATATCTCAAAGGACATGGTTTTGTAGGGAGATTGGATAGATATGAATCTCATAAAAGATCTTACATACAACTATTATAAATTATAGCACATTTTGACGCATTTGAAGTGGGTGGACAAGAAAAATGTGAGTACAGAAAGACATATTTAAAATGCAAGGATGAAAGTTAGAAATGAAGATTGTGGTTCTCAAAGTGTTTTACAACAATTACTACACGATCTAGCCATTAACTATTATCATACATAGCATCATAAAATATTTAATATAGATACTCTAAGTGATACTTTATTTGTATATCCTTGCTCCCTATACTTCATGCATTTTCATGGGTATTGAAATTTGATAGTACATATAAGACAAATATGTAAGTGTCTTATTATTGTGTAATAATGTTCACCCTATATTAATGTTAATGGTTATATATTTTTCTTATTTTCTACATATATAAGATATTTTTCCTTTAGGTTGTTGGGTTCACATCAACCTTCAAAAACTTCTCCATAGCCTTTCCTTTATTAGTGTAAAAAAATAAGAGAATTATGTTTGAGTGTTAAGGTATGTGATAGAGTTATGAACTCCAAACAAAATTTCATGTGTTATGTATAGTGAGTGTGTTCTGGCTTTGGTGAATGCATTCAAATAATTTTTGCAGGTACAATACACTTTTTATGTAAACGACATATAACAAAAAATATTGAAACATTTATTGTAAAGTTGATAAGGAATAAAGAGATGACAAGTGTGTTTGTTGTAAGTTGAAGACGATGGTGCACACAATATGGAGAATGATGACTAGGTGTAAATAGTCCATTTGTAATTGTATTTAGACTAATTCTATATTTCAATGACAATCAGTATGTGATAGTGTACACATCGTTTGTAATTGAGCAATCATGTATGTAGTCTTCCATAGCAAAATAAACAAAAATTCTTTTATTACAATCGTCATTTACATATACAATAATTGAAAAGTATAAAATAACTAACTACATACAACCTAAATTAAAAATATCATGCATTGTCGCCATCATCATTAAGTGTCAACCAATGGATTCATTCATATAATTGCTCATCCATCTCTATGAGGCATAGTAACATATGGTCACCCGATAATGGTCGTGGCAAAAGCTAAGAATGTAATAAAGTTATTATAAGTGTCTCATTTATCACAACAACACATTGATATAAGAAATTATGCGGAAAAAAGTTAGTATGTGGAATTAAAGAAAAACAAAATTAGAAACGTTACAAACATAAATACAATGATTCATTTACTTATATAGAATGATATATCACGTTGTCTAGCTGGAGTAGGCCGAGCATAACGTAATTGATTGTTAAAATCCTACAATATAAATCTATGCATCTTCTAAATTGGAAAGTTATGAATTTCCAACTTCAATGAAACATAAATATAGTGTAACATTTCATTTCCAGTGCATTTTATCTTTTTAAGAAGCACCAACATAACTTTCTTTTCATCCCTCGTTTCCCCTGGAAAAGCCTCATCGAGACTAAGCTGCTATAATAAGGGTAGAGGCAAACAAACTTCATATCGGGAATACTGTAGAGCTCATTCGGATCCTTGGTCTTAACATCGTAACAGAGTATGCTATCTCCGGCCTTCAACAAGACTCCCATCACCGCGGTAATACAGAAGATGAAAGACCTTCATATCCATCTAATCTAATCCAATCCAATTTGAAATTGCTTCTCCTCTTCAGGATCAACACTTCATTGCAATAAGTTGGTAGGCTGACGATGGATGCAAACAGACGGAAATTATTGTCTATAACACCCTGCAATCAAGCACTATACTTGAGAAACCACTTAGCTAAAGGCTGCTTGTAGGTCTCTGATAGTACATATATTCATCTTGGTGAAGCTGGTCTGCACAAAATAGAGACTTTCCTTTGAAGATCCAAGCTATTCATCATAACGTGGTTTCAGATCCCTCCTTTTCCAAATTACTGGTTGGCGTAAAACTCTAAAATGATTCCAAATCCATGAACTTTGTTTCTTTTACGGAATTTAGAAGAGTTAAGATGTCCATGTTAATGGAGGTTTAGTATTATGATGGAACTTGATGGGCCATCATAGTTCCAGCAGCAAAGAAGGCCATTGCAGGAACAAACAAGGTCTAAACCTTTGGGATGGAGAAACTCTTGGACTGAATTGTTGATGCCCGCTGATCATGTATTTTTGTTGTTGCCAAAAGTGACGATTGATCTCGAGTGGTAAATTCGCAAGTCCCCTTAAATGAAATAGAGAGGGAGAAATGGATTACGTTTCCGGCATTGGAATTAGTCCCAACGAATCTGATGGTGCATATCCCAATTGCCAATAAAATTACGTAGAGGAATGGAGGAGCACCGATATGCTAGAAAAAGGCATGGAGAAAACTACATTACTGCTATTTCTAAACAAGCGAGACCCAAGAAAATAAAGAAATAAGTAGACATGGCTGGTTTGGAACCAGCCTCATGGTTCGAACCGGAACCGAACTGGTTCCGGAACCGTCGGTAACCGTAATCATCCGAACCCGCTCCGGAACCACAACCGGACCTGGGGACTATCCGGTTGGGATACGGTTCACAGCTTAAAACCAGCCCAAAACCGGCGGTTTTAAACCACCTATTAACAATATATATTACGGTTAAATTTATACAAGTCGAGGCTTGGCTCAACGGTAGGCATTGACTAACTGATGAGTCAGGTGGGGTTTTTCTCTCACGAGAGTCATCTGCTACAGTGTTTTTAAAAAAAAATTAAATGGTTTCAGTGCGGTTTGAATCCAGAATCAGAACGGCTCGAGGCGGTTCGGTTCCAATTTTAGGTTTCAAATAACCCAGAACTGGACATATCTAGAAATAAGAACTGTGTATTGATGCTAAGTGGACTTTCATTGAAACAGAGAATGTGCCAACTCTTTTAAGTATGATTTTTAATAACACTTTCATTTTAATGGCACTTTTTCAGATTGATCCTACAATCCCTTCAAGATCGATAAGAATGGTGGCCCAATTCACTCGTTTGGAGTCTCTCGAAAGTCATACCAGGTGTCCCTCTCTTTCGAGGTAACCTATGATCTTGAGGATTTGGCATAGATTGAAGCGAAGAACTTGCTAACGGCTAACGTAGATGAATGGAGGAGCACTGATGTGCTAAAAAAAGGCATCGAGAAAACTATATTACTGCTACTTTTAAACAGGCGAGACACTAGAAAATAAAGAAATAAGAGGACATGGCCGATTTAGAACCAGGAACCGGAATCGAGGGTAACCGCAACCTACCGAACCGGTTTCAGAACCGTAACCGGCCGATCCTGTTCTGAAACCGTAACTGGACCTGGGGACTATCCGGTTCTGTTATGGTTCACAACTTTTAAGAACTAGCCCGGAACCGGCTGTTTTAAACTACCTATATATATTACGATAACATTTATACAAGGCGAGGCTTGGCTAGGCGGTACTAGCTGTTGGGTCAAGCGGGGTTTCTACTCTCATGGGAGTCATCTGCTGCCTTTCTTTAAAAAAAATAAATGGATTTAGTGCGGTTCAAATCCATAACCGCTCTTGAGGTGGTTCGGTTCCGGTTTTAGGTTTCAAATAACCCGGAACTGGACATGTCTAGAAATAAGGACTGTGTGTATTGATGCTAACTGTTATTTATAAACCTTCATTAAAACAGAGAATGTGCCAACTCTTTTTAAGTATGCTTTTTAATAGCACTTTCATGTTAATGAAACTTTTTCAGATTGATCCTACAATCCCTTCAAGATCGATATGAATGGTGGCCCAATTCACTCGTTTGGAGTCTCTTCAAAGTCATACCAAGTGTCCCTCACTTTCAAGATTCCTAATCCTCTCTCACGTAACCTCCTGTATATAAATGATCTTGAGGATTTGGCATAGATTGAAGCGAAGATCTTGCTATTTGATTTGTACGACTGGCGGGCTTGCCCTCAAATGAAGTGAAGGTCTGAGGCTATTGCTTCCCATTGCGTGCTTGCAAGCTTGAACTGCGGCAATGATTTTGCTGGTAACTGAGAGAAGATGGTGTTCTGTAGATTGGCAGCCTTTCCCATTGTGAAAATGGACTGAGACGGTGAAGAACGGAAGGAAAGTGGATTGAGAATCTCGTTTCGATTGGTGTTTATGTTCACGTTGCCAACCGTTCGCGGCACGTTTATTTAGAAGAGTATCCATCTCTCTCTCTCTAAAAGAAGAAATAGCTCATTCATGGCTCTTTACATTTTCTCCATCTTGTTAGATTGCCAATTTTGATTCATTATTATCAGACTAATTCCAGGTTATGGAACTGTTTAAACTCATGCACCCTGGAGTAGGGATGTTCATGGGACGGGGCCGGGTTGGGGATGAATGTCCCATATTCCTATTTCGTAACCTTGTTCTCGTCTCCATTCCAACAACAGGGAGCAAAACCGTTCTCATCCATCCCCGTGTTTTCACCAAAACCCATCGAAGAAAAGAAGAATGCTAAAAAATTTGTTGGAAGCTTACAAATGAAACTTAATTTATCCAAAATATATCTAAATTGAAATATATTATTATGAATGAAATGTGGGAAATGACGATGAGTTCATGAATTAAAAAAAAAGTAACATTTTTTTTTATTTTTCTTATAATTTGATTTACTTTTAGATGAGTCTAATTTTATAGTGTCAATTAGAGGAAGAGTCGGGGGCCGGATTTGTGGGTAGGGACCTCCAATTCTCATCCCATCAAAGATTTGCTGCTCTCCCCATCCCTGTTTCTACTCCCCAGATCCGTTCCATCCCGAGCGGGTCCCCATGAAAAACCGAGGAACCCCTCCCTTATAATCCCTACCTTGGAATATGTCAAGTATCGCATAGTCCTGGTTCAGACTACCTTGCTTAACTAAGAGGAAAAGGTTTGTTCATGGCTTTTCCAAGTTTCCACAGAGCCAAAGCAAACTCGGTTTTCATTTTCTTCTTCTTTTGTGTCCCAACGAAGGGCTGAAGCCAGGTCTGCACAGCTCTGGAATTGAACTCACTACATCTTGTGAGTCGAGAGCCGTGTCAAGTGGGCTAACACCCTGGGTGCTCTATTTCTTTTCTTAGTGAAGGGTTTTCTAGTTAAGAATTAAGAGCGCAGAAGCTTGAGGCGATAAACTAAACGCATCTGAAAAGTAAAAATAATATATTGGTAGAACTATCACGGCTCAGAACCCCATGTAGCTTACACATGAAACGTTTTTAGGTAATACCGTGTTATTTGCAGTTATTGGTGAAAACCGAACCAGAGCGTGGCATAGTTAGACCCGAACTGAATCAGCATCAACCATTGTTCCACTTATTTAGGGTTTGGCTAAAGACTGAGCATTATATCATCCTATTATTTGGATTCACGATCCAAATTTAATATTTTAACCATGATATATATATATGCGTATATATTGCAACATATGAGTAACGGTGGAGATGCCAAATAAAAAGGAACTATAAACCATACCTTCTCTAAAAAAAATAATTTAATATGATATAACTAATGATCACATATTAAACTCATAAGAACAGATACTACGCTTGATCTTAACTAAAAGGTCGATAAAAGTATGTCTTGTTCAGTGCCCCTTCATTGACTTTTATAATGCTTAATGCATCGTTCACCGCATTCCTTACTTAATATGGGACTAAAAGTTTTTTTTGTACTCACTCTAGTTTGATTCTATTCTCATGTTTCGGTTCTAGTAGAACAGTGAATTGAACCGTCGATTAATTTTCTTGTTAGAACAGAGCCAAACCTAACGGCTTCTAGCGGTTTGGTTCAGTTCCTACGGTTCCTTAAGCACTCCTCACCACAAGCTCAAAAAGATGCTAAAACACGACTCCTTGCGTTATTATAACAAAAACCCGGGACCGAAGTGATTTATTGTCTTTGAGCAGGTTCGGATTTTCAACTTTTTTGGTTCAATCTTGGTTTTAAATTTTAGAAAAAATGGGTTATAACAACTGAGCCGACTAAATATTTCGGTTCGGTTTTGGTTCTTGAATTTTGTTATAACTTCTTTTTTCTGTCATATTCAAAACATTATGGAATGATAGGTCTTCACTATCATATATTGGATCGCCCCCAAAGAAATTGTATAAGATGATCGACGATAAAATGATAACCCGTAGAAAGGGATTGAGACGGTCAAAAATATGAGAATAATTTTTACGCAATCACGGTAAAAAGGGTGTGTGGGTATATTCCTTTTTCCGATTCGATACGTTGCAATATCGCCGAGGTGCTTCTTTGATGACAAAACCGGTACACGCGTCGGCGAGGTAGGAACCGAAAATAGGAATTGGGTAGCGACACAGATGATCTTCAGCTCAAGTCAGCGCTGTTGGGTTTCCTGTTCATTTTTACCGACACAGATCTTCAGCTCAAGTCAGCGCTGTTGTTTTCAACCAAGAAAGTTTCGAGAGGTATACGATCCCTTAATGCACCAAAACAATCGATGTTCATAGTTGGCGTTGTTAAATTTGGGGTCTAATGCGTAATTTGATCTGACTATGTTCCGTTGGTTTTGGGGTTTAGAAATCATATATAACAACTGAATAATCTCATCACCTGTCAACGTTTATAGCTTCATGATAACGGGCTCCTCTATACTTTTTTCTATGTTTGATATAATTGAGCTTAGGAAATATTTATATGGGGTGTGTATGTGTGTGTCTTGGGGTTCTAGAAATCATATGATAGGAAGCAAGAATTTTGTGTTGTACCTTGTCCAGTCTTTACAGTACTTTCGGGGTTCCAGAAGTGAGTATTTACTAATAATATGTATCATCCCTGATCTCTAGATTTTATGGTGTGTTTTTTTGCATGTAGGATAGAAATGCTAAAAATTCACAGTAGTAGTTGATTTTGGAGTCAATCGTAGCAAATTTTATATGAAATTGTTCACATTCTGTTCTTCAATGATCTTTTACATGACAAGAGAAGATATGAACGTAGATACAGATCTCCGCTTATAACGTGTTGCCACTGTATCGCTAGATTGTTGTAATTTCGGTACTGAAATTTTGAACCAAAAGTGGCTTTTCTTCATTATGTTATTGTGTTTAATCTTTTGTGATGGATATGCAGGAAGTGTATTGTTGTGTTGCGAGAAAACATCTGGATTCAGGGCCCAAAGTTACAGGGCGGCAATGGTTGAAACAGAGGACTCAGTTAACCTTAATAGAAATCCTTACCCACATATCGAGCCATACAGTTATGGGTATTTAAAGGTTTCTGAGAAGCATTCTTTGTATTGGGAGCAGTCTGGGAATCCTAGTGGGCATGTGAGTTGGTGTCTTCTTTAACATTACTTCTCTATCGCATAATGATTTGGTTATTTTTTTCCTTTCTCACTCTTCATGGTGTAATGCTTCAGCATAAAGCTTTGAAAGCTTTGTTTTTTTCTCCAAACTGGACTAATTGGGTGAATTAACTTTTGATGTGGTCTAACATACTCTTTAGTGTACAATGATTCAAAGCTAAGGTCCAAAATTGTTTAAAAGCAATCAAGCACATGTTTCCTAACTGTGCCAGTGCATTGGCGAATCCTGAGCATATCCTTAAAGCTTAATGGTTCAAGACATGATATTGGAAATCAGATGCATGCCAGAGTGTTGGACCTTGTTTACTTGGGCTGTTCATCATGTTGGTTAATAGTTCAGGGTGAAATAAAGGCTAGTTAAACTGCAGAAATAGTAGAATACACCGATTAATTTGAAGATGCTCCTAATGGAGAAGAGCTGAACGCCATGTAGTAGGGAAAGCACCAGGATGATCAATGAACAATTTATGAACCTTTAATATGAACGCTGGAGTTTACTTAGCAGTCACATCAATGTAATCTAAAATGGAGATGGACAAGATCTTTGTCGATTTGACACTTGTACCAGGGTGTAGCACCACTGTCAGGCACCCTAACGCTAAGTCATACAGACACTTCTAAGAGGTAGACTGTCAACCTCAACACGGGTGTAACACCAACACCGTGTCAGTGCGGCATGGCAAAAAAAAAATGCATTTTTTTTTTGTAACTCACGGTTTTACCGTCTATGGTGTATTTATCCTGCAGAACCCAATCAAAGAGGGAGTAATCCGTGAAGACGATGAAACCGAAGCCTCTTAGTCGACTCGTGACCTTATCTCCCATGATGACCACCTGAGTTACCTCACCATAGTTTTCAAAATGCTCCTTGAGCTTGTCTTCCATCATCTCTCATGAAACTCCGCTAATGAACATAGAAAAATATCTCAATGCGGACCTTCTTCACTTCCTTTTGTGTGGATATTCCATACTTCAAATTTTAACTAAAATTTCAATTAAATTCCAACTTAGAGATAGTTAGTGCTATGTTATGGGGAAACTTCATGGGATATTGGTGACTATTGCTTTATTATCGAATAAAGTTTCCTTTTTGTTTTGTCAGATATTACTGATTATATTAAACAATATCCGTACATACATAAATACATATACACACATGCACACCCATATATAGAACTTGGACTTATTTGTGTCCCTGAACCATGATCTTCTGAATTGTTGTATCCACCACCACAATTGTGTCAAGCACCTGCAACCTTGTGGCATAGTATCCCTGAATGAAGTAATTAAGGACATCCCAGTATTTGGTACATGGGTATTGGGATAAGTTTCATAGAATATCTTTTTATGTTTTGCAAAAAAATGGTATTTTGGATACAAGGTCAATCTTAGCTGATTGGAGAGGCCCCACTTGTGCGCATGAATCAAAGCTGGCTAGTTTAAGTCAACATGAAATGTTCTATTTATAATGTAAAGTGAAAATTATATAATTGGATGCTGCAATGGGAAGATGCAAGAAATCCTCTAGGGTCTTGAAGCAACAACAACTACAACTACTAAGCCTTTTCCCATACTACATGGGGTCGGCTAGGTCTTGAAGCAACATGGAGCAAATTTTATGGCTCTTTATCAAAGTGAGGTATATAGATCAGTCTTTTTAAACAGTTTTGTAGTTTTTCCTTTGGATCTTATAATCGTTGATTTCAAGAATGTGCTCTGAGATATAGTTAGTTTCTTGATTGGAAGATATGGGCATCACTACTTACATGGATAGCAATCAATGCAAAAGGGCATGCTTCTGGATCCAGGAAGTTGTTGACCATAAGTCCAGATGAAGACTCATAAGATTATTGATTTATTGGTCTTGATCTGACATATGAGCCCCTTATGGAGGATGAAGTGCGTGTAACTAGAGGAAAGAGACATACTTAACGTGAGACAATAACATAGCAGGGTATGCTGTTGGCAATGGGTCACATGCTTGTACATGATTCAGTGGATCCATTGAGATGGCAACGCCATAAGATAGTCATTGATGAATTCCTTGTAACACTAGTTGTTATGATGCCCATGGTTTAGCATAAAATATTTTGATGCTGTTTTCAGTTGTTTATGCCTTTTACCTTTTTCAGATCCTAATGACTCTTGAATGTTATCTTTTTCTTTTCTGTAGCCAGTTGTGTTCCTCCATGGAGGACCTGGAGCTGGAACAACACCTAGCAATAGAAAATTCTTTGATCCAGAATATTATAGAATCATTCTCTTTGATCAGGTTTAACAGAAGTCACTAGTATCTTGACATCATTATGCCTTCGGCTGGTTTTGTTCTAAGATGGCTTGTTTGCAGCGTGGTGCAGGAAAAAGCACACCACATGCCTGCTTGGATGAGAACACCACATGGGACCTTGTTTCGGACATTGAAAAGCTGTGAGAGTACTTGAACATCTCTGAGTGGCAGGCAATTTCATCTTTGTTCTCATGTTATTTCAAATATATTTGTGCTGTTGACTGTCTACTAAAATTATTCAGGTTTTTGGTGGATCCTGGGGAAGTACACTGGCACTGGCTTACAGCCAATCACACCCTGATAAAGTGAGAAGATTTTGATAACTTTGTGCCTTCATTCTCAGGGAACTTAAGAGATAAGATGAGCAGTTGCTTTTAGAGGATTTATCACTTCTCTTGTAAACATTGTTTTTTTTTTCCTTTAACATTTTGGTTTTGAATATGCTTCAAGGTTACAGGCATTGTTCTTCAAGGTATATTTCTGTTGAGGAAGAAAGAGCTTCATTGGTTTTATGAGGAAGGTGCTGCTGCTATTTTTCCAGATGGTAGGTATGGGTGCATGTGTTTTGTATACTTTAAATACCATGCATCCAAGGGCTGCAAACCCTAATGTTCGTAGGTTGTGGCTTTGTGAAGGTTATCTTATCGGACAGGAACTTAGCTTTATATTTGCTACTTCCAAAAGGCGTAAAAGTTTGTTTAGTTGCTAAATGGACTTTTTTTCTTAATTTGTTTCTGGTGATGGATTGCGTCACTTCATAATTGCTCATCCATGTTTCTGAAATATCTATATACATGAAACTGTTATTGTGAATTTCGTAACACCACGCTAGGATTGCGATCATAGTTTTACAGTCTACAACATCATGAGCATTTTTCACAAATGTACTCTTGTCTGTGTGTACTCCCATACTTTGACAATCTTTATGTTGTATCTGCATCTATATCATCATGGTACCCACGTGACTCTAGCTAGGCTTTTTCTTCTGAGACTTCTATGTTGCTCTTACATGTCCTTATCTTTTGGAAAATAAGCTAGTATTGAAGATATTAGATTACCTGATCATGAAAGCAATTATTGAGGAACTACATATTAGCATATGAAAAGCCTGATATAGAAACCATGGAGGTCAGAAGTATCTCTAAATGTAGAAGCATGTTGCCTCTTTACACACTCATTTAGTGTCTAATGTGATTCAGAACCATGATGCATTATGGTGGTACACTACTCTTATTTTCAAAAATCTAATTATACCATGTTTCTACTTATTTAGTATTTAGGTTTATTGAGTTTATGCACCAAAATATAATCAATGGCTCACAATCCACTAAAAACTAGATGTTTTAAGAATGCCAAAAAACTCCACCCATTTAAGGGATCACCCTTGCATGGCAGGTTCCAAGCCCAGATAAAGGAGGAAGGTTGCGTTAGGTTTCCAACAACCATCGTAAAACTTTGTCAAATTTTTATACCATGGATTATACAAATTATGAGCATTGTATTGAGGCATCCCCTCTTAGTGATGCACTGTAAAGCTCGAATGCAGTGAAATGAAATAAAGAGCCTTTAAATTTTTGCCCGGATGTAGTGAATCAATCATAGAGAAGATTCCCACGTCATGGATGGGTGTAGGTAAAAAAGTTAATCCCGCTATATTGTTATCCGAATGTAGTAAACAAATTGCAAAGAGGGTCTCTACATTTTAAGAATGGATGGATGCGGGGGTAAGGAAACTAGTCTTAGATAATAAGATTTGTATTGGTTCTTGGAATATCGGAACATTGTTCGGTAAGCTAATGGAGGTGGTAGATACTATATTCGGAGAAAAATTCATATCCTATGTTTACAAGATACAAAGTGGGTTGGAGAAAAAACAAAAGAAATTGATGATACATGTTTTAAATTATAGTACTCAGGAAAGGAAAAGGTTTGAAACGGAGTAGGTATTATCTTTAATAAAGATTTAAATGATGGTGTAGTAGACATACAACGACATGATATTGAAATTAGTACTAGAAGAAGAGGTTTTAGTTTGTGCTTACGCACCCCAAGTAGGACTAGAAGATAGTATAAAGATGACTTTTTGGGAAGAGTTAGATAGGGTGATTCAAAGAATTCCACAAAGGGAGATGATTTGTTTAGAAGGAGACTTAAATGGACATGTTTGTAAAGAGACCTTAGGATATCAAGGTATCCATGAAAACTTTGGTTTTGGGGATATAAGTGAAGAAGGTAGAGAGATTTTAAATTTTGTTATGGCATTTGATATCTTTATATAGCCGACCCCGTCTAGTATGGGAAAAGGCTTAGTTGTTGTTGTATTTGATATCTCTATAGTCAATACAATCTTCAAAAAAATGAGATGAACATGTAATTACTTATAAGAGTAGCTTATCACAAACACAAATTGATTATTTTGTTTGTAAGGAAAAATATAGATCGTATTGTAAAGATTGCAAAGTAATTTTAGGAGAAAGCTTAACCACCCAATATCGACCTTTAGCTATGGATTTACAGGTAAAAAAGTGGACAAAGAAGAAAAGAGTGCATCAAACTATTCGGACAAAATGGTGGAATCTCAAAAGCGAGAAAGAAGGTATATTTAAAGAAAAAGTCCTTGAAGGAGATGCTTGGAATTATGTTGGTATGCCTTGTAATATGTGAAATAATATAGCTATACATATTAAGAAAGTGGCGAAAGATGTGTTAGGTGAATTTAAGAGAGGTGTACCGGTACAAAAAGAAGGTTGGTAGTAGAGTGAAGTGGTGCAAGAGAAAATCAAGGCAAAGAGGGCATGTTACAAATTATATTATGCGAAGACTAGTGAAACTTTTGAGGCTTATAAGAAAGCAAAGAAATAAGCAAAAAAGGCCGTCAGTGAAGTAAAAGCTAAAATTTGGGAGGATTTATATAAAAAGCTTAACTCAAAAGAGGGTGAAAGAGATATTTTTAGGATAGTTAGGTCTGGAGATAAGAAAACTAATGATCTTAATTTTGTTAGATGCATCAAAGACGAGGATGAGAAAGTACTAGTGGCAAATGATATATAAAAAAATAGATGACAAAAATATTTTTATAAGTTTTTTAATGAAAATAAAGATGTTAGTATTAGCTTAGGAGAGTTAGCCAAATCAGAAAAGTATATAAACCATAATTTCTACCAATGCATTCAAAAGAATAAAGTCAAAGAGGCTCTTAAACATATGAAGGGTGGTAACTCTGTAGTATCAGACAATATTCTTGTATAAGTTTGAAAAGTCCTAGAAGAAACATGAATCACTTGACTCACAAGACTATTTAATGAAATATGGAGAAACCAAAAGATGCCTGAAAAATAGAGAGCGAGTACACTTATACCCATGGTCCCATATACAAGAACAAGGAAGACATTCATAATTTGCGAATTATCGGGTATCAAATTAATGAGCCATACTATAAAATTATGAGAAATGTAGGTTAAGGCAAGTATCGAGTGCAATAGAGAACCAATTTGGATTCATGTCAGACAGATCTACTATTGAAGGGATTCATCTTTTGAGACATCTTATGAAACATTTTAGAGCAAAAAAGAAAGACCTTTATATGATATTTATTACTACTATTACAACTAAGCCTTTTCCCATGATGTCGGCTACATGGATTCTTTGTTTTTTTTTAGAATCCATGATAAGTCCGATAAAGTTTTATACTGACTGTCGGAAGCCTAACGCAACCCTCTTCCTTTATTCGGGCTTGGGACCGACCATGCAAGGGTGATCCCTTACATGGGCAAAGTTTTTACATGATATTTATTGATATGGAAAAAGCTTACAATAGGGTACCTAGGGATGTTCTTTGGAGAATCTTGGAAAAAAGAGGTATCCCATTGACATACATAAACTTTATAAGAGACATGTACGATGGTGTAAAAATAAGTGTGAGGACTCATGAAGGAATGACAAACTTCTTTGTAGTTGATATTGGGTTACACCAAGGATCAACTTTAAGTCCATACTTATTTATAATGGTGATTGATGAGTTAACAAAACATATTTAAGATGATGAACCTTGGTGTATGTTATTTGCAGATGACATTGTATTAGTGGAGGAGTCTAAAGAAAATGTTAATAGAAAATTGGAATCCTGTTGCTGGATGTCATTTTTTGGCATTTAATTTATGTAAGTCAGGAGCATGTGTGTGCGTTTGTGTGTGTGCCTGCTCGTGCCTGCATTCATGTGGGTGGGGAAAGTACTTCAAGAATTGGTTTTGTTGATCATGTTGCAGTAGTTTGAACTTCTTTCGGTAACCTTTGTTCTGCAGCTTGGGAGCCTTTTAGAGATTTTATTCCAGAGGATGAGAGGGATAGTTTTATTAAGGCCTACAGCAAGAGGCTAAACTCTGAGGATATCGAGACACAGGTCAGAAGTTTAAGTTGTCTGATTGAGATATCTCATGTTCTGGCATTTATTTGATTCTTTATGTTCAGCGACTGTTAATGCTGCGCATACATATAATAAAAGTCAAATGTACAGAACTTACCAGCATTTGTTGTACGATTTCTTTAGAGTTATTCCAGATTTTGCTTCAATTAATGTGTTTGTTTTCAGAAAATGGCTGCTAAAATTTGGACCAAGTGGGAGTTGATGACAGCACATCTACTTCCAAGTGATGAGAATATCCAAAGGGGAGATGATGACAGTTTTTCAGTGGTATAAACAACATTTTTGTTTTGCTTCATATTCCTATGCAGACAGTCCTTGTGACAGTCAAAAGGTCAATATTTACTTAGCTATAAACCCCTGGCATAGGGTTCATTTAAGGGTATTGAATCGCATGGCGGGAGATTAGACCCTCCATCTGAAGATGACGGAGCCCTATCAACATAGGTGCATGCACACAGTGGAAACATTAGTGTGAACTCTTGGTCGGAACCCATGTATGGGAATGCATGGCGGGAGATTAGACCCTCATTCTTCATGCATACCTGTGTTTGAAACTATTGTTTTTCTATTTCCAAACCATATTCTAAATTTGCAGAAGAAATTTTCATCTTATGTATGTCCATTGAGTTTGAACTGGTGTGACAACTACTTGGTTGTTTTGATCCTAAAAAGTAGATGTTCCTTTATCAGACTTGAACATAAACATGCATATCAGGCATAGGAAATAGAAACTCAATTGAATTAACTTGTACATTTGCTACCATGTACTGTAAGCCGTAATATATTTACCAGAAGACAGGCCCCAATTTCTTGGTTTTCAGCTTTCACTTTAACATTGCTTCTAGTGTCAATTTTGTAATCCAGTAATTATTATTTGCATTCATTACTTATAATCTAAATGGCTTTTATTGTTTTGTTCACCCAACCTTGAGAATAGCCATAATACAACTTCAATTGAGGGTGCACCAAAACCATTTTGTACTTCTAAGTTTCTAACTGAATATCACGTACTGTATTGAGCGTTAAGTATTATATTGTATATGTGTGTGGCCATGGGGGTTTTCTTTCCTTTGCAGTTTCAGGTACTCTCCTTGGAGGTGGTAAACATTTTCAGACAAGTTATTTATCGTACCATATAAAGATGCAATATTTGCTACTGTTGGGCATGTAGATACTCGAATCCTTGAGACAGTGGATGCTTTCATAGTGTAGTCCTATAGGAGGAACTTTCGCTGGTCCTGTGGAACAAATTTCTGAAAGATATTTCACTTTACATTTTTATGTTTTCTTGCACATTTTATGGGAATTTCTTTTCAGAATGGCACTTTCTTTTGCATTTCTTTTCCTTTTTCTGGATGTTTGCAGTTTCACTGTTCATGGTAATTGGATTATCTCTCTACTTGTTATTGACAGGCATTTGCACGAATTGAAAATCACTACTTCGTAAATAAAGGATTTTTACTGTGTGAATCGTACTTGCTTGATAATATTGACAAGATACGTCATATCCCCACAGTTATTGTTCAGGTATAAGTTATTATTACTGTTTCCTGCTGAACTTCACTTTCATGTATAGTATGACGTACTTTATTGCCTTCTCCATTTTCTCGACTTCTTGTGTTACGTTCATATTTCCTCCCACCAGTTGGTTAATTTGTTTCCTGCAAATTGCATGTTGTCAGGTTGTTCTAGGGTGTTTGTTGGGGGAACCACAAGTCGTTTTGACTAACCAATTACGAACCTAGGTATTGAGATAGGACTTCTGTCACTAAAAAACAATGCCAAACTCAGACCCATTTTGGGACCAGAAGAGATTTGAGGTTAAGTTTGCCCAGTTGTAGGCTTTGGCAGTGCAGCTGGCCTTCTAGGATTCATAGTATTTTACCTCCTATGGTTCATCATCCACTTCTGTCACATCGAAGAAGGGTCTTGGTCTTGATTACTAAGATTGAAGCTCTTGGGAGTTAGGACCAAAACACAGAACCAGACCTTCAGGTTTGGCTACTAGAATTCTTTGTTTCTATTTAATCCTTGTCATGGGACTCCAGAAAAGCAAGATCATGTTTTATTGCTTTCTTCCAGTACGTCTGAGATTTCCATTATCTGTTTCAAAGTGTTCACCGTGTAATTTCTCTTCCGGAGGGAGCTCCTTCAAGCCACCTCCCTAAATGTCCAAATTACGTTAAGCATGTGCCTCTCATTTTAAGCGGGTATCTCATTTTAACTTCTACTTGTGATATTTCAGTTAAGCATATCTCATTTTAACTTCTACTTGTGATATTTCAGTTAAGTAAATAAATTTGATGTTATACAATGTTAGTGAATACATAAAGCTCTTAGTAGCGAGAAGGAAGCTGTGATGTTTCATTTGGTTGGCGCTGAGCTTATAACCAGCATATTTAAATTTGTATTGGGCTTTCTTCTAGGTCTCAATTTTTTTTCATGTGATCTTGTAAGGAAAAAAAACAGAAAAATAAACAGATATGTTTACCTTAATCTTTATTTAGTAAACCTCTCGAAAGAGAGGGTTGCAAGAATCAAGCCATGAGGCTTGCTTAAGATTACAATATACAAGGTTGGGTTTTATAGAGTTAGAAAGTAGCCAGCAGCGTGCTTCCAATGGCTAGAATTCTAGCCATTGGGAGCACTTGATGCTTAAAAAGGGGAAAATACAAAAAAGTAGTAGAAATAAAAAAAGGTGAAATGTTGAAATACAATTTTACATTTCAACACCCTCTCAAAGTGACGGTGCATCACTAAAGGTTTGCTAACTAAAATTTTAGAACTAAGAATGAGTTAGCTCAACAAGGTATAGCTTCTTCGTTCAGCCTTGAAACACATTAACATCATCAACCTTACAGTTGTTTCCAATACTTCTCTTTTTGTTTCTTTTCTTAAGTTTTATGTCAGATTCACAATCCTTTATTTTAATACTTGCAAGAAAATTTCAATGAAAGGAATTAAGATCCTGAAAATAGAATAACATAAATCTAAAACCTAAGAAGTTCCTATTCTTAAAATTATCAAGAAAGATCCTACGATTTTAAAGAAGTTTTCGAACTATTTTATTAAAAGAACAAAAGAGTTTCTTTAATGAAAAACATTGATCACCTAAGTAGGATTCTCTAATAAACAAATAATGTCATGAGTCACGACAAACTGACAACATTACAAAAGGCTAAGGTGCATCAATCCGATAAACAAATACCAACTGAGCTTAAGGCAGAGCTCGAACCATCCAGAATCAAGTTTTAAGGCTAAGCTCAAACCTGAGCTTTAAGGCTGAGCTCTAATCATCCAATCAATCACATCCTAACAAAACACTAAGGTCCTTAAATAACTTGCAAACCCAAAAGTGATTCTATGAACTCAAGGATAAGAGAATCCAAAAAATGATCAAAATTTGGTATTAAACATGAGTAATAATTGGTTAAAAATTCTAAAAGTTCATCTAAAAAAAAACAATAATGAGATATATAAGTCAATGTTATAATTAACATATTAGTGCCCATATCATAAAAGGCACCGGTCCATGATAATCATGCCATATCGTACGATACGGCATATTAAATATTTATTAATAAAGAAAATTTTATAAAAAATCCAAAAAATAGGAAAAATTGTAACTAAAATACAGAAGGTAACCAAGTGTTAGAGAACACAATCACAATGCAATTAATAAGCAATTAAACATTGGGATGGCATGGCAATGTCATTTTCATAATCAATAAACAATAATACCATGAGACTAAAAGAGTAAGAAAGTTAAACTTAAAGTTAATAATATACCAACAAGCTTCTAAAAGTTTACAAAGTTAAGATTACAATTTATTACATAACACAAATGCAAAGTTATAAACTACAACCATTCAATTTCAATGTTTCATTCTATAAAACATGGATCATAATCAACAAATGCATCATAAGCATTATAAGTCGCTGCCATCATTATCATCTTCGCCACCATCATCTCCATTCTCTTCCTTCATAATTGGGTCCTTCAATCCAACGTCTTCTACATCATTATCTCTAATCTCTATTTCTACTTCTATTACTCTCCAATGAGGGTCTAACTACATTGCATTGCTAGAATTTTACATCCTCTAAAATAATAGGGAGTTATTCTTCTTCGACCCAATTATCAAGAATATCTAAGTGTAGCTAAGTGGGTCATATGACACATTCCTTGCCCTTCTTGCATCTTTTTGCATTTATCTATAAAGGAAATAAAAGAAAGAATATAATATACTTAGAAGTTAGAAAGTCATTACTTATAAGTTATGAATATAAGTAAGGAATAACAAACATATAACAAAAAATATATTTTTACCTTTGCCTTAACTTCATATTATATGCAATATATACTAAATCACGAAGACGAGCATGCTCCAATCTGTTTCTCTTCTTTGTGTGTGCATTAAAAAATCTCCAATTCCTTTCATATCCACTCGAATTATATGTTTGGCTTAATATGCATTGAGCAAACCTCAATAAGTTGGGTGCATCTATACTAAATCAAGCCCACCATTCATCTAACGAAAGGATTAAGTCTTAAGAAGCAACACAAGTGATAAGAATAAAGAAGTAATAATATTTTATCAAAAAAAACAAATCATACATAGCCGCATATGGGAGGAGAGTTGTATTACAATTGGCATTTCAAAATCTCCAACACTATTTATATACTTACATAACTCTAAATGAATGTTGCACCTAGTAGATGAATCTTGTATAAGGTCAATTGCATTCAATATCCCTTTCTTAACTTCTTTATCCTCTACAAAATTGAGAGAAAATCTAATAGAGGGATTAAGAAAATATGAAGCAACATGCAAATTGTGATGCATTTGTTAGTTCTAATATGCATTAATTATCTTCTAAACATTCATTAGAAGTGATCGTTTGTGGTAAGGTTTACTTGTATTTTCAATTTGACCTTATTCATCGCATCATATATATATATATATAAAGCATAACAGACTATCTTTACTGTCTACTATTCTTATTATCTTGACTAAAGGTACAATCATCCTAAAAAATATAGTGTATTTCTCCCAAAAATTAATATTAAAAATAAGGTCCACTACAGTAATCCCCTCTCTTTTTCGACCAACTTATAGAGCTTCATTTATCAAATACAAACATATTTTTCAATACATTTTTTTATATGACAAGACTTTGAACAATAATATTCATAACAAACCTTGTCAACGAAGGCCTAATCAACTCCCTTCCACCAGTATGGATTCTCATCAAAGCGTAGCAAACATGTGTCTAACCATCAGTCATAATGGAACAACTAGTAACTTCTATGACTCCTTAAACTCTGAACTTCATTTATAAACAATATCATCCTATTTTTGTAGTAATTTATTCCTCAGAGCATGATAAGTACGGACCTTATAATCAGATCCTATACTAGCAATAGCATCTATCATGTCTTTAAATGAAAATGAATTTGCAACATTAAAATGGAGACAATTTTCATAAAAAAGCTTTGCACACTTCAAATATACTTTCTCAATTACTTCCCTAGAAACCATAACTGATCTAATATATGGTTGAACTTCAAGAGTAATATGTTGAGAAAAAAGTGAATGTATTATACTATCTCTAACACCTCCTCTACCACTCCTCTCACCCATTGAGGGAACAGGAGCTCTTGTAGTGAAATAAGAACCAACCCTGTTGCTACTGCTACCAAAACCTTTACTCTTTCCTTTATCTTGCCTTCTCTTGCTCAACTCAGTTGTCTCTTCCTCCTCCTCTCTAGCCATATCATAATTTTTTTCACCATATATCTCTCGAGAAGCATCTTAAGACATATTTTAACCATTTATTTCTGGTTTATTTCTTTGTCATAATCTCTTCATTTCCTTTGTAAGTTTTAGAACTTATTGAATTTCATACTTTACACTTTCAGACACCTATTGATAAACACTTGCACCCTTTTTGGTTCTTACAAGATGGTATTTCATGTGGAAAATACCTCCATACTTTATCTTATTACAGAACATATACTTATTCACAATCCTATTGCCTTCATACATTAGAGTGCAATACTTCCACGCTGGATCGTCTCGTTCTTACTCATCAAGTCGAGTAAAGATAAACCACAATAAATAAAAGGTTTTATGAAGGTGGTTTTAGAAGGACTATTGCTGCCACCATCACCATCACCTGCAGAACAACTAGCTGACCAACCCAGCACCCAACGGCTAACACACTAACTGTTGGGTGATGGCCCTTCCTTCCTCCTCTTCTTTTCTATTGTAGTCTATCTTCTCTAGTCTATAAATACTCTCCTCCTCTCATGTAATCTTATGGCTTTGGGGCTTAACCTTGATAATAAAGTTCTCTTTTCATATGTTGGTGCTTGAGGCATTGTTGATTTGATTCTTGGTGAAGCGTGCAAGACATTTTGTGTGGTTGTTAAGATCGGGTGAGTCTGATCTTCATTTCATCGTTGTGTGGCTATCAAGATCTGGTGAGTCCGATCTTCATTTCATGGTATCAAAGCCTCATCAAGGACGATTGATGGAGAAAAGGTGATCTCGAGAAGCATGCCAAAAGGCGTTTGATCTAGTGGACTACTCTTTTCTTTAAGTAAGAAGTTTGTTGTTTGTTGATTGTTTATTATTAAAATAAAAGATGAAGGTTTTTATTTCTGTTTAACAAACACCAACTATAAAACATGGGCACAAACCATGGAAAACTATTTGTATTTCAAAAAACTATGGGGTTATGTTAGCGGAACGAAAATGAAACTTTTCATTTATTCAAATCCAGAATAAGTGGAAGAATATGAGGGAGGACATAAATCTATTCTATGAATCCTCATGTTAATGAACATGTAAGAGACACTCTAGCATACTTTACAAACACTAGAGAAGCATGAGATTATCTTTAAAAAAAACATATGCAGAGCAATGTAGCTCACAAAATAGCTCTAAGAGGTAAACTTATGACCCTAAGACAAGGAGATAAGAATATTAGTGAGTTTTACATAGAATTTTCTAATATTTATAATCAACTATGTGGATATGAAAAGAAGTGTACACATTATCTTGATATAAGACAATGTGAACAAAATGAGGACTTTGTCTATCAATTTCTTAGAAGTTTAAGGGAAGAATTTGAGAGAGTGAGAGTCAGTCTCATCCATAGAAAACCATTCTCTACAAAAGAAGTCTGGGTCGATTTACAAATAGGAGAAACCAGGCTAAAGGAATAAAAAATTCAAATAGATTTTGTATTAGCTACATCCAAATCAGGAGCAAGAGGTAATTTGTTTTTTTATCTATGTTATCGATAGCGGTTAGAGGGTTGTTAGCGGTCGACCCTAATATAGCGGTAGCGGGGATATAGCGGGTTGTTAGCGGTCGACCCTCATATAGCGGTAGCGGGGATGTAGCGGATTTAGCGGTACACTTTTATTTATGATTAAAAAATTATATATATATATAATGGGTTCTCTAATTTCTAAAAAATATCAAGATCTTAAGTAGATTATTGCCATGAATAGATAATAACACATCAGCTGCAACAACTAATCAAGCACGGTAGCACCTACCAACAGTCTCAAGAACACATGATACTTGTATAAGTAGAAGAATCCAATAAATGTTAAACTACAAAATTACATGCTATATGCATTAAAAATTTGAGTAATAGGACAACCATGAACAAAGAACGAATTGAAGAGAAGGGAGCAAACCTGCTCATTATCTGCTCGAGTAATATCTTTATTGACATCCAAATGTTTGAACTTTGACTGAGATGTGAAACTCACTTCAATCGATCAACAATATATTTCCTGCATGTGAATAACTATTAGAGATTATGTATTTGAAAAATAAATAAAATAGGGTCCAACAAACTAGTGCTAGCAGTGATGAATTTGGCTCATTCAATGTGTACAAGGATCCATTTCTTTTGGCAAAACAATGAACAAGAAAATGCAGATTGACAACTGACAACATCACACATGAACAGAGAACATATGTAAAAACTAATATCTTGACTTTTACGAAAAGCTACTTGGAAGAATACATCTCCGTGTTCTCAGAGCAGAACAATTGGTTCCTTCCTAAAACATGAACGTGCAAGCAAACACATTTTAACATCTCATATAAGTGTGATCACGTATGTTAATATCAACGTCTCTTTTGATAGATAGATTAGGAATTACCAACAATTTATAGAAAAGCTGATGTCTTTCCATGTCCAACAATAGAAGAAAACATGCTCAAGCTCTACGTTTTGAAGGCATGTCTAATGTGGTCATCAGCTGTTAAATAGTGTTTGTTTCATGTAACGAAGTGTTGACCGCAACATTGCCTTGGCCTTTTTATTTGGCATGTACCCAGATAAAATCATTTCTTCATAGACACTGGGAACCTAGAACATGGCAAAGATAAAGTTATACACCATCATAGACTATCAATGGAAATGGGAGATGAAATCAATGCGTTAGACCTATTCCTTTGAATTGGTAAACCTGATTATACCAAATTATAGCTCCCGATCATTAACCAAATATCCTTTCAGTCCTCAAATTCTCAAACACATATTGGGGAACAACATAACCACATGAAGTCATGAAGTCATGATTGCCTACATCACGTAACTTCCCAACACCATTGAGAATCAAAATCCACCAGACTCGTCTAAACTAGGATTAGGCCAAAGTTTAACATAGTTCGCACTACATGTAAATAGTATAATATAGATGACCACAACATTGTAAATAGTGTTTGTTTCATGTAACGAAGCGTTGACCGCAACATTGCCTTGGCCTTTTTATCTGGCATGCACCCAAATAAAATCATTTCTTCATAGACACTAGGAACCTGGAACATGGCAAAGATAAAGTCATACACCATCATAGACTATCAATGGAAATGGGAGATGAAATCAATGCGTTAGACCTATTCCTCTGAATTAGTAAACCTGATTATACCAAATTATAGTCACATGAATGAACAAAAGATTCTCGATTCAAGAGACAATTCCATAAGCAACTAGCCACTGTTTATTGAGAGCAATAACTTAGGAAGGTTGCCACTACTGAAATATCTCTCTGAAGGGCTAGCATAGACAGGTGAGAATATCCATTCATCTACATGAGCTCACACTAAGAAGGAAGAATTGTGTGTAAATCCTGACCCTGCAATCGAGCATCAACTTATCTCCTCTATCTCATCTAAGATCCTGCAGATTTTGCACTTGCCACCCTTCCGAAGGTGAACTAGCCTTGCTTAGGAAGTGGAAGTTGATCAATCTCCCGCCTCAATCACATTAGACGCTTGTTGAGGTGCAATTCAAGTATGTTGCGCAGGGGTTCTTCCAATAAAGAGTCTGATGGTCATGACTATTCATGTGCATCAATTCAACGTTTGGACCGGAAGTCAAGGCCACTTTCTCAGTGGGTCGAGAGAAGACCGATTCTTTAAGGAAGCTTGCCCATTTGAATACCCAACTTGTCCTCAGAGTTACTGGAATTGAGGTGAGGAGCTTACCTTTCTACAGATCGTGGTCTTTTTCTTTCTATTAGCAGGAGGAGAGAGAAGTGGATTTAGGAGGTGCGGCGCTGCTAGGCTATAAGTAGTAATGGATTGGGCAAGGATTGTCACGTGATCACTATCTAGCCACCAGTAGTCCTCAGCAAGTTAGCTCTTCTTCTTCCATTCCCTATCAGACAAGGAAAGGGGAACCCGAAGCTTCCGCCATGGCTATCGAGCCTCTTACTGTACTACATTCGAAGAAAGCTCTTTCTTATTGTGCCATCTATCTGTAAGCAAGATGACATACGACTTCTTTTCTGCTTCTGTACAACTATGAACCTGCCTCCCGGTGCTCTTGCTCCAAATTAAGCATCAAGCTCCCATCTGATGCTTCACCATGCTATCGGGAGAGAGAGAGAGATATCCAAGAGGGAGAGTTACCTGAGGGAGAGGCGGCGGGACACGAGCGGGACTAGAGGTGGCAAAGGGAGAGGCGGGAGAGAGAGAGTTACCCGAGAAGGAGAGAAGGCGGGATAGGGACGAGGGTTTCATCGTTTTTATATCATTTGGATCGGGTTGATCCTGATCGACCCGACCCGATCTAATATAAAGTATAATGTCCGCTTATAGTGTTATAGTGGCCCGCTATAGCGCTGCCAACGGCGCTATATTGGTCTTGGTGGGTCACCCGCTATAGCATTTTAAACCCCACTAAAACGCTATAGTGCGCTATAGTAGGCGCTATAGCGCGCTATTGATAACATAGTTTTTTATTGCAAGAAACTAGGTCATGTACTCAAATTTTGTCTTAAATTAAAGAACAAAGTTGTTGCGGTCGAAGGAGTAGGAAAATAAACTCTTGTTCTCCGTGAACTATAAAACAAAATAAAGCAACTTGAAGAACATATAAAAGGAAGTGCATCTATTGGAGTAGCTTGGTCCACCAACTCTTACGAAACCATAGGTACCAAATCTTGGTTGCTTGATTCTGGAGCTTCATTTCATATGATATGTGAAGAAAACTGTTGAGCAATAGCACACAAAAAATATGATTCATATGTGTTTACTACTAAAATTTGAGATCTTCAAAATAAATAAAAAAATAGTTTCAAAATTAATTTTTTTTTTTTTTTTAGTTTCACAAATATCTGACAATGGTTGTGTAGTCACCATCTCATCAAATAGTTGTATTATACAGGATCGCCTAACGAAAAAGGTGATTGAATATAGCCATAGGGGAGGACTTTATTAAATAGGCTGATATTGTTATTCCCTGCAATCAAATTTTGTGCTTAAAAAAGGCTTTGTATGGTTTGAAACATACTCCTAAAGTATGGTTCAATAAGTTTAGTGAGTTTATGATTAACGATGGTTTTCTTATATGTTACATTGATACTACCTTATTTGTGAAAAGAAATATAGAAGGTATTATGATCTTTTTGTTATATGTGGATGATATTATTATCATTGGAAGTGATAATATTGGTATTCATAATATTAAAGATAGCTTCATAAAGATTTTGATATAAAGGATCTTGGTTTCTTACATTATTTTCTTGGTATTGAAGTAACTCATAATGATAAAGGTATTTTTTTGTAATAAACAAAATTTGTTGATGACATTATTAACAAATTAGGATTATCTGATGATAAGTTTGTACAAACTCCTGAAGTACTTGGATAGAAAATGAGGCTTAGTGATAAGGAACTGCTTTAGGACCCCACTCCATATCGACAAATAGTTGGTGCATTAACATATCTGACTATTACCCGACCTAATATCATGCATGTTGTATGTACACACACTAAGTCAATTTCAACATGCACCCATTACTATTCACGTGAATGTAGTCATAAAAATAGTCAGACATGTTAAACGCACTACATAAAAGGGAGTTTTCTTACCTTCCTCATCCTCTCTAAAATTAATTGCTTATATTGATGTTAATTGGGAAGGTGATATCAATGATAGACACTACACCACAGGATTTTGTGTTTTTAGGTGACTCACTTTTCTCATTGAAGTATAAAAAGTAGCAGAAGGTTTCACTCTCATCCACAGAGGTTGAATACAAGGCAATGACAACAACAACAACAACAACATAACTAACATGGCTTGGATAACTTTTGAAAGACTTACATATATATTTGGAGTCACCGCCTCAAATGTATTGCGACAATAAGAGTGTCATGTACATTACACATAACAATACATTTCACGAGCATACAAAACACATTTAAATGGATTGTCACTATGTCTAAGAAGAATATCTAAAAGGCAATCTTGATCTCCAATATGTTTAGGTTGAGTGTCAACTGGCAGATATATTCACTAAAGCTCTTTTAGCATCCCGATTTCAAGAACTTCTTAGCAAATTGTCAGTTGTTCCTATGTTAGTTTGAGGGGGGTATTAGAAAAAGGACTACTGCCACCATTGTCACCACTTGACTGCTGCCATCACTGTCACTTGTTGCCACCATCACCATCACTTGATGCAGCTCTGTAGAACAGCCAACTAACTAGCCAATCAACCAGGTGACCAGCTAACCTGGCTAGCCATTGGCCCTTCCACCTCTTCTTTCCTATTGAACTCTATCCTCTCTAGTATATAAATACTCTCCTCCTCTCGTGTAATCTTATGGCCTTGGGGCTTGACCTTGATAATAAAGTTTTCTTTTCATTTGTTGGTGCTTGAGGCACTGTTGGTTTGATTTTTGGTGAAGCATGTAAGACATTTTGTGTAGCTGTCAAGATCGGGTGAGGTCGATGTCGATTTCAGGTGGAGAATTTTGAAATTTATGAAAACTCTAAACTTTTGTGAAAAATCAGGTTATAAGAAGTAGCGATAAAAGAAAGGGAGTGCCACGATTTGAAAAAAATCCTATAGATTTTTAAGGGTTTGAGATAAAAAAAAAAAGTGATTTCTTTACGAAATAGAGTAAATGAAAGATATGGAAACTGTTTGGGAGCAAGGCAAGAGATAAGGAAAGGTTTGGGAGCAAGCAAAACACCATATAAAACTCGAGTTTCTTAGGTTTTATATCTTATGACTTAACATCGATTCGTGCGATACATTACAATACGGTCTGATAAATCATAGAGCATGATACATTACTTGTACTATATCTTGTTGCCCTACGATATACAATAAACTTGTACCATATCGTATGACGCAGTATGAGTTTTACAACATTGATATAAGTCTTCAAAAAGTAATCCTCTTATACACTCTTTTGAAACACTTGCCCATAAAAGTCATGTATAGCTTTTAAAAAACAACTATGCAAATAATCATTCGGCCACCAATGGATAATGCTCAAAGGCATAAGAAAATCAAATACCATATAAACTAACTGTAACTTCAAACATAAGTCAAGAGATCTCCAAACCAATGGCCAAAACATATTGGATATAAGAATCAATGTTGTTTGTACCGTATTATATCATAAATTTTTAATTAAAAAATAGTTTAAAATAAAAAAAAAATAGATAAAAAAACAAGAAAAATTATAAATGATTGTTATGAATCAAGGATAAGTTTGAAAACTGTGTCAAAACAATAGTATATGACTTATTTAAATTATTTAATAAGATATACACAACAATTTTCGGGTTTGGGAATGTGTTTCTTGAGACTCCATGATCAATAAGTATGTACTTGGGACTCTAATAACTAAGAACTCCTACTAATTCTAACACTTAATAAATTGTACTTTAAACTCTAACAATTAGTAACTCTTGTGCTTGAAACTTTAACAGTTAATAAATGTGTGTTTGGAAATCTAATAGTTAGTAACTTTTGTGTTTGGAGCTCTAACGGTTAATAACTCCTACCATTGGAATTCTATACATATTAATTGTTAATTGTGTACTTAGAAAGTATCAACTCTTAATTCATATTTATTATGATTTGCAACTCTTAATGCTTGGGACTTGCAACCCTGGGAACTCGTTGGTTATTGGTATACTGGGTTTTCTTTATAAAAAAGGGTGTATCGTGCGATACAACCCATATCACACGATATGGAACGATAAGTTTCTATGAGATTATACATAACTTGTAATGTGTTGTGGTATGATACGCATAACACTTATCAAAATCCTAAAAAAATACCTTAAACAAAAGCCATAAACACTTCATGTATGTTACATAAAAACGATGCAACTTAGTATACAACAAACAAGCATGAGACACAAAACAACTCAAATCATATATTCGTATCAAACTCTTAATTAAAATAAGGAAAGAAAACACGTAAGAAGTTGAATGGCATTATGATAAATAATCAAAAAAACATAAGGCTTTACCTCCACCGGTCTTTCAAATGATAAGAAGGCGCCAAACGGCACCTTCACTCTCTCTCTTGCTTGCTCATTGATGAAGCCCATTTTGTGGACGTATGCCAGTCGATGGAAGAGCATAGTGGTAGCATCACCATGGATGTTACGAAGGTGACCCCATCGTCCTCATCTTTGATGCCCTTCCACCTCTCTCTTCCTCATGAAAGGCAAACCTGTAGCGTGACAAAGCAGGAAAAATGAGGGACTTTACACCCTAACAAGAGAGGGAGGCAGATGGCTTCGCCGTCTTTGGTTCGTTGGGAGGTCACCGGAGGAGTTCCCCAACCGGCACCACCGTGTTCTTCTCCATCAGCAGCAGCAACGTGCGAAGGTAGTGCAGTAGGGCAGTTCAAGATCCCTGGTACTGGTTTGATTCTGGACCTTGGAGGCAACAAGTCCCACAAATCTGAACCATGACGAAGGACCTGCCCGCCATCCTAATTTCCCATGTGGAACGTCGATTGCGGCTACTCTCCTCCGTCCTCCCCAAACCCTAATGATGTCCAGCAAAAGAATGCTGCCATAGAAGAGCTCATGCAGAAGCTAGTCGCTGCTGATCATCAGCAGGATGAAGCTCTCGTGGTTGGCTCACCGACGGTTGCTTGATTCCCACTTAAAATCCCTCACTCACCGCTACACCTTCCACCAAAATCCTCCTTTTTGCATGAAATTGCCATGCCCATGCTCGCCATCACCCGTCAGCGACCATCCTTCACCACAGCCATTACCCAACCTACTGACGAGCTTCACCACTGCTCGGACTGCCTCGTGGTCGCCCATCTTCCCTAACTCCTTTTCTCTCTCTTTGTGTTCCGCCTTGGCCTCTAAAATCACTTTGTAGCCTATCAACCATTAGCTCGAAAGCCAAAACCACTTACATCAACCGTTAGCCCGAAAGCCAAAACTACTTCCAGTGTCAGTCACTCAGTGCCACCAGAAAGCCGTCCGAGACGATCGTTGCTGCCTCAAATCTGGAAGAGCTCTTCATGTTGGACGTGTTGTCGCCGCGTTTCTCTGCTCACTCTCACTGCTAAGCACCCAACTACTTTCCTGCCATCACTCACGACAAAGAGCAAAAGTTTTATGAGGCCCACACTGTTCGCCGAGAAGCATCGCTGGTGGCCTCGGTTCATATGAAGAAAGAAGCGAGTTTCTGGTCGATGTATGTAGTGTTTGAAATAGATGAACGCGAAGCTCCTCGATCACTCTGTCCTGGTCGTGGTCTGTGTAGCAGCAAACAACAAATAATTTGCTGGCCCTGTTTTCTGCATCAACAGGGCTGCCCCACAGGATTCTCCTGCCCAACACAACAGCAACGCAATAACTCTGGCCCGTGTCGCCTCTGCTGCCCTCCACCCGAAGCAGCCTGAGTAATCTTTTCAGCAACACGGTAAAATACCTCACTTGTCCATTAGTGAGTGTGCTGCCATCAACGGCAGTCCACGTACTCCATGCCATGTAAGGAAAATAAACGTATATATATATATACCTGAATCTTAACCTCTCAAAAAGAAGGTTGAAAGAATCAAGGCATGAGGCTTGGCTTACTTAACATTACAATATACATGGTTGGGTTTAATAGAGGAAGCACTGTTGGCTTGCTTTCAACAGCTAGAATTTAACATTTTAAAAAGTTAAAAATGCTGAAATACAAGAAAATAGTAGAAATAAAAAGTTAGAAATACTGAAATACAATTTCACATTTTAACATATCTTTCATCTTGATATAAAAGGAACATCAATGTGAATGTTTTCTAAGCGATGCACAATTTGTCCTTTGAGTATATTTTCCCTAACTATCAAGGGTACATCAGAGTTTAGGTAATAATCCATTTCTTGGTGCGTTATACTTGATTCTTCTCAAAACAAGGAGTATAGTATGTTCTGGTGTGGAAATTATTCACGGAAAATGAGGAGAATATCTTTTTTGTTGAAGACATAAGGTACTATTTTTGAGCTCTTTAGGTCAAGTTCCTTTGTTTTCCCGTCTTCTTTGATCTTGGAGGAGTCCCTCTTGCTGTGAGAGTATGGGTTCTCAAGAAGGTTGGAACTGTTCCCCGTCATTTCTCCATGCTTCGTCTAAGTAATGGAATGCTGATATGATAGAATTACCCTACTTTTGACCATATTCTTTAGCAAGGTTCATTGCGTTTTATTGTAAATCTGAAAACATGATGTTTCTCATCTTCCAATTCAATTCTTATCTTCAAATGGCATTCGCATGTCGTTATATGTCCATTATGATAGAAAACAGCAATTATGCTCCCAACTGTTGAAAACTTATTGTTGCAGGATACTTCCTTTAGTTTTGGTCCTTTTTTGCAAGTTTTAGTTGATCCATAATCCAGTAAATTAGTTTTCTTGGTAAGTCTGGAAGCCAGAAATGTTATATTAGTTATTTAATTTTGTTTTATAAGCATCCCTTACAAGTATCTTGTAAATGGTTTGAGGCTTCTATCATTTGACGGTATGTGTAAGATCATTATACTTTGTTTCAAACAGTTGCGTAATTTTACGTATTTTGCAGGGAAGATATGACGTTGTCTGCCCAATGATTTCAGCATGGGAGCTCCATAAAGCATGGCCAGAGGCAGAATTTAAGGTTAGAGGACACTTATGTTGTATGATCATGTTATTCATAATTCTCGACAGAATCGCTTTGAGCAGTGTCCTCCAAACAATCACACAAAGAGAATCCGATTAGAGATGTACTTGTTTACGTGTAATTTACATGTAACTGTTTGTATCTGATATAGGTTTAACCATTAGTATGAGAATTGTCATCTTAGATTCTTAATGCTCAACTTTTTTTTCATCTATCGTGTTTTCCAAAACTGAGAATTTTGCCTTTTGTTTTTTTAGCTCCATAGCTGTATAATCAATCGTGTTCTCCAAGGTCAATCAGTTATGCATGATAGCTTTCAACCTCTAACTTGCATACTTTTATCAGTGGTGTTCTTGTCAAGTCTCTTTCAAGATTGATGTTGGTTATGACAATTTTTTCTGCAATTTTTTTCATTTTCTGTTGCAACCCAAAGGGTAGATTTATACTTAGACCAGCTCCAGTTGATGGAAAATTCCGAGGCTAGGATACCTGCTTCCGGAGCCTATACTGGGCTATGGTTTTATACAACTTTCTTTTGCAACTTGACCAGCATTCTCTTGATTATTGACCAGCGTTCTCTTGATTAAAGATATGTCCCATTACATTGAATGTGAATCATATGTGTGCGCGTGGAGATGCATTAGTGGTGTCTTTGTGTGCGTGTGTTGGCATGCATTAGTGGTCCATTCAAACTAACATGTTCTACATGACGTGTTGAGCAGATTGTTGTTGATGCTGGCCATTCCGCAAATGAACCGGGAATAACAGCAGAACTAGTGGCAGCAAACGAAAAGCTCAAATACATTCGCCAGGGATAGCCAATGTCCTACCCGTATTATCTGCTGTGCAGCTATAGTTGTTGGCCCACAGTCTGATATTCAGACGAATAATTGGGGCCGTGTAAAACTCATACACTGGTATTCATATTTTGATGAAATGTGAGGAAACAGCAAACATTGTCAAGCTTTTTCTCCACAGTGAGCTTCTTTGAACGTACTTGTATGGGATTTTTTTCCTTTTATGAGAAAATAGTCCTCTATCATCTCTTTTGATTCTTCAGAAGACTCAAATGAGGTAAAAAGAACCGTCACAAACACTTCTACTAAGGCGTCATGCTCATGTCCGACACACTGGACAACCATACTTCTTTCTTGTTTGATTTTGCATCGATCTATTTTGAACGTTCATTTAACTAAATTTTTGTAATCCCAGGTTTATTACACAAACTTAGAGCCTGTTGCCATGTTTGCAGTCGTAGATTCATTCAAGTAATTAGCATTAAATCTGGTAGTTGGTAGAGAGCAGAGGATGCACATTCAGTTATCAGTAGTCTCAAGATAGGGCTGAAGATCTCTGGGGTGTTACGTGCGGGATGCAGCTTCAATATGTGTAGTCCCATAAAGCAGACATGGCCCCGGAACTTGGTGATTCGAAACCGCTGGTTTCAGTGTGCTTAGAACCATGAACTGTAAGTGAACCAAGTTCAACCTGGTTTTGGTTACAGTTCGTAATCAGTTTCAGACTGAACCAAAAATAAAAAATACCAAAGTAAAAAGAAAAAATGGATGAAAGGAAACTTATAAAAGGGATCAATACCGGCATTTTGAACCTTCAGTTTTGAACGAGGAACTGTAACTTAACATGGGATGCCCAGGTTCGGTTATGCCATGTTTGCTCGTTCTGATTTGAACCGGTACAGTTCCAATTCAAACCGGTGGACTGGTTTATCAACTGGTCATGTCTAACCCTGAGGCAGACTCATTCCTAAAGGCAGGCAGCCTTCATGGCCACTATCTTTGTACTCTATATTTCCCTCTGCACAGGAGGGTTTCACCCTCCCATCTTTGGTCTGGAACCCAAACAAAGGAGGTTGGCTGTGTGAGTTTGTGATTGGCTAGCTTTAGAAAGAAAGATTTTCAGGAGCAACGAGCAAAGCCCTATCAACTATAAGAGTTGAAAGTCTTGCCTTGTCTGTTGTCACTAGCATGAACCATATAGGTAAGAGCGGCCATGTAGAACTCGGTCAGGTTTTCTTCCATCAATCCTCCCAACTTAGTGTGGGATAAGTCTTGGTTTCAAATCTTTCGTCTCTGGTTTCAGCTTGACGCGTTGTTTATGGTTTCCACTTTATATCCCTTATAACCATTATCTGGATAACTGTTTTATTGCATTCATCCTTCTAACAATTGTATTGTGCTTCCATTGCTTTGTCTGTATCCATTTTTTACCTTCAGAATTGGTTCTCCGTCGTGGGGAATATGTTCAATTTGGCAAAGGTTGAGGTTCTTGGAGCTGGTCAGAAACGGTTGGGTTGGGTTTCATCCAAAGTATCCTTTGCCGAGTCGGGCTTGGTTGACACAATCTGCAACTTGACTTGCATGTGTGCATGCTTCACTGTTGTGCCACTTTACCATGTACGATTTTTTATGTATGGATGGTTTAACCGAGCTTTCATGTTATCTTGCAGTAAGAAGGAACAACGGAGATGCTTTCACGAAATTTTGTTCACTCAGAAACTTAGAATTGATTATTATATATATATCTGGCAGTAAAACAATATCCATGGATAAAAGTCAGAAAACAAGGTGGAAGTTGTGGAATTGCATGTGTTGGATGATGGCCATACTCTATTGTACAACAGGCAGTATTAGTGTCATAAGCTCATTAGAGACATGCATAACGAATGAAGAACAAACGGGTCCCAAATCCTTCAAACTTGTTTCATATGTTCTTTTTTTGGGTTATAATGGGGAGGCTGAAGCCAAGTATGCATGCCGCAGGTATCGAGCTCATGACCATCATCTCACAAGTTGAGTCTGCTGCCACTCGAGCCCCCTAGTATGCAACTGTTTTGTACACCATCGAAGTTGGCTTGTTTGTATGTAATTGGAAGCATATTTGGAGCTGTATGTTATAGTACAGCTTTTACAAGGGTTAATCTGGATGCAAAATGAAGAGTCGTGCAACCAAAACCAAGCCTTACGCCCCACTTTTTCTTTGTGTGTCACTGCCTGGATCCTTATCTGCTACCATGTTTTATGTCCTGTTATCATTTAACTCGTAGAGAAAGCAAGATCATGTGTTCTCCTTCCAGCATATTTGAGGCTTCGTGTTGTAGCAACACTCGATAGCATCTTCTCTGTTTATCATTACGACCCTAAACCTTCTCTATGATCATAGAACGAATCGCTCTGCACCGTATTCTCAATTTACAATGAAAGTCCACGGGGACAAGGATGATTGGAGCTGCTTCGCTTGCCACTACTGTTCTTCCATATTCGTTGTGCAGTCTCGAACTTAATTTCGCTATCTTCTACATTGGTTAACTCCTTGCACCTTACCAACCAACAGTAAGCTATTTAATGACGAATATTGAAAGGGTTGATCTAAATGACTTGAAGACCTTTCACAGCATTGATGCTTTTGGAAATCTATGATTGCTTTTCAAGGTTAATACGGTTTAATGTTTTTGTTCTAAACCATCGGTATCCGAAAACCCACAAGAACCTGACAAATCTGATTTGAACCAGGTTGGTCACTGTGGGTTTAAAGTTCATAAGGCTCGAGTTTAAGAGGAACAAGTGCCAGTTTAGTGTTTTTGAACAAAAGAGAATGTTTCGTTGATTTGTTACGAAGCAAGATTTCAAGTTTAATTTTATACAGCGTTTTTAACCTCATGATACCAATCACGTTATAGAAGTCACTGGTCATCTAATTTTTCTTACTAGGCAAATGGGGTTAAGGATAGGCAACTTGCTGGTATCCAACTCGTGACCTCCAACTTAAGTGCATTTAGCCTTATCCCCTGGCTAAGGGAGTAATGGTTCTGCTAAGGGGAACAAGTTCTTGTTCTGAGGGAAATGGGTCACGTTCTTTTTATTTTCCCTCCTTATGGAACTAAGAACTTGAATAACATCAACAGTTAACCGAACACAAGATTTAGCAGAAAAGATTATAAAGCATCCATCGAACTTCCAAAAGCTTTTTCCTCCAGAAGAATAGCCAAGACAAACCATAAATCAGGATATGAACATGCTCAATGCATCTGTGGAACTGATGCAAATTACACGAATTTTCTGTAGATGCATGGCTTTAAGCATGCCCTTCCATGAGCAGAGATTTGGAGAATCCAGAAAGGCTCAAGTACCTCACGTTAAGACCTCATCCGATTCCATTTGCCCTCTTCGTAGGTGCTATTCAAAGTCTTAAAAGATCCCCATATTTATTTAAAAAATATTTAACGGTATTTGTACAAGATAGCAGCACCGTATTGTAGAAAATCAACTTTTAGCACTTGTCACCTTCCCTGACCATAAACAGAAGGGCTGCTTTCAATCTGCGCTAAAGTGATGTTTATGTATCCCATGATCAAATGCAGCTTTATTCATTCAAAGGAAAAAATTCATTGGCCCCTTGTGTGTGTGGAGATACCAGAGTAATCCTGCAAACGTTCTGTCTAGCATCCCCATCTTCATTTCCCAATAAAATGCCTTCAAAGATGAACCAACACTAATATATTTTCCTAATGTAATTTATTCACAAGGCAGAGCATGAAAGACCTTGAATGATTTTGCGGTAAGAAACGACAAGGTTCAAATATACCCAGTGTAAGGATTATGAGGTTGCTGGTAATTAGCACCCATGCCTCAATAGGGGTTGCCAAATGGATTGTTAGCAAGTTGCGATTGTTGCTGCTGTGCAAAGAACATCTGTTGCTGGTAAGACATAGTTGCCATTTGCACACCCGCCGGAGAAGCAATCCCGGTAGAGGCATGAAACGGATCATATGTGGATTGGGTGTATTCAAACGGATTTGGCACATCCTGTCCCATATGGTAGCTTCCATTCTGATTAGTCCTTGTGATTGCATCATCGTATAAGCTGTCTAATGTAAGTCTGTCTAATCCTCCAGCCTGACACAAGTGAACCATATATACTCGGAAGTTAAGTGTCAAGCTTCCAAGTGAACCATAACGACAGAACAATAAGGAAGCTGAGCAAACACCTTGGGGAAATTTGTCCTTACCAATTTGCTTTCTGTTGCAGCACTTCCACTAGAAGTTGGAGCATTTACAAGTGCAAGCTCCCAGCCAGTAGCACCATTACTTAGATCAGGAACAGCTTGGCTATTCCACAAACTTTCTGCACTCAGATATGTGACAAGTCAGCACCCGAAGAAACGAGTATATATAGGATAAGATTATAGGAACTTGTGAGGAAATACACCAGATGAGATGATGGCGACTGCTAATGCATTTCTCTCATCATGTTCTGATGCTCCCTGGTTCATGTCATCTGTTCCCTATTACAAGTATCAGACTGTTGATATCAGTTAAGCATGAAAATCAGTGGAATGTCAACAAATTTAAAATATTGATAGTGAGCACACCAGGAGATCGACAAGTGGAGGAGAAGCTACAGTTTTACGAGGTTTAGTCATGGCAGGCTTTGGAGGTGGTTGCTCTGGCGTCTCTTCATATTCTATAGGATTCTGATACTCCAATTCCTTAAAAATCCTTGAAGATTCAATGATGAGCTTCGGGGCAGTGCTAGTGATACTACTTTCCTAACAAAAGAGTTGAAACAGAGCAAAATATAAGCAACAACCTCGATGTCCGACAGAGAGAAGGATTTTTTTTCTCTGAAAAAGCCACATGCTGAGCACGGAGAGCATTAGCTCTTCTGGTAGGGCTCTCTGACTCCCCCTCGTAGGTGGTGAGTTCAATTCCTGGGCCGTGCATGTCATTCGAAAAAAAAAAACTGACTTGAAAACATGCACATAGTGACCTCGTTATCTGAACCACCTATCAATTTGCATATACATACTATCGTAGTCTACTGCTTTTCGTTTGTTCCTCTCGTCTAAGGTCATTATAACCTAGTCATGCACACTTTATCTTCACAGCATCATCTGACAGATGGAATCGTTCTACCAATAAATCACTATGCTGAGTCAGCATTGAAGTAAATAGACAAAAATGTGGCGTACTTCCAAAACTTGTCACATTCTAAAAGGAATTTAATCTATGTGAGCAACTGTAGAGGACAGACTTCCTCATCACCTTCCATGAACGCAACAGTTATAGCACTCTTCCTGTGTTCCAGATACTTATTTTCCTATCCATAAGAGTTCCTCCATTTGAAACGTGTGGCATAGGCAACCGGTATGGAGAGGCTCATCTGGACCCTAATTGAACAAGTGGAAGGGTTTGCAGCTTATGATACAAGCAACTCAACGCCTCAGATAACTGAAGCCACTGAAATTGATTCATGCTTCTTGCTTGCAAAACATGGGGTGAATTAAGCATAAACAGTGCAAGGCCGTAAAGTAACAAAATGCCTCGGGGTAGTGTTATATTTTTTTGGGATGATTACATGCCAGTGAAGGAACCTCATTCTGTGAAACACAAAAAACATATTCGTGGTTCACATATAATACGATAAGTAGAGTAAAACATGATTTGTTTGTGAAGCTAGAGCTTCAGTAATTCTCCCACGTGAGTTAACTGCCTTGCCTGGGAAGCTACAGAATGATAACCTGCTTGGCAGCCATGTTAAAAGTCATGATTCATGGCACAGGTTAGTGTGCTGTGATTTATCGTGCAGCAAACCTAGCTTAAATTATTAAATAATTTCAGCAAATGGTTACAGTTTTGCCCTTCCATAGTCGGCCCTAAGACCAGATGAGAGGGTAGGTTGCCTTAGGTAGCCACTAACTAGAATAAAACTTTGTTGGATCTCTTACCGTGGATTATCCGTAGCCAATGTCACCTAGTATGTGAAAAGGCTTGGTTTTGGTTTAGGAACGATAACAGAGCACAGGTACACGATTTAGCAGTTGGAAAAGATTATGCAAGGCCCCATAAGAATCTATATCCGATAAGGAGATAAGAAGGATGAAATATCAGGAAGATGGGAAATATGAATATATAAACTCAAAGGTCCTTGTGCAAAGCCAAACTCTAGTCTTTCGTTGAGTTTCAGTTTCATATGTACTGCTAATTGGCTGTGTGTGTCTGACAGAGGGAGAGACATGATGTCAGACACAGATGACATCAAAATTTGATCCTTTACTACGATATATAGAAACTTCTACCATCTACTTTAAATGTTTTTTAACTAAAAAAATTCATACTTAGAGATTGTTTTGTGCCATGTCACTAAGAGTCATCACAAGTTTAGGCTGCCACCGAGAGTCTCCAAACCGCCATTCTCCATAGCTCATCTGGGTCCTCCTCGCGGCTGTCATCCTCTCTTGCAGCTGCCATCCTCTCTACTTAACATTTGAACCTTATTCTACTCCAATATCTCATATGACCTAAACACATTGCTTAGAATATTGAGCCATTATGACTTATTAGTAAATTAAGGCATGAAAGTTGAATTTTTCTTTTAGTACGAGACATTATAAATTATATAAAATAATGTAAATGCTTTACTAGTGTTGTATCAATGCACCCATGATTTTTGAAATTGCCGTATCCTGCACCTGGATCAGTGTCCACATCTGCACTTTAGTGACAACAATGCCATGCATCTTCATGTCTAACTAATTTAACTGGCAAAAAAGGTCTCCAAAAGTAGTTAGTAAAGATTCTGTATTGAAATGCAAATGGTATCCATACCATGTCTTTGTGAACTATTAATGACAGTGGCGCTTCCTTAATATACTCCTCCATGGCAGTGATAAATGATGCAGGAGGCTGTAGAAGTAAAATAAGCCATGTATAAGTAAAAGCAAAACCAAATTGGGCATCAGCAAATGAGTAAGAAAAGAAAAAGCTGCCGGTTAAATTTGATCAACTCCAAACCTGTTCTATATTTGGAAACCTCTGGCTCCGTATTAGATCTACTCCCTTGCAAACTTCATAAAACTCTGACAACCTTTCTGCCTGAAACACACATTATGAACACGATACGGATATGAGCATGGACAAGAGAAATAATGAAAAGAAAAAGAATTACAGCGACTCTTCTAGTAACCCATTTTTACTACACAAACGTACACGCACACACACAATCGATCTATAAACTCACCTGATGTCCTGCCTTCTGATAGATTTCAAGTGCTTGGATGGCATCATGACGCTGCATCTCAAAGAACTACCACCACAAGAAACAATTAATATTCACCAGGAGATGATTTTCAACGGGAAAGGTTCTGAAAAGCAAAATCCTACCTTATCAACCAAATTGAGAGTCCCATCATTGATTGCATTACAAAGCTTAATACTTTCACCTACAACCTGCAAAATAAGGTCAGCAGAAACAAGGACCAAATATTGTATGGTTCGCATGTGAGGACTTACCATGGAAAGTGCATATTGAATAACACGATTATATGCAGAGGCACCTTCTGGCTGTAAAATCAAAGTTATGAACCTGAGCTAAGATGCTTCATGAAGAATATGAAAATTGGCCAACTATTGCAGTGTGATAATAACAGAAAGGATAAAGACACGACCACAGAAGATTACCTGACAAGCTAGAAGGCGTAAAAGAAGCTGCTGCAAAGCTGGCAGTTGCTCAAACAAGTCAATCGTATCCAATTCTCTAGTTTTCTGAGATGAGCATGTTTTGCCAAGAGTTCTCTTAATATCGGAGGAACAATTTATTACAACACCAAATATTCAAGAAAGTGCAAGTACGACTGAAATTGAAAGGTCACCAAGTAGGAAGAACACAATAAAACTGCTCATCTTGCTATAGCGTTCTAACCTTTAAATCCATCTTTGACCAAAAGATCCATTCAGCAATGATTCTTAGACCTCAGATAATTCTAGAGCTATGGTTTTAGTTTTAACATATCTTCTGCTGAAATTTGGAAAATACTCTCTAGCCATATCAAGTGAGAATAAGGAAAACAATGTCTTTTAGATTAGCAATGAGCCAGTAAAGACCTAACTTTGCCTAACTACACGAATCAATTTGATGTCATTCAACCACATGCTCATGTCAAATGTCAAAAAAATAGTCAACACCTAAAGGTTTCAGACCTCCAAAAGGCATAGCAATGGTCACAATGAAGATAAATCAAATAAAATTATTTTCTAAAATTATATAATCCATACACATAATCACAGAGAATCTCATTCATTGAATCCAAACACACAGAATTTTCTTAAAAAGAGCACACCAAACTAAATATATAAAGTAAATGCAAAATAAACAACAAAAGAATGCAGACAGTAGTGGCGAGGTCCATGAAAAGAGCACATAGAAGACAACCATATACATACATATACATATACACACATACATACATACATATAGAGAGAGAGTCACAGTAAACAATTTTTAGGAGTAGACCAAACATTTCTAGTCTCAGTTTGCTTGTTTTACAAGAAATGCAACAAATTAAAGAGAAAAGAGTACACAAAATCAGAGGGGAGCATTCACCTTCCTATTTAACTAAGATATGGTAGCATGTAGCATCAGTAAATAGCAAGTGTATTTTGTATCCTCTCTCTGTGCATCTCTATGTGTGTATGCATGTAGAGAGAGAGAGAGAGAGAGAGAGAGCTCAGCAATCCACATTTTGACTGCACTGATTCCATAAAGTCAGACTTGCCTTTGTTACATTTGTAGTTCATTCGCTGAATACAAGTTCAGGTTGGGACATACGAATGAGCTTTTTAAACAAAATGCAGAGAATACATGAATAAAAATGATAACAATAATAATCTATAATTCATGATAGAGTTGACTTGTCTATTGCTGTTTATGCATCTTTTCTATTAGATTATAATATGTAATGGATCAAAATATTCCATTGAAGTACATTAAAAAAGATCATAGATCAACAATCATAAATTACTTAATATGGAGTGGTACTGCCTAGACAAAGATAACCAGTCATAGCAAAAATAACCAAATATTGCATCATAACATATTGAAATAAGGTTAAAACAAACAACTCACCAAGCGCTCTGTCTCAATGTCATACTTCAGTATACGAAAACATTCCAAGCGCTCTTCTAGATACAGAGCATAGTTGCGAACCCATGAGGAGTAGTCCCATGCTAAGTACAAACAAGCACAAAGAATAAGGCATAGTAAACCTACAACCTTCAAGAAAAATGCATTTCAAAAGGATGAGAGGCTGCAAAAGTAGGTCAGTAGATCATTACCACATGGGCTCGAGTCATCTTTAAAGTGAGACAAGTTTAGAATATGACCTCTGCTCCTACTATAGTTTATGAGCTCTTCACGAAATGTGAGATCAACTTCTCTTAGTGCACGGTGTATGATGATCAAGGATTTCAGTGCAACCTAGAATGGGTAGTCAAAAGATAGTTTGCATGTTAATATTAAATGAACATACATAACTTAAAGGAAAAGACAATCCATAACATGCTTGAAGATTTCAACAGCCAAGCTGCAACATGTGAGGCTATATATAACATCAGTAACATATTAAACTATAACAAATTCATACAGAACAGGCAGGAAATTGAAGCTTTGCTATGTCTGTCACTTAGACAATACACTTGGGTTCTTTTTTACAGCGTTTATAATCTGAAATTGCCTTCAAATCACCAAATCCTTTATATGATGTACCATGTATAAAAATATCACCAATATCTTGCCAAAGTAATCCACAAACTCAAACACAAGCAATCACAAAGGATTCTCAACAAGCCAAATCACCAAACACTTAGTGTACAAGCCAAACCAAATATCAAACAACAAGTCAAGGGAGCATAGAAAGCTCTAATTTATTAATAACACATCTCATCTATTTATAGAGGCTTTACAATGAGAGAGAGAGTTGATTTTACAAGGTGTGGGAAGTTGGGAGAAGTTGTGTAGCCATTGGAGAGTAGGGGATTTGCCCTTGAGGCCAGGTCCCAATGGTCCTAGATGGACCTGTTGGGCTCTACGGGCCCAATATACCTACAACAACAACCACAATAACAACTAAGCCTTTTCCCATACTAGACAGGGTCGACTACACGGATTCTTTGTTTTCACAGAGCCCTATCGTGTGTCATGTTAGCAGTTAACTCACAATAAGCTAGATCATTCTTTAACATTTCTTTTCAACACTTTTGTGGCCCAGTATACCTATTACAATCTAATACCCTCCTCAAACTTGCGGTGTATATACCGAAAGTTTGTCCGACAGAAACGTAAATCTAAGGGTGGACAAGGATTTAGTAAAGAAATCTACCCACCATAGATCTGAAGAAACATAGTACAAAGTCAATCTTTTCTTCAAGCATTCCTCCCGAATATAGTGTGAGTCAATCTCAAATATATTATTTGAGGCAGTATACATGACACTTTTATTATCACAAAGCAATTTAATAAAGTCTTCTAAAGCAACCTCCATGTCTCCTAGGAGTTCAGTGATCCAAGATATCTGAGTTGTGGTAGTGGCCATATCTCTATATTCTGCCTCCGTAGACGATAAGGACACTTTCTACTATTTTTTGCATCTTCAAAAAATAAGAGAATCAACTAAAAATACACAAAAATCAATGGTGAAATGTCTACCATTAGCATCCCCACCCCAATTAGCATCAGTGTAAGCAGTTAATTTAAAAGCAGATGATGAGGTTAGAATGATCCCCTTTTCAAGTACATCCTTTATGTATCTTATAATTCGCATAACCGCACTCATGTGTATATTGGTGGGGGCTTGTTGAAAATGACTTATCACATATACTTCATGTGCTATGTATGGTCGAGTGATGGTAAGATACGTGAAGGCTCTTATCATCTGTATGTAGGGAGTAGGATCCTCTAATTTTTTTCCATGTGTAGTCCTCAACTTCGTCCTCATCACCTCGGGCGTGCTTATTTTCTTGTCATCTGTCAATCCTGACACGTTAATAATATCACTAGCAAACTTAGTTTATGACATAAAGTAGCCTATGTTATTACGGGTTATTTCTATTCCTAAAAAATACCTAAGAAGTCCAAGATCTTTCATTTCAAATTCTTTATGCAAATCTCTTTTTATTTGTAAAATTCCATTTTCATCACTTTCGGTGATGATCATATCATCTACATTCAAAAGTAGAATCACAATACTTATACCAGTTTTTCTTATAGATAAGACAATGTCAATATAACAAGAGCAAAAATTACGTTAATGCATAAAGTACTCACATCTATCAAACCAAACGTTAGGAGTTTTTTTGAGTCCATATAAAGCATTTTTTTAGTTTAAGAACATAGTTACTTGTAACAATGAATCCTGGACGGGGAGCCATATAGATATCTTTGCTAAGGTTTCCATTTAAAAAGTCATTTTTAACATCTAATTGATATAAATTACATTCTTTAATTATACAAATAGAAATTACAATACGAACAGTAGTCATATGCAGTGTTATTCGTATCGCATCGTATCGTATATACGATGTGATATGTATCGTATCATGGAGGTCCATGATACCATCATAATTGTGTATCGCATTGTTCCACTTATCGAGTTGTATCGTGTGATACAACTCGTATCGCAAGGACTTTTATAAAAAAACCAAGGTGCTCCCCGGTGGCTCCCAAGGTGCTCTACGGTGTCTATGCAAGGCTCCCAACTATATAAAGTGTGTAGATATGATTTTTATTTTATTCGTGAAGTGGGAGATACTCTATATAAGTGTTAAGTGAAGATTGGGAATTTATGAAGTGCTTTTATTTTCAGGTTTTTATTAGATTGAAGTGTTCAATTGAGATGGTAGAAAGGGGTGTTAGGGACTCCCAATATCGGTCCAATGATCCGATATGGTAGTGGGATACACCAGTTGAGGGAAACAAATTGAAGATAAAATATTTGTTTTGTGAGAAGGTGGTTAGTAGTGGAATTTCATGATTGAAATATCACCTAGCATGGACTAAGAAAGAAGTTGTTCCTTGCACGTTAAGAAATAGAAAATTATCAGAAGTCATTAAATGACAATATCTTCAGATAATTGAGAGCATACTTGAGAGGATACAATGCATTCTTCAGACCGAATGGCATGACTAACCATTCATATAACCCTTGAGGTACCCAGAATGCTGTTAATGGGATGGATTGAGGATCCATCATAACTTGATGAAAACCACTCTTTAAGTCAAATTTGGAGTAGATCTTGCTACCTGCAACTTTCTTGATAATGGAGTTGATACCAGGCAGCGAGTATTGGTCTTTTTCTGTATTGTCGTTGAGACGCTTGTAGTTAAAGACCATTCTTTCCTTCCCTTTCTTGGTTATTCCAGTTTTTGGATCCTGCGTCGTTCCAGAGTAGACGATGATCGCAGTTGTTCTGTGTTGGCTTTGGGAGGGTCTGATCACTCCAAGTTGCTGTAGTGTAGTCACGTGTTTGGCAAATGCCTCTTTCATTTGCGGAGTGACTTGTTTCAGTGGTTTATCCTCTATGATAAATTCAGGATTCTTGAGTATGATCTTGCAATTTAGAGATGTTTGAGGAAGAGGATGATGTTGATGGATTGGGTGATAGTATTCCTTTTAATGACAAGACAGAGGCTGGTAGTAGCAATAGTTTTCGACTACCAAACATGACAAAGAGGGTTGTTGAAGATGTTGTAAGTGGAAATGGTAGAAGAGAAATGAGTAGAGGAAGAGCTTACTCTGGTATACAGTTATTTTTCTCTCCTAACACTATACATAGTGCTGAACATGAAATTCGTGATGCCCTCTTATCAAATGTTAAGAGGGAAACTATTATATAAGACTATTCTTGAAGTTAAGGAGTAATGTTCCACTTTGAGAGAGTCATGAAAGGAGTCAGGATGCACTATTATGATAGATGAATTGATAGATAAACGAGAAAGAACTTCACTAAACTTTCTTATCTATTATCCTAAAGTACTTATGTTTTTGAGATCCCTAAACATGATAGAGAAGAGGTATATTACAGAGGTCCTAAGGCAAGAGTTTGATAAGGTGATATCCGAGATTAGGCTAGAGAATGTAGTGCAATTAATTATAGATAATGTAGCTAAATATAAAGCAGGTAGGAAGGAGTTAGCAGATACTTATCGAACTTTTTATTGGACATCATGTGCAGCCATTGTTTAGATCTCATCCTTGAGGATATTGGCGAGATGGATGAGATAAAGGCAACAACTGAGTATTGCCAAGATATCACCAAATTTATCTATATATATATACATATATATATATATATACATAAATATATATATATATGGTGTAGAACTCCTTCGTATAGTTGCAACTCGCTTTGCAACTAATTTCTTATATGTACAGAGCATTGTTAAACAAAAGCAAGCTTGTAAGAGAATGTTTCTCTTAGATGAGTGACAATAATTTGTAGAGTTGCCTTAAAATAAAAGCAACAGAAATCTAAATGAGATTTCCGAGACAACCTTTAGCAATATATTTTGGAACTATTGTGTTAGACTATTGAGGACTACATGTCCTTTAGTGAAAGTTTCGAGACTAACTGATAGCGAACAGAAATCATCTATGTACTATCTTTATGAAGTCATTAGAAGCAATTTCAATGAAAGAAAGAGGGATTATGTGCCCGTGTGGTACATTAAAGATAATAGATGGAATAAATAATTGCATCAACCTATTCATGTAATATCTTATTACCTAAACCCACATTAAGATTTTCTTTAAGCTTTAAAAGGGACGATGAGGTAAACCTAGGCATTGTATAGACTAATTGGTTCCTGATGAGAGTGGAGGAAATGCTATATATCGAGAGATGGAGATCTACGATAATGCTCTTCACTTAATGGGCTTGCTTGTAGTTATTCGCAACCGCACTAATATGCATTCAGGTACACAATTTATCTTAATATTTAAGTTTCTTAAATCTTATATTTATTATAGATTAAGTCCCTGATATTTGTCTTTTTCTATCAAATATTTGGTGGAATAGGTTTGGAAGTGATTGCCCAAACCTTAGAGATTTTGCAGTTAGAGTTATAAGTTAAACCTACACCTATAGTACAAAGGGTTGTAAAAGGAATTGGAATGTCTTTGAACACATCCACACAAAAAAACTAAATTTATTGAAGCATAAGCGACTGAATGACTTAGTTTTAATCCGTTGTAACATGAGGTAATCTTATATTAGTTACTACTTAAATATTCAATTCAATATTTTATTTAAATTAAATTGTTAATATCGCTTACTAATTACTTATCTTTTTTCTTGTAGGCAATTAAAAAAATTAAATAAGAAAGAAAACCAATTTAATTCAATAAGTTTGGATAATTTTGATATATTAGAGGAGTAGATTATGGAAGATAATGAAGCAAATGCATTCCAAACCAAAGAAGGCATTACATAGATTAATTTGGAAGTGGAGCAGCAACAATCTTCATCTTCAACAAGGAGAAGATGAAGATTATTTACTTGATGATCTTGATTGCAATGTGTAAAGGTATTTTTTCAATTATGAAAGTTATATTTTTTTCTAAGGATGTCATGTACGACTTCAAAATATGTAAAAAAATCAATTATTGAATGGTGAATGATGAATATGTACTAAATTTTTGTATTTTTGTAATTATCATATTTTTCTTGTTTTCTATTTTTTGGATTTTTACCAATTTTTTAGTATTAAATTATGATACGAGGCGATACAATACGGAGTGATACGATACAATATGCATCGAACAACACTGGTCATACGGGCAACCGGCATAAATGTTGGGAGTATCCATTATTTATAAGTATTGCTTTGTACCTTTCAATAGAACCATCACTATGAGTTTTGACCTTATAGACCCATCTATAACCAATAATTTTTTCTTTTAGGTTTCAAAACAATATCCCAAGTATAATATCTTTCTAGGGCTTCTAATTCAACATTTAGAGTTTTCCTCCATTCTAAGTTATTTTTTACTTGTTCAAAATGATTGGGTTCAAGAATACTCTATATGGCAGCTATGTGATTTCTATGTTATGGTTGAAATTAGTGTTATTTGTATCGCACCGTATCATATCGTATGGTACGATACACGTTACTATATCACATACAGTAACTAGGTCATATCGCACGGGCGATACGCCCAGAGACCTTGGTCCTTGGCCGAACAGAAACCCACATTTTTGTAGGTTTCTGAAGTCTGTTCACGGATCCCGTCACTGCTCAAGCCTTCTTCCGGTGGCTCTCCCCTCCTTAGTGTCCAAGGCTCCCAAAAAAGTGCTCTATGGTGTCCGTGCAAGCTTCCTAACTCGGATTGTGGTATATTTTGGGTGTTTTCGGAATTTTTTTCTTTGTATTTATTGTTTTTTTGTGTTATTTGCATTTTTCTTTTTTTAAATGACAAAATATGAAGTTATTAAGTGTGTGGATATGATTTTTATTGCATTCATGAAGTGAGAGACACTCTATTTGAGTGTTATATGAAGATTAGGGATTTATGAAGTACTTTTATTTTTAGGTTTTTTATTGAATTGAAGTACTCAATTGAAATAGTAGGAATGGGTGTTAGGGACTTCCAATCTCAGTGTCATGATCTGGCATGACAGTGGGATATAGCAGTTGAGGGTTCCAGATTGAAGATCAAGTGTTTTTTTTGTAAGAAAGTGGTTAGTGATGGAATTTCATAATTGAAACACCACCTAGCAGGGACTAGGAAAGAAGTTGCTCCTTGCACGGGCATAATTAGAAGTTTGTCAGAAGGCATTAAATGGTAATGTCTTTAGATGATTGAGAGCATACATTTGAGAAAGATAATGACGATGCAATTGGATTGACTGATAATATTTCTTCAGATGCTAGAACATAGATTGATAGTAGTAGTTCTCAACCATCAAACAAGAAAAAGAAGGTTATTGAAGATTTTGCAAGTGAAAGTGGTAGAAGAGGAATCTCAAGAAGGAGTAAAAGAAGAGCTTCTTCTAGCATACATTCATTTTTTCCTCTTAGCACTACACATGGTGCTCAACCTAGAATTTGTGTTGCTATAGCTTTAGAATAAACTCCGCCCATGTAAGGGATCATCCTTGCATTGCCGGTCCCAAGCCCGGATAAAGGAGGAGGGTTGTGTTAGGCTTCCGACAGCTAGCGTAAAACTTCGTCGGATTTTTACAACATGGATTACAAAAATTATGAGCATTGCTTTGGGACGTCCCCGCCTAGCGACGTGCTGCAGAGCCCGAATGCAGTAAGAAGTAAGCAAGGGCCACTACATTTTCGGCCGAATGTAGTGAATCAATTGCAGAGAGGGTTCCCACATCATGGACGGGTGTGGGTAAAGAAGTTAGTCATGCTACATTGCCGCCCGAATGTAGTGAAAATTTTTCAAAGAGGGTTACCGCATTTTGATTATGGACGGATGCGAGGGGTAAGGAAGCTAGTCCTAGATAATAAGATTCGTATTGGTTCTTGGAATATCGGAACATTATCAGGTAAGCTAATGGAGGCGGTAGATACTATGATTCAGAGAAAGATTCATATTCTATGTTTACAAGAGACAAAATGGGTTGGAGAAAAAGTAAAGGAGATAGAGGATATAGGTTTTAAATTATGGTACTCAGGTAAAGAAAAGGCTCGAAACGGAGTTGGTATTATCATAAATAAAGATTTAAAGGAGAGTGTAGTAGACATACAACGATATGGTGATCGAATCATGATATTGAAATTAGTGTTAGGAGCAGAGGTTTTGAATATAGTTTGTGCTTATGTACCCCAAGTAGGACTAGAAGATAGTATAAAGACAGTTTTTTGGGAAGAGTTAGATAAGGTGTTTCAAAAGATTCCACAAAGGGAGATGATTTGTTTAGGAGGAGATTTAAATGGACATGTCGGTAAAGAGGCATTAGCATATCAAGGGATTCATGGAAACTTTGGTTTTGGGGATATAAACGAGGAAGGTAGGGAGATTTTAAATTTTGCTATGTCGTTTGATCTCTTTATAGTCAATACAATCTTCAAAAAACGAGATGAACATTTAATTACTTATAAGAGTGGCTTATCACAAACACAAATTGATTACTTTATTTGTAGAAAAAAAGATAGAGTGTGTTGTAAAGATTGTAAGGTAATTCCAGGAGAAAGCTTAACCACCCAACATCGACTTTTAGTTATGGATTTACAAATAAAAAAATGGACAAAGAACAAAAGAGTGCATCGAGCTATTCGGACTAAATGGTGGAACCTCAAAAGCGAGAAAGAAGATATATTTAAACAGAAAGTCCTTCAAGGAGATGTTTGGAATTATGTTGGCACACCCTGTGATATGTGGAACAATATGGCTATACATATTAGGAAAGTGGCGAAAGATGTGTTAGGGGTATCTAAGGGAGGTGTACCGGCACAAAAAGAAGCTTGGTGGTGGAGTGAAGTAATACAAAATAAAATTAAGGCAAAGAGGACATGTTACAAATTACATTATGCTAAGAAAACTATTGAAACTTTAGAAGCTTATAAGAAAGCAAAGAAGGAAGAGAAAAAGGCCGTTAGTGAAGCAAAAGCTAAGATTTGGGATGACTTATATAAAAAACTCAACTCAAAAGAGGGTGAAAGAGATATTTTTAGGATAGCTAGGGCTAGAGATAAGAAAACTAAAGATCTTAATTATATTAGATGCATAAAAGATGAGGATGAAAAAATTCTAGTGGCAAATGATGATATAAGAAATAGATGGAGAAACTATTTTTATAATCTTTTTAATGAAAATAAAGATGTTAGTATTAGTTTAGGAGATTTAGCCAACTCAAAAAAGTATATAAACCACAATTTCTACCGACGTATTCAAAAGAATGAAGTCAAAGAGGCTCTTAAACATATGAAGAATGGTAAATTGGTAGGACCAGATAATATTCCTATAGAAGTTTGGAAAATACTAAGAGAAATAGGAATCACTTGGCTCACAAGACTATTTAATGAAATATGGAAAAACCAAAAGATGCCCGAGGAATGGAGAGCAAGTACACTTATACCCATATATAAGAACAATGGAGACATTCAAAATTGTGCGAATTATCGAGGTATCAAGTTAATGAGTCATACTATGAAATTATGGGAAAGAATTATCAAACGTAGGTTAAGATAAGTATCAAGTACAACAGAGAACCAATTTGGATTTATGCCAGGCAGATCTACTATTGAAGCGATTCACCTTTTGAGACGTCTTATGGAACATTTTAGAGCAAAAAAGAAAGACCTTCACATGATATTTATTGATCTAGAAAAAGCTTATGATAGGGTACCAAGGGAGCTTCTTTGGAGAACTTTAGAAAAAAGCTTATAAGAGACATGTATGATGGTGTAAAAACATGTGTGAGGACTCATGAAAGAACGACAGACTTCTTTGAAGTTAATATTGGGTTACATCAAGGATCAACTTTAAGTCCATACTTATTTATAATGGTGATGGATGAGTTAACAAAACATATTCAAGATGAAGTACCTTGGTGTATGTTATTTGCAGATGACATTGTATTAGTGGAGGAGTCTAAGGAAAAACTTAATACAAAATTGGAACTATGGAGAGAAACATTAGAAAGCAAAGGCGTCCGACTTAGTAGAACAAAGACAGAATATATGGAATGTAAGTTTGATCATTTGGCTACTTCAGAGGACATAGAAATTAAAATTGGCACACATTTCATTCCCCAAAAGGAAAGTTTTAAATACCTAGGGTCAATTTTTCAAAGTGATGGAAGAATTGATGGAGATGTTACACATAGAATTAATGTTGGTTGGTTAAAATGGAGAGGAGCATCAGGTATTCTTTGTGATAAGAAGATACCATTAAAATTAAAAGGTAAATATTATAGAGCAGCAATTAGGCCTGTCATGTTTTATGGTTCTGAGTGTTGGGCAGTTAATCATCAACATGTACAAAAGATGTCTGTGATAGAAATGAAGATGTTGAGATGGATGAGTGGTCATACAAGAAAAGACCATATACATAATGAGGTTATTAGAAACAAATTAGGAGTGGCACCAATAGAGGATAAAATGATAGAACATCGTTTAAGATGGTTTGGACATATAGAAAGAAGACCAAAGAAGAACCTGTAAGAAGGTTATAAAAACTAAATTGGAAAGTATTAAAAGAGGTAGAGGACGACCACAAAAGTGTTGGAAAGAAACAATAAAGAATGATCTATCTTATTGGGAGTTAACTGCTAACATGGCACGCGATAGGGATCTGTGGAAACAAAGAATCCATGTAACCGACCCCGTCTAGTATGGGAAAAGGCTTAGTTGTTATTTTATAGCTTTAGAATAATTGCATGATCATACAGACCTTACAGTGGGCAGATAGTTTTATGATGCATGCATTTCATTTAATGCAGCAAACAATTTTTATTTTCAAGTAATGGCAAATGCAATTGTTAATATTAGTTTATGATACAAGATGCCCTCTTATCAGAAATTGAGAGGAAAGTTATGAGATAAGATTGTCATTGAAGTGGAAGAATATTGTTTGACTTTGAGAGAGTCACGAAAGGAGACAAGATGCACTATCATGGTTGACGGAAGGACAAATAGGCGAGGAAGAACTTCATTAAACTTTCTTATATATTATCCTAAAGTACGTATGTTTTTTAGATCCATAAACATGGTAGAGGAGAGGCATATTACAGAGGTCCTAAGGCAAGAATTTGATAAGGTGATATGCGAGGTTAGGCTAGAGAATGTAGTCAAATTCATTACAGATAATGCAGCTAACTATAAAGCAGTTGGGAAGGAGTTAGTAGATACTTATGGGACTTTCTATTGGATACCATGGGCAACCCATTATTTAGATCTCATCTTTGAGGATATTGGTGAGGTAGATGAGATAAAGGCAACAACTGAGTGTTGCCAAGATATCACCAAATTTATATACAACGATGCTTTTGTATTATGTATGATGAGAAGATATACAGACGGTACAGAGCTTCTTCGTACAGCTACAACTCGGTTTGCAACTAATTTCTTATTTGTACAGAGCATTGTGAGAAAGAAGCAAGCCTTGAAGAGAATATTCTCCTAAGATGAGTGACAATAATTTGCAGAGTTGCCTCAAAATAGAAGAAACAAAAAGTTGAATGAGATTTCAAAGACAGTCTTTAGGAGTATATTTTAGAATGCATGTGTTAGGCTATTGAGGGTTACATGTCCTTTAGTGAAGGTTTTGAGATTAGCTGATAGCGACGAGAAACCATCTATGGGTTACCTTTATGAAGCCATAGATAGGGCAAAAGAAATCATTAGAAATAATTTTAATGGAAAAAAGATGGATTATGTGTCCATGTGGAATATTATAGATAATAGATAGGGATTATGTGTCCATGTGGAACATTATAGATAATAGATAGAACAAACAATTGCATCAGCCTATTCTTGCAACAGCATATTACCTAAACCCAGCATTGAGGTACTTAGAAAGCTTCAAAAGGAACGGTGAGGTTAATCGAGGCATCATTGATTGTATAGATAAATTAATCCTTGATGAGAGTAAAACAGATACTATACATCGAGAGATGGAGATCTATGATAATGCTCTTCACTTAATGGGTTTGCCTGTAACAATTTGCAACCACACTAATATATGCTCAGGTAAATTGTTTATCTTCGTATTTAAGTTTCTTAAATCTTATATTATTGTGCATTGAGTCCCTAATGTTTGTCTTTTTCTACATATGTTTAGTGGAATAGGTTTGGAAGTGATTGCCCAAACCTTAGAGATTTCGCAGTAAGAGTTTTGAGCCAAACCTTTAGTGCAACGGGTTTTAAAAGAAATTGAAGTGTCTTTGAACACATCTATACAAAAAAGTGCAACAGATTGGAACATAAGTAGCTCAATAACTTAGTTTTCATCCGTTGTAACACGTGGCTACGCCAAATGTAATCTTGTATTAGTTACTACTTAAAGATTCAATTCAATATTTTGTTTGACTTCAATTGTTAACGTTATTTACTAATTACTTATTTTTCTTTCTTATAGGCAATTAAAAAAGGTAAATAGAGAAGAAAGTTAATTTGATCCAATAAGTTTCGATAATTTTGATATATTAGAGGAGTGAATTATGAAAGATAACGAAGAAAATGCACTCCTAACCGAAGAACACATTGCATGAATTAATTTGGAAGGAGCACAACAACATTATAAAGGAGATGAAGATTTTGATTTTGAAGCGTGAGGATCTTTAGCAAGGAGAAGATGAAGATTATTTAGTTGATGTTCCTGATTACAATATGTAAATGTATTTCATTTTTTGCTTTAAAATATATAATTTTTTTTCAATTGTTCAATGGTGAATGATCAATATATAATAAACTTTGCATTATATGAATTCTTTGTAATTATCAGATTTTTCTTAATTTTTTTGGACTTTTTTAAATTTTTTCTAATTTTTTTTAGATTTTTATTATTTTTTAATATTGAAGTATGATATGATACGCCCATATCGTAGACCAAAACGATACACGATACGATACGCATCGAACAACACTAGTTGAAATGATTCATAAGATACAAATCTTTGAGAGGATTTTATAATTCTTTTGCTACGAGCATTATCATTTTATGTATTCCTTCTCACTCAGTGATGTTCAAAGGATCTTAAAACATTTTCTCTTGTTTCAAGGTTTCTAGATTATCTTCTAGTTTATCCATGCTATCCTCTTGTACTTCCTCATTCTCATCTAACCTTTCATCCGATATTTCATCCAAAAATGTATAACTATCTTGTGTGCTGCCATATTCATTTCTATAATAACATTGATCTTCAATAAATTTGACATCTCTATACACATAGAGTTTATCTTCTTTTGGGTTATAACACCTATACTCCTTTTTATCAATATCATACACAAGAAAAACACATTCAATGGCTTTAAACTTATCATTCTTATTGGTATAAATTTAATATTTACACCCAAAAACTTTCAACCAATCGTAACTAGGTTTATTAGAAAATAAATTTTCTATGGAAGACGATGGCATTCTATTTATCAAATACATGGATATTAGAGCGGCTTCGGCTCACAAGTGTTTGAGAACTCTACTAGCTAATAACAAAGTTATAGTAGTTTCAATAATATGTCTATGTAATCTTTCGGCTAAACCATTTTGTTGTGGGGTTTTGGTGTAAGATTTTTTATGTCAAATTCTATTTTCTGAAAGATAATTTTTGAAATCATGAGAAATTTTCACCCCCAAAATCGGTTCTTAAGATTTTGATATTAGTTTCAAATTGGGACTTTGATCATATTGTAAAAAGTCAAAAAATATTTTAAAACTTTCAATTTATATTTTAAGAAATATATCCAAGTGTATCGAGTGAAGTTATCTACAAAAATAACATAATAGGTCACTCCTTTTTTTTAGGTTATGGGAGTGGGTCCCCAAACATCAAAGTGGACTAATTCAAATGTCTTTTTTGTAATAAATTCTTTCGCCAAATGGTGCATGATATGTTTTGCCAAAAATACAATCTTTATAAATGAAATCATTCTTTTTATTAATCTTTATCCATGGATAATTGTTAATCTTGTTTACATTAAGATGCCCTAATCTTTTGTGCCAAAGCCCAAAATCATTATAAGTAATCCCACAAGTTCCAAAAATTGACATAACTAAATTATCCATGGTGTACAGACCTCCTTCTCATTGCCTTCTTCGATAAATGATTTTGTACCATACATCTATTTGGTGAGAAGGTAACAATGCAACCATTATCACAAATTTGAAAAATTAAAAGAAACTTAAAATTTAATTTTGGTATAAAATATACTTGAGGTATTTTAAAGGAATTACTTTCTAAATTTCTAATTTTTTATCGGCAATAAATACTTGTGCTCTAGCTTGTGTGCATTTGTCTAATCATTTATATTCATTAGTCATGAAAAGAAGTATCAGAATCTAAAAACCATGACATACCTTGACCTTTGAAAGAAATAGTGCCGACTCGGAGATGCTTGCCTTTTCTGAGCATTTCTTCAATAATAACACTTCCTCCTTGTGATCAATGGCAGCAACATGGGAGAATCTCTTTAATAAGAAAGGACACGAAGTCTTGATGTGCCTATTCTCCTTGTAATAACAACAAATTGTACTCTTATTGGGCCAAGGCACCACATTATTCTTGATTTACCCATTGTCATCACTAGCATTTACATGTGAAGGTTTGTAGGTTGTCAAATAATTTCGGGTCTAGATATACCAAGAATAGTTTTTTTTATCTCTAATGTTCCCCAAACTAGTTTCCTCTATAACTAAATCGGTCAAAATATCATTGCTTTTGTATCTTGGTTTTCTATGAATCAACTTTAATCTAACATTTTTAAACTTTTCTCTTAATCAACTTATAAACAAGAAAAAATATTGATTATCAAGATACTCTTGAAACTCATCCATATATTAGAGTTTTCCGAATTTGTCAAAGTTGCTAAGTTGGTTCCAAAGGTTGGAAAACTCATTATGATAATACCTAATGATCATGGAACCTTCTTTGAGCATTATCATTTTTTCTTACAAATTTATTTAAAAGACAAAATCATCTTTAAAATGAATTTTTCTAAGGTATTCCAAAATTTCAAAAGCATTATCAAACATATTAACGTAGCTACGAAGCTTCTCATCCACATTTTGGCCAATAATCAAAATGATTTTGGTATTGTACTTTTCTCATTTTTCAATTCTTATTTATGTTTTTCTTGTAATTTGAAACTATCATCGTCACATCCTTCCTCTATCTATTTGAGTTCTTTGATGGTGTTGAAGAATATGTTTATCTAGTGTTCTTTGGGTTAGTTTTATGTTTCTAGGTATTATCGTACTCGCCCGAAACTATAGGGGCATTTTGGTAATTTTCTATACTAGGGGTATTTTGGTCATTTTGGTCAAATTCCGTTTTACAGATCTCTATATAAGGGCTGGTAGATGTATTAGAGAGAGTGAGGTTATCTTGTAAGAAAGAGTGGAGAAGAGGGGGGGCAGCCTCAATTGGAGGTCCACCCCTTCCTTCAATCTCTCATTTTTTCTCCTTAATATTAGTCTTATTTTGTGTGTTTAATCTCTTGTAATGCTACTTTGAATTACAACATGGTATCAGAGCAGTTTGATCAATGGGAGCAGCGGGAGATTCGTCGGAAGTTGAAGTAGGGAAGTGATTAAAAAGGATAGCAAAGAACAGACTGGTTGAAGCGAAAGGAAAAAGTTTCTTCGTTGCAAGGATGTCTTATGTTGCTGTTTCTGCTGAATGATGAAATGAAATCAAGAACATTTGATGAAGATCTAAGAAAATGATGTGATGGTGTGGCTGATGTGATGGTGTAGCTTGTGCAATACAGAATTCGAAATCAAGACTAGTGGCTGATGTGATGGTGTAGCTTTTTGCAATACCGACTGGTTGCAACAAAACAACGTCAAAGGTTGCAAAGGATGGTACTGAATCATCCAACAACAATCCGTGATCTTTTGCCTATTGTTTCACAGTCGAAGCTGTCATTTTTGGCAAAAGCTGAGGCAGTTCCCCTATTGAAAACGTTGAATGGCATTACAGCTGAGCCAAGTGGAATTCTGAAAGTTGGACCTGAAGGTGATTTCACGCAAAAGGAGCTAAAATTATTGACTGGAGCTGGTGCTATTTCAGTTGACCTTGGACCTTTTAGATTGCGTGTAGAGCCAGGGGCAGTATCATACTTTCTGCTCTTATATTGTGGGCTGATTCACAAGCCGTAGAGAGGAGATAGGTGGCTACCAATGGAGTTGGACTTAAAAGGTGAGACCTTCTAGTATGTGAATTAGCATCCTTTCTGCAACAATGTGGAAGTTCCCCTGAAACGATAAAATTAATTCTGATTTAGATGCGTTAGCATATTGGAAGGTAATATAGATATCCTGAAATTTCTCTAGTGGGTCATGATATCCTGTCCACTGTTGTATTGGAAAGTGCATATTGTAATTTTTTTTTGGATTATGAAACTGTCATTTTTGGTGGTTGGAGTTATGGCATATGGCGGCTGCAGTGTGTAACTCCAAGAAAGCCTAAAGAATCTGATCGTGAAGGTATATGGACCATTAAATACTAGGGGTCCATCATTATGACAGTTATTGGAAGAATACTGCAGCCACGTTATTGGAAGAATTTAATGTTGCAGTAATGAAAAGTGGCAGTTCTGAATTAGGTGGCAGCAACAATTAATAGGGATGGATATTGACAGCCTGGATATTGACATGGATGATGGCTGCAACAATTAATAGGCATGGATATCGACATGGATGGTGGCTGCATTTATCATGGGGTTCGGAAGGCAGGAGCTGATTTATCACAGGCTGCATTTATCATGGGGTTCGAAAGGCAGGAGCTGAAGTTCGAAGGCATGGATGGTGGCTGCAACAATTAATAGGGTGACATTTTGGTGACGGCAAACATTTTGGTGACGGCAAACTTCATCAGAGATTTTATGAGAACAGTGAGCTGCAAATAAATGAATTAATGAGGAAACTAGAAAAAGCAAACCTGAAAGTTTCTAGTCTTCAGTAGTCTCTAGCAGACATTGAAGAACGTTGCATGGTAATGACCAAGAGAAGACGATAACTGGATCAAGACTGAACTTGACTGCTGAGATTGAGAAGGTCTCCTTTGATAGAACTGACTTCTTCCACAAGTTGCAGATGGAACAAATGAGACTGATAGGTCTGGAGCAAACACTAAGGAAAGAGTTGGACTCCTCAAGATTTGAGTTGGAGACCCTTAGGAAGGAGAACATCAGTCTGCTGGAGAGAATGCAAAGTGGTGGAAGTTGTGATGGAGCAGGATGCAGTTGGAGATGGTTTATCTGATGTCATGTGAACTAATTTGAAATAATTGGTAACCTTACTATACAATCTTTAAGGCACTCAGCTGATCAGCTTGAAAGCGATTTCTTAGCAACAACCAGGTCTCTCATTCTTTCTCTTGGTGATGTTATCTTTAAAAATTTCAAAATCAGTCCTAGCAATTGTAGCCGCATTCACTGGTTGCCCAGTAAGCTTTTGAGACTTTCTGGCTATGATGCGGGTCTGTATATTTTCAAATGGATGGGCTATGGAAAACTCCCTGTCGTATATGTCGATACCCTCTCAAAATTGAAACAATTCCTGCAGATAATGGTTGAAGCTGTAAAGTTGTCATTAAAACAGAATCCAATGCCTTTTTCTGCCTATGAGAGGAAACTGTATCCTAATGAAACAATTACTTTGATCATAGCCAGTGTATGGAGCATCTAAAAAGGCTCAAGGTTTCCCTGTAGACAGAGACTGAAGTGGACCATTTGTTAAAGCCTATTATCAATGACTGCAATTGGAAGGCAATTTGCTAACTATGCGGCAAGCAAGCATTCTTTACTCTGACATGGACCAAACTGATTGGCGGAGTTGATGTTTACATGCTAGTGTGCAGACAGCATTATGTGAATGACTAAGTTATTATTGAAGTACCAGGACTTGAGTGACAAGGTTGGAGATTTGTAGCAGAACGTGTGACTGGTGATAAGAAAAGAGTTTTTTTTAAATGATGGGAAGCATGTTAAAAATAAAGATGAGTAGCTTGTGTTGAAAAGCGTGTGAGCAGATGAATGATGCATATGAAGATGTTTGATGAAATGCTCAAGAGAGAAATGAGTAAAATGAACAAGAAGTGTTTGAGGAAATGTTTAAGAGAATTGGAAAATTCTTGTGTAAGTTAGCAGTCATGAGGACTGCTTTGTGGTTATGACAGCCAAGAAGGCTGCTTTGTTGTTGTGACAGCCAGGATGGCTGCTTTGATGTTGTGACAGCCAAGATGGCTGCTTTATTGTTGTGACAGCCAGGATGGCTGCTTTATTGTTGTGACAGCCAAGATGGTTGCTTTATTGTTGTGACAGCCAGGATGGTTGTTTATTGTTGTGACAGCCAGGATAGCTGCTTTATTATTTAACAGTCAAGATGACTGCTTTGATGTTGTAACAGCCAGGATGGCTGCTTTGTTGATGTGACAGCCAGGATAGCTGTTTTGATGTTGTGACAACCAGGATGGCTGCTTTATTGTTGTGACAGTCAGGATGGCTGCTTTATTATTGTGATAGCCAGGATGATTGCTTTATTATTGTGACAGTCAAAATGGCTACTTTGTTATTGTTACAGCCAAGAAGGCTGAGTTGATAGTGTAGCCAGAGATGCTGCTTGTAATGACAATCTAGGAAGGCTAATATATTTTTCAGCCAAAGAAGTTGTTGAAGATCAAGATCAGTGATGAAGACAGATGAAGAACGTTGCAAGCAGATATGAAAATTTTTGGCAAGTTTGGAGTTCGAAGTATCTCACTCCCAACTTGAGGGGGGGTGTTGAAGAATATGTTTATCTAGTGTTCTTTGTGTTAGTTTTATGTTTCTAGGTATTATTGTACTCGCCCGAAACTATAAGGGCATTTTGGTAATTTTCTGTACTAGGGGTATTTTGGTCATTTTGGTCAAATTCCGTTTTACAGATCTCTATATAAGGGCTGGTAGATGTATTAGAGAGAGTGAGGTTATCTTGTAAGAAAGAGTGGAGAAGAGGAGGGGCAGCCTCAATTGGAGGTCCACCCCTTCCTTCAATCTCTCATTTTTCCTCCTTAATATTAGTCTTATTTTGTGTGTTTAATCTCTTGCAATGCTACTTTGAATTACAACAGATGGTACCATCAATAGTCTTTAGAAATAAAGTATTTTTCATAGTTTGTGCCCAACTTGGATAAGAGTTGGGCACCAACAAGCAACGAAAACTTTCACTTTTCTATTCTATTCTTCTCAACAATAATAGAAAAGATGAAAAGTGCATTGATTCAAACGATTTTCAAATTTTGAGGATCAACATGAATCCCAATACAGCTTTAATCGAACTCTTTCAGCTATGATACCTATAAAAATATCACCAATATCTTGCCAAAGTAATCCACAAACTCAAACACAAACAATCATGAAGGATCCTCAACAAACCAAATCACGAAATGAATCACCAAACACTTGGTGGCAGTGGTGCACAAGCTAAACTGAATATCAAACAACAAGTCAAGGGAGCATAGAAAACTCTAATTTATTAATAACATATCTCCTCTATTTATAGAGGTTTTACAATGAGAGAGACAGAACTGATTTTACAAGGTGTGGGATGTTGAGAGATGCTGCTCCCAACGGCTACACAACTAGCCGATGGGAGTTCCCAACAGCTAGTTGTTGTAGCCGTTGGGGAGCGGCATTGAAGCTTCCAGTTGGTTATTTATTGAGAGAGCAGAAAACAGCCCTGGAGGTGAAAATATATTCGGCGACACATAAACTTTGTCCCAGATACCAACACAATCACAAGAACCAGATTTTCAAGGTGCGGTAATCTAAATTATTATTACATGGATGCTTCCAACAAAAGATTTACATATACTTCTCATGTACGTTTTATTGAACTGATTGAACAAACATCTTTTTAGAATGATAATATGAACCTTGTAAAAAGAAACAACAAGCCCATTAAGAGTTTAAACTCTTACATTTCTCCCTTTCATTTCCTGCCTTCTTTAGAAACCATTTTCCCCCTTCATCATTAGGACCACCATCATGACAGCATCCACAGAGGCCATCATGACCAAAATATCACCACTAATAGCATGATCAAAGGTTATTTCACGTTGGATGGAACCCAAAACCATGTTAGGTTAGCCCGCAAATATGGTTAGCTAAAATGTTTTTCATAACCATATCGGGCCTAGGCCATACATTGCATGACTAATCATACATAGTCATCAATACATAGGATGCAGCTTAGAAACGTTATTGCATAGTCATATTAAAAACTAGTTGAGTTTGAGAAGAGGGTATGTTATTTTCCTCTTGTCACTCACAGGCAGTATTCTTCCAAGTCCTCTTACAGCCTAAAGCCAACTTTAACAGTCATGCACACCACCTTTATATTTTATATTCCAACCATAACTCACATCAAGGATACCACCAGACTATGGGAGATGAATGGACAAAACATATGCTATAAAAGTGCTCCATATCCTGTCTGTGAAATGGTTTGCTGAAGCTAACCAACACCAGCCCACTAACTTAAAAGAACAGAAAGTTTCCTAGCTTATGAAGAATCACAGATAAGGTTTAGAATGAGATGTTAGAGATTCACATTTAGAACAAAAGCTAGGCATATTCTGGAAACAGTAAAGTTGTTGAATCCCTTAGTTAATTTCAGGACCTCATAGAAGAATGACAGATGAAATGTACTAGCAGACTGCAAAATTTAAGTGCAGGCAGCAAGCTCAGCACCGATGATTAAATACAAATCAACTGCTAAAAAAGCAGAAGGTGATTCACCATGAACAAGAGGTAACCCCCAGGCGGTCCAATGCCTCACAACCAGCTTCTGTGAACGTTACAAGATAATCCAGCTCACTAATTAAACCAAAAAAATCTTGGTACTTAAGGTTCCTTCTTAGTAACTCTGCTCAGCCCTTCATTCTATGGAAGTCTATATCTAAACCTTTTGTAGACTGTTAGATAATTGCTTTTTATGTCTTCTAAGTAAAAATCCCCAATTCTCATAAGAACCTAATTTTCACTCAACAGGTCCGGTAATGCATGTATGATAGACAGTTTGAGATGGTTATACTCCACAGGAATAAATTGTAGTTGACCAATAAAAATTTAATTCAATATAATTTCTCCTTTGATATTGTCCAATCATCTTGGAAGATGAGAAAGGCACAGTTATCCTATTTGGGCTGTCATCTATATCTCTTCCTTTGCATGTAGAAAAGGCATAAACAAATCACTCAGATTAGGAGAAGCCTCTTAGAAACTTACTTAGGGTTAAACTTTCATCAGTTCCTATTTCATGAAAAAGTAGATAGGATCACATCTAACCATAATTTCTTTGTTCAGAAATTCCATAATTTTATAGCAAACATAGTGCCCGAAAAAAATAAAAGCAAACAGTATAAATAAACAAGTGAACAGAAAGAAAGCAATCTCAAAACGTACTGCCCAATTTTGTGTCTTGGCCAGACGTCTAGCAAGAGCACATATGCAGTATGCAACATCAGCCCGAGGTCTTGCAGCAGAAACAGCATCAAAAATAGCTGCGCAATGCTAAATACTCACATTTAGGAACAAATGAAGTTAAGAGTCCATGTTCATTTTGTGAAAGAGACTAAAGAGAAATGCATAGAAAGCACTATGGAGTATGGAATTAAAAACTGTTTATTGTTAAGGCAGAATGGAAAAGAAAAAGAGTAGCCTGTCTCAAAGATAAAAAAACATACAACGGACATGTTTCTCTTCAGCCAAGTACTCCACGTGATTTGTGGCCTTGATAATTGCAACATCCAGCTCCTTGAGGCAAAATCTTAACATTAAACAACTGACTTGTGTTTATTGAAGAAGGATTAACTCTTAGTGAAAGAGTACCTTATAGTCACTGTTTACTTTTGCCAACCCAACCTTCGTGGAGTCCTTCAGAGCACCTAGAGCTTTTCTGAGGTTTTGTTGTGCATTACCAGCTCCTGCCATTTTCTTTTTATTTTGTGAGGAAAGGACTAATGACCTCTCTGGATCTGCCCCACAGAAAGCAGCTTTAACCCATTAGAGAACCACAACTATGGAATCATAGGCAGATCACATTTTACAATTTACATGCTAGTGGGAACTGATGAGGTAAACAAATCAAGACCAAAACTTTAGGATGTATCATATATAAACCACAAAGAGACAAAAATAGAAAGTATCTGCCTTAACAACGTGTCAGGATTTGCTCAAAAAGTTAAGGAAAAAGGAATAACATCTTGACATCGATATTCCAATATACAGGCAGAAGATAGTTAAATTACTATGGCATGCCAGTGATGCTCAGCTGTAGCAGTGGTAAGCAAGATACTCTTAACGAAACACATCACTGAACATCTGAAGAAAATATAAATGCCTCTAAGGCTAAATTCTTCCCCATGAAGAAAGAGACGTGCATCCACCATGAGCAGTAAATATGTTAAATGAAAATGTGCATTGATTCTTGATTTGGACAAAATCAAACCAATCAAATTAAGATGTATCAGTCACTATTCTCCATGTCGAAGGATAGCAAAGGAATGGATCTCCGCTTCTATTGGATCCATATCTGGTCCAATAGGAGTTGCATGGTGTAACATTTACTAAGTAGGCATATATTACGAATTCAAGTTAGGAAACACTATAAAATAAAACCCTACACCTTAATGGAAATTGTGTGAAAGAAAGGAGAGAGAGAGAGGGCAGCTGCCAAGGATGTGGCGCCGACTCTCAACTCCTTGTAACTTTGAGTTTTCTATGATTTGAGTAATTGTTTTCCATTACTTGCTTTGTGTGTGTGTTTCTCTACATGGTATCATAGCCTAATCCGTGGGATTAGGGTTTCACGGTTAGCCGACAACAATGTCTATACCCTAAGGGTTGAAGTTTATCCAAGAAGCAATCAAGAAAACAGGTGGAAGTTGTCCTACATCAGACCAAAGAATGATTCGAAAAAGAAAAGTCAAGAAAAATTTGAGATTGTGACCTCTAAAGGGGAGCGATCATGGCCGAAAATGAGAAAATATTGGAAAATATAGAAATGTCCAGCATTAACAAAAGTGAAACATTTCAAATTACAAGCATCAAATTGGATGAAAAAAAACTATCTATACTGGGCGCGATCTATTAAACTTGTGGTATTAGCGAGAAGAAGATGAGAATATCTTACATGAGAGATTTTCACACAAAACCCTAATGATCCGACATACTCTAGATGGTATAGAGAAAACGCCCTGGTAAGTGTGTGGTTAATACAGTCCATGATTCCTTATATCAGCTCTACTTTCCTGTTCCTAGAATCGGCTCATAAAATCTGATTGGCAACAACGAAAGAATATAGCCAAGAAGTATGAAATTATTGAAAGAGTTAGAAAATGCAGACAAGGCAGTCGATCGGTACGTGAATACTATGCTAAACTTCATGGATTGTGAGAAGAGTTAATAATTTATTCCAACACAAAATGTCAAAATTGCATGAAAGAAAGACACGAAGAATTTGAAAAAAGAAAAATCTTCGACTTATTATGGGGTATCTCACTTGATTATGAAGTTGTGGAGAATAATATCCTAAGTAGGAAAGAATTTCCCTCACTTATTATAGTTTATACTCTACTATTAAGGGAAGAAGACAAAAAACGGTTGAAAAAAAAAGAGAAAATCAATAATTTTGAAACTACAACTTTCGTAGGAAGGAATCAAAACTCTACCCCTAGATTTAAAGATAGAGGAAGAGATGGAAAAGGAAGATGAAGAATTCAGCAGTTATCAGACAATAAAGATAAACTTTCATGCACCCATTGTGGAGAAACAATGGCATACGCGTGAAACCTGTTGGCAATGGATTGGTCAACCAACATATAATCAAAATCAGAGCTCTATTTAGTGACCAACATGAGAAGATCACAACAGAGGGTGGTCAAAACTCAATGACTGAAATGCAGAAAAGGATAGATGAGTTAGAGTCTCGACTTATAGAATCTCAAAAGACCTCCACATCTTCTACCATTTTCCCATGCTACTATGGTATATCCATTCTCTTTTATGGCAATGGTTAATCATTCTATGTCTAATTTCAGAGTTTGGGTTATTGACTCACGTGTCACAGTTCATATGGTGGAAACTAGATCATTTTTTAAGGACTACCATCCAATTAAAAAAATATTGGAATCAAAATGGTTGATGTCCTATTATAGGGAAAGGGAGTATAGTTACATCTCTGAGAGTTCTACATAATGTCATCCATGTTCCTACCCTCTTAGTAAATTTACTTTCTATACATGCATTGAATAGAGATTTACATTCTTCAGTGATCTTTGATGCTACTCATTGTGTCTTTCAAGAATAAAAGATGAGGAGGATCTGTGGTGAAGGTAGCATGAAGAGAGGATTGTACTTCTATGAGGAGACTAGCATCACTGGAGATAGATCGGCTCTTATTGCAAAAAAATATAAAGCAAATCTTACTTTGTGGCACCAATGATTGGGACATTTACTGCTCTTTAGAATCAGATTTTTGTTACGAGAATTTAAAAACTATAATGATTTTATTTTGAGTAACTTTTCAAAAGAAAAAACATCATTGTGCATCCTTTTCTATCAATGAAACTAGATCTTTAAAACCCTTTGAGATTATGCATTCAGATATTTAAGGACCATGCTATATTACTTTCATTATATATGATTGCACCAGATTTACTATGGTTTATCTCATGAGATCTAGAGATGAAATCATAAATATTTTGCCAGCATATTATGAATTTATTTATCATACACAGTTTCAGCTACCCATAAAAACTATAGGCAGTGATAATGGGGGAGAGTATATGAGTAACCCTTTGAACACATTCTTTCTAAGTAAAGGTATTTTACATCAAACTTCAGGCTCATATTCTCCACAGCAAAACGGGGTTTCTGAAAGAAAAAATAGACATATCTTAAAAGTGGCATGAATATTGTTGATCGGCTATAATGTGCCCAAATTCTATTGGGGAGAAGTTGTATTAACTGTTGTCTATCTTATAAAGTGTATGCTTAGTGTTGTTCTTAATGGAAATTTCCCATTTCACCTTTTATGTCCGACCAAAAACAGTTTCATATTCCTTTAAAAATCTTTGGTTGCACTTGTTTTGTACATAAAAACGCTAGACAAACTTGATGCTACAGCGATTAAATATATTTTCTTAGGTTATTCTTCTACCCAAAAAAGATACAAATGTTATGACAGAGTAAGATGTAATGTTATTATGGATATGACATTTCATGAGAAAGTTCCATTTTATAAGAACAAGGGCAACCAATCAATTAGTAATCATCCTCCTATGGTGTTGTCGATAATGCCTTCAGGTGAAATTCTAGCAAATGAGGTGGATATACAAGAAAACATGTCACAAAAAGGGGTTGAATGGAAAACTTACTCTAGAGGAGAAAGGAAAATCGTCATGCAAAGCCAAGATGCTACCTTGGATCAAGATCCTCTACTAATTTTCTAGAAAAATATCAATTATTTGTGATGAATGCAAAAAGTATTCACGTTCCCAAGAGTTTTAAAGAAGCAAACTAGAATTCCACGTAGCATGCTGCTATGGATGAAGAAATCAAAGCATTAGAACAAAACAAAACATGAATTATTTTAGACCTTCCACCTAATAGAAAAATCGTAGGCTGAAAGTGGGTATACACTATCAAATTCAGTGCAGATGAAAGTATAGAGAGGTATAAAGCTCGGTTAGTTGCTAAAGGTTATAGTCAATCATATGGAATTGACTATAATGAGACATTTGCTCTCGTAGCAAAAATGAATACTATACGAATTCTTCTAAGTATAGTTGTGAATCGGAAGTGAGAACTATGATAACTTGATGTCAAGAATGTATTTCTTGAAGGGGGTCTTAATGAACAAGGTATGCAAATTTAAGAAATCTCTCTATGGGTTGAAAATTGAAACAGTCTCACAAGGCATGGCTTGAAAAGTTCAACGAAGGGGTTCTTGGCTTTGGATTCAAAAGAAGTGTAAGTGATCATACCTTATTCATAAAACAGGATAAGAGAACTATCACCTTATTCATAAAACAGCGTAAGAGAACTATCTTATTGGTTGTATATGTGGATGATATAATTATTACAGGGGATGATATTGAAGGAATTACCTCTCTAAAGAAGAAACTGCATTGTTTATTCAACTTAAAAGACTTGGAGAAGTTGCATTACTTTCTAGAGATTGAGATCATTAGAGAAGATGGCAGCCTGTTCTTATGCCAAAGAAAGTATATCTTGGATTTACTAAGAGAGACCAAGATGGAAGATTGTCGTATGTGTACCACATCAATTGAAACAAAAAGGATCCAATTAGTACAACTGATGACTCATATGAGGATGTGGGCAGGTATCAAAGAATAGTAGGAAAACTTATATATCTCACTATTATCAGGCTAGATATGAGCTTCGCAGTGAGCTACATAAGCAAATGGATGCATTCTCCTACAAGACATCATATGAACTCTGTATTTTATTTAAGATATCTAAAATCCTTTATTACTCACGGTTTATTGTATTCACCGAGTCATTCTCTAGGAATCGAAATTTATACTAATGTTAATTGGGTTGGTGTTGCTGAAGATAGAAGATTTACATCAAGCTATTTACTAAGTATGGAAGGAAATGCAGTGTTATGGAAAAGCAAGAAGCATTGAGGTCGATCGCCATTTTATTCGAGAAAATTTGTTTTCAAAAATTTTCGATCTTATACATGTGCAATAAGAACAACAATTAGTTGATATACTGACTAAGCTTGTTAAAGCTTGCTGTTTAAAGAGGACTTTGGACAAGTTGGGAGTTATGAGTATTCATGTCACAACTTGAGGGGGCATGTTGAAGGATAGTGAAGGAATGGATCTCCGCTCGGATCCATATCTGGTCCAATAGGAGTTGCATGGTGTAATATTTACTAAGTAGAGGTATATTAGGAATTCAAGTTAGAAAACACTATAAAATAAAACCCTACGGGCCTACACCCTAATGGAAATCGTGTGAAAGAAAGGAGAGAGAGAGAGAGAGAGGGTGGCTGCCAAGGATGTAGCGCCGACTCAACCCCTTGTAACTTTGAGTTTTCTATGATTTGATTGATTGCTTTCCATTACTTGCTTTATATGTGTGTTTCTCTACACTCCAAATGTGTCACTAAGCTGTAAACTCCCTTGACAGATTGCACACCAAACTGCAGCCAGAGATGCCACTGTTATATGAGAGAATTCCTTAGTCATGTGATATCTCACATGCTATGAAGTATCCATCAAATAATTTTCATGTCTTTCAATTGATAACTAAGCTTTAAAGCTAAAATAACTTCAGCTGACTTTGTGATGCATGCAAGAGGCTTCAACATATGATTGTTCTTGCTCTTTTGGTTACATATAAAGTTCAAAGGCCAGTCCAAGAAATGTTTGGATTACACGCACTCAAAAAAGTGCCCGAGTATTTGATAAATGTATCAAGGATTCAAGGTAGCTTCAATTTATTATTCACATTAGGTGCAGGTGCAAGTTCATGTGTAGGTGCGGTGATACAACAGCTTCAAAAATCATGGGTACAGGAAAATAAAACTTATCCGACATGAGGTGGAGTTGGCTACATGTCACTACTGTCCTCAATCGTGTGTCAGAATTGACATTTAACTCCAAAAGATCAAGATCATAAGATCATGTTTTGCTATTTCTTTCCTACACATGCATTTTTATACCGTGTTTACCAAATATTTCCTGCACTGAAACTCCATTTGGCCATCACTTAGAATATCAAAATCACCTTTAGTATGTCACACTAACTTTTTCTCTAATAACCTCATTAAGGGTCTAGCCTTTCCTTGTGTCATACTAACTTTTTCCTCTAATAATCTCATAATGTATCCGATCTTTTCATGTGTATCACATGTGAAGATTTTCAAAATAAGGCAACAAATTGTAAGAGGGTGCTAACTTTTGGTTAGTGTGTTCGGCGGTGAAGAGATGTCACTTAGCCCAAGGTTGCCATTATCTTGTCATGTATGATGACATCATGAATGGATATGATTCTTTTGTGTCTTGAAAAGCCATGCCTCTTCACAAAAACCGATTGGCTACAACTCTTTAGAAAGGGTGGTTTCTCTCAATGGTCATGTCCTTTGACATGAACCATGTTATGATCATTATAGATAATGATCTTAGGCCAATAGTGGATAAGATGAGAAGGAGAACAACTGGAACAAAAGATCTCAAAATCTGTAGACAACAACTAAGCCTTTTCTCATACTAGAGAACTGAAAATCTGCAGAAAGTTAGAAGTTGTCTATAGATACCCTCACAACCTCCTTCAATTCTGTGTTATGATTTTGCATTTCCATTCTTGTTTCTTAAACAAGGTTTTTAAGCAACTTACTAGAATTTCATAAGAGCATAAGAGAGTTGTAGTGTGAGTCATCTTCATGTGCCAATATTGCTAAAGAGTACTCTTGCAAAGAGAGTCAAGGATTCATCATTGTATCCTAAAGGCAATCATCGGGATCCCTTGCATCTAGAGAGTTAGAATCTAGGCAGACAAAAAAAACCTAAAGGAAGTGCTAGTATGCCTTGAAGAGAGTCGCACACTAACCTTTTTGTTGCACAGGTGTTCGGGACCTCGGGTGTTCGTAGTGGAGATTCTGGTTGCAGTCATATGTTGTTTCTCGACATTTTGAAGCAAATGCCGATTGTCATTTCCCAATATAGAGAAGAAAACACGGATTCTGCATGGAATTCTGAAAATGCCGATCTTGAGCAGAAAATTCATTTTGTTGATACACTATACAAATAGGCCGATTTTCTACAGTCTCCAAGTTGCTAAGATTTACAAGCATATTCGCCTATTTCTCCATAGAAAACCCGTTCCCTCCAGTAAAAAGCCGTTCTCCAAAAGTCCCCAACACCAATACCCCACACATATATATAATTCAACATTTTCATTTACATCAATGGCATCTTTTGCATGTACTCATGATAAGTGCACACTTGGCACCATAGAGCATTGTTGATCTTTTTTTTTATATTTATCTTTTAACACAGTAGTATATTATTGAACACTTAATGCAATTCATCGTTTTAGCCTACTTGCATCAATATTGCTTATGACATCCTTATAGATTTTCACATCCTTTTGCAAAACTAACTGTAAATTAAAAATTGCCCGATCTTAACTTTATTTCATTCATTTCAATTAAAATATCGAATTTTAATTCCATGTTTTCTACTACTAAGTAAAAAACATTTTTTTTTCTAAGATTCTTTTCCATAGTTCAAGTTCTCTGTTAACTTCAGTGCTCGTCTTGCCCATCAATACTATCATCTCCAAATAGCATGCACCAAGGCACTTCGTTTGGGTGTAATTCATTAGTTCATCCATCACCAAAGTAGACAAATACAAGGATAGTGATGAGTCCCTTGACCATTGGTGTAAAACTATTAACATCAAAGAGACGTGTTATACCTTATGCATCCTAACATAGAATGCTGTGTTCTCATACGGTTAATAAGGTTGATTTACATAAACAACTCAGCAGATGGTTGGCCTCACTTTCAATATTTTAGATTTCTAAATAGGTTTGACATCATAGATTTCATAGCTATTGCGTTAGTAGCATAAAAAGCATGACCATGTAAAAAGGAGTTCACTAATCACAGTGTATGCTATTGCATGTCAAACCATTTAACGTGCAATAAGAAGTACGCATTCACATACACTCCTGTATTTCACTAGAAATACGCAAATAAGCTTCTCAGAGATCATGTAGCCAATGTGCCTAGAAGGCAGACATACAAAACAGATAACTAAACAAGGTTTTATCTTCTAGCCTCTTAGATAACACCCTTTTCGCTTTGCTCCGGCATCCATTGCCTATGGTCAATATGCATCCTTATCCTTACGCAAACAGTGCCCGACTCAGCGATACCCAAAAGGCAGATTATCCACCACCTTCCTCCACAGAATCGCAGTGCATTTTATATCAAAATCTAACCTCACCTAGTTTTCCCATCACAGAATTCTATGCACCGAAGAAACAGATAATCACAGAAACACGTCCAAGTTCCTCACTGTACATGGAGAAAAACAATAGAAAACCCCGTTCAGTCATCACCCATTCAACCCTCATACCAAAGAGAACTCCAACAAGAGACATGACTATGTAATGATTCCCTTAATCACACTTAGAAAATCCAAATAAAGCTAAGGGAAAAGAAAAAATAACTTATCACATTTCATAAAATGGATGATAACCCTAACCCCGAAGGACGAATGACGGGAATTCCTCTCCTTCCTCTTAGTAAGAGGCTTTTAGGAATGCCAAAAAGAATCGTCGTCCAGCTTTGTTTATTGGGAGCGAAGGAGGAAATTGAAGAGGGTGCAAAGAGTATTCATCGTTTAGGCCTTACTCTCTTTCCCTTTCTGTTTTCATTTCTTTCCTCTCGCAGACGATCTTTTCAATCCGGGGCGTTCGGGGGTGATTAGGATTCGGCCTTCCGTTGTAGGAGATCACTAACGGTCGTTCGGCTGAAAATTCGGTCAGTCCAGTTTCGGATTATAACCGATTCTTCTAAGCCCTTGTAATAGTCGATAAGATTTGAATTTTAGGCTATAGAATACAGCTCTATTTTAATAAATTAATGCAACCAACATTTTCTTTTACACGAATTAATGCAACAAACACAACAATCAACCAACAACAACAACAACAACAACCAAGCTTTTTCAATCAACTCAAAATAAGTTAGCATGTTTTCCTCCAACATTTTTATGGTCTTCCTCTTACCCTTTTAACATTTTCATATGTCTAATTTATTACACATTGGAGCTTCTTTTAGTTGCCTTTCTATGTATCCAAGTCATCATAAACTATTTTTCCTGATTTTGTGATATATTGGTGTCACTCTCAACCAACATAATAATCAATAATTTCAACAAAAGAAAAGAAAATATTAATAATCTATTATCGTGAGAAACGACGAATCAACTCAAATGGCCAAATGCGTAGACTGTTGGAGTGAAATAGAGTGCAAGGGCTGCAATAAAACTCTAATACTCGTTCTAAGGGAAAGATAGTGGATAAGACTTTAGGTGGTGGAATGGCTCTCCAAGAATTTGATTGTGTGTATCCCGGTTATCCATGGGGTTGCGTAGAATAATGGAGCTTTGGGTAAACTCAAGAAAGCATTGAGAAAGCTAAGTTACTGCTACTCCTATAGAAGCAAGAAAAAGTAAAAGAAAGAAATTTTGTGATTGTATTTGATGATCTTCCTTCTTTAGTTACAAGTGCTACTTATAGACTTTCATCAAAAAAGAAGAGCATGTGTTAACTTCTTCAAGTGTGACTCTCAATAACTCCCTACTTAAGTGTTTATACATCCTTCTACTGCCACATCGACTAGGACGTGCAATTTGACTCTATGATCACTTCATACTAATAAGGTCAGTTCAATATAGTGGATCCGATTTTCACACTTGGGGTCTCAACTCCTCGAGAGTTAGGCGTCCCTCTTTCTTCGAGACCTTGATCATCTACCACATGTCCTGCTATATTTTTCTGGCATCAACATATGCTCCCTATGACTTCATGTCCAATGTCATCAAGGGTAGGTACATACCCAAATTGATTTCATGCTAAAAAAAGGTATTGATACATTTGCTTCTTTAGTGTGATTCTTAGGATTTTGTTTATTTGCATTTGCAATCTATAAAGAAAACTATCATTTCTTACTTTTCGTGCTTCTACATATCCCTTCTAAAGCCTTTTGCTTCTTTTTTCAATATTGTCCTCTCACTTTAGAATTGACTTTCAATCTCATTGATTTTCATATTGGTGAGTTGTCATTGACCTGTTACGACTTTGTGATGTTCCACCGCTCAAACTTTATCCGTCCTTAGCCTTCAACTGATCAATTGCTACATTGATTGGGTTGATAGGGTTAGAGACCAGAAACATCAACTTTGGATGCAATGCATATCCATAACCTCATAAAATTATGTGACTACACAATTTGATGGCAACATTTTCATTTCTTTCATGTCTTTCTAGATCTCCCAGCATAACCTCTTTCAATTCTCTTTCAGAATGATATCTCCTACTATTCTAGATATTCTGACAATTATTGGTCTTTTGATTGCCTTGTCTCCTTGGCCGATCATGACTTCCACACCCCCAAACTTGCATTGCAACTTTCTTGGGATGACTTCATCTGTTGGCATTGAACTTGTGATGAATGAAAAACATTATATGTTCTTACTATTATAGTTCTATCAATTTATTGCTTGTATTTACGAAACCAAAGTCAATGGCAAGTACACATGGTATATCTCTGCAATTATGTCAGGCACAAAGTTGTCACTTGCCCCTTTCTTCTTCGCTTGCAGTGCTTGGGTAGAATTGATGCCTAATAAGATTGAAATGGGTGTGCCTCAAGTTGATATGCCACTTGTTGTGGTTGCACTGATGACCAAAATTCTATAGGTTACGTAGATGGTGGGAAACTCACCCCTACTTGAGAACCAATGAAGCTAAGGATAATTGGTAGTATCGTAGGATGAGATACTTAGTACACTAACTAGTATCAAGGTGACATGTGATTTGACTCGTGCGAGAGGTTTGAAGAGATGAAAGTAGGATTGAAGAACTGGATGATCTCTGAGCAATATTTACTCTTTGTACTTCAAATGGGTCCTCGAACCATAGAAGGTCTTGAGATATTGTGACTCCTTGTATATATGTCAAATATCACCCCACATTAGAATGTCACTTGGGCAGTTGCTTCATTAATATGCCTCCTTTTCTCGCCAAACATCCTTGATCTCGAATAGTAGCTAGTTGATTCACGATTATAGTAGGTATGGGGTTTACCATTTGGTGAAATAATGCTGCTTGGAGATCCTTGAACTATCTATGCATCGAATCAATAACCAACGATAGCAAACGTTGTAGGATAACATAATCATTCGATTGAACATGAAGTATGACTGACACACTCTTGTTGATGAGTTGCCAGATCATAAAATAGAGCTTGACCCATTGAATTGTTTGGACCTCACATCCATGAGTTGTGGATTGGAGAAGGAAAATAATTATGATTAATGTCCATGCTAGATGATAACGTTGGGTAAACTCGATCTCATTGAGTCTGAATAAACTGAGCAATCCCACAAGAAAGTGTGTTTGTCCTATCGAGTGTGTCAAAGAATGTGTTGTCGGTAGAAATGACAAATCAACTCAAGTAGCCAAATGCGTAGACCCACTAGAGTGAAATAGAGTGTAGGATCATGCTAGAAAACTCTAACCCTCATTCTCAAGGAAAAGATGATGGATAAGGCTTTACTCGCTAAGTTATTGCTACTCCTAGGGAAACAAGAAAAAATAAAGGAAAGAAAATTTGTGACTATATTTGATGATCCTCCTTCTTTACTTATAAGTGCTTCACCAACTTCCTCTGTGACTCTTTGTAACTCTCCACTTATGTGTTTATGCCACCATTTTTGCTGCCACATCAACTGAGACGTGCTAATTGACTTCATGATCCTCCATACTTTTAAAGTTAGTTAAGGATAATGGGTCCAATTTTCACATTTGGGATCTTGACTCTTCGAGAGCTAGGTGTCTCTCTCTTCGAGACTCTTGATCCTTTGTCACATGCCCTCCTAATTTTTTTGATGTCAACACAATCAATTCTTTACTTGTATAATAACATAGTCTAGCTTAAGGCATCCAGAACATTAGTTGCATCTTCCAGAGCTCTCTAACTTCCACGTTGTGAAGGTGAGTTCGATTTTCAGGGGCACATTCGTGTTTGCATTGTCTGAAAAAGAAAACATAAGTCAATGCAAAAAGTATAGATATAAAAAATGCATAATCTCAAGCAAAATAACCACTAGGCCCAAAATTAGAGTACTATACTTATATATATCTTTTTTATTCCTTAGGTAAAGGAGTGAGCATAATTTGGTTAAAACAAAATTATTGTACCAGAATTTGTGATTCGTTTTAGCCATTGTGAGATTTGATTATGAGTCAATTTAGTAAATTTTGAAAATTTAGTATTAGGTTTTAGTTTGCTTATGAGAGATCTAGATATGAATAACTGAGCCCATCATAGAACCGCTAGTAACCCAAATCAACCTCGGGACTATAACTGAAACAAAGGACATCCCAGCTCAATTAGGTTCCTGATTTTTTAAAACCGGTTTGAAACAAGAACTGGCGGTTCCGCATTGCCCCTTACTAAAGGATATATTTTTTTTTAACCTCAATTATTACAAGTTGAGCATTGGCTCAAGGAGTTCAACTCTTCTGGGTAAATGCCCCCTATCTTTCAAAAGAAAATGTAAAACCAATTTTGGGGTCGTTCTAAAATTGGAACCGTCCGAAACCAACACTTCCAAAACTAGAAGAACCTCTAGATCCGTTGAGTTCTGGTTCCAAGTTCCAAGCAACCCAGAACCAGACATGTCTAGATGAAGGTGATGACATTATTTTTATTGATTAAGATTCTATTAGTAAGATGAGTAGCATGCTACAACAACTTTATGATATAACTATATGTATTTTAGGGTCATCCTATGTCATATCCAATACATTTTAAAAAGGGATCAATGATTTAGTTGGGGTGAAATTTAAGCAAATCAACAATAATGATTTAGAGGTGAAGTTTATGGCATGAAAATTTTAAAAAATTGCTAAATATTGGGTGACTATAAGAAGATGAACAAACTTATTCTTATTGCAACTATGCTTGATCCTCGGGAAAAATTTGAAGTTACTGATAAAGAAAATGAAAAAGAATTATTAAAGGGAGTGAGAGACGCTCTCTGTGACTTGTATGTGGAAAACAAAATTAAATTGGGAGGTATTATAGAAAGAGGAAAACTGAATTGGATATTTATTTGAGTAACCACTAGAAGATCACGCTGATTTTAATATTTTAAGATGGAGTATTAATTTAGAGAGCTTTTTTGTTTTTGCAAATGTGACAAGGGGTATCTTGGTAGTTCCCAAATCTAGAGTAGCTTATGAGTTTGTATGTAACCCTGAGGGAAGGGTTAATGATGCATTTATTTGACTGTTAATGTAGTATAATGCATGACAAGACTGGCTACAAAATGATATTAGTTTGAATATTGAGGATTTGAAAGATGCTGGAAATTTTGAAGAGGGCAAAGATATCCATACTTACTAGTGTATTTTAATTGTATTTACCTTATATTGTTACGTGCTTGGCATAATTGAACTATTTCTTGGGATAATTCAGGTTTGTAAGCTATTAGATTGGAAGTGTGGTAGCATTGAGTAGCAACAAAGGTTTATTAAATAATTATATTTTAATATATGAATTATTTATTTTATTGACCTTTTTATTATATTATTTACCTTTTCAGGTCAAATATAGTTAGATAAAGAATGAAGATGACAAGAAAACAATTTAGAATAAATATGATTTGGAATGTTGGTTTACTGTCTTTTCCTATTGAAACATTATCTCTTTTTTCTTTGTCATTTTCTATGCTTAAATTTAAATTTATCTTCAAATGATACCATACTTTGTTGTATTTTTTTCAGGATTAATATACGGTCCTAAACATGAAAGTGATTGATGGCCATAACATGATTGTCTTCTCATAGTTTCTTAGTTTTGTTTTGCTTTTTGGACTATTGCTTGAGTCTATGTATAAGAAAGAATATGTTGATTCAAGCTAGATATCTTATCATAGATTGGTAGTTGAAATGATATACATGACAAAATTTTCCTTATGTTTTCTTTCAAAATGATCTATAAGTTCTCACTCAAACTGCTTTGCAGATGTTGTGATGGGAATGCTAAATGGATCTATTGAGATTATTCTTTTGCATTAATTATGCTTTACTTGAAAGAACTATTATTAAATTTTGGTTGGTTGCCTTTTACATGTTTCTTCTCTTGGGTAATATGTATAGCAGTATACGACTTTTGATCCTCAGTTGATCTAGGTGCTGTTATTGTTGATTTCTTTAGTTAAACAAATTTATTTTTTATTGTTTGATCCAATATTTCATTTGGTATGCTCTTGTTACTATTCTGTTTGCATCATACTTATTAACAATATTTTATTTTTATCTTATTTTTCTTGAAAGCTTGGGGCTCTCTTATGCTTTAATTGTTAGAAGAAAGTTAGAGGATAATAAAAAGGTAGTTCTTGAGGTGAAAGGTCAGTAGTTTATGAGTTCTCTCCCTGAATTGTTTGATATGATTTGCCTGATATTTCAGTTTGTAAATCTTCTTGCATCATAAAGAAAGAGCTTGTATACAGATCATTGTGTAACATCATGATATAGTTGATAGAGGTGTGGATTTGCATCTATAGCAGTGCTTCTCCACATGATAGATTTCCATAAAGAAAGACATGCGTGAATGTAAAGATCTTGAAGAAAGTCATAACTTATTTACAGAAAATGAAATAAGCAGATGGTGCAGAGGAAATCAAAGAACAGCTGAGCCTTTTGCAAGAGCTGATCCCTCATTGGATTTCTTGGGAAAAGGGCTTAAGTGAGAATTGTATTTTCTAGTGAGTTGATTCTGTTCATTTTAATAGTGAAATAGTCTTCTCATTTGTACATGGAGATTGGAGACAGCTTCTCATATTGTATTTGAGTGCTTTGCAACTCGTGTGTGCTTTTATCCATGTGCTTGATCAGTAAATGAGAGAGCATGAAACCATAAAGAAAAGTATCGCAACTCGTCTGATGTGCTTGCATGCTGCATAGCTTAAATAAATTGACTTCTCTCTTTTATTTTTAGATGAAAATTGAGCTTCCTTAAGTACAAAGCGAAGAAGCCGATGAAATATGTCTTCTTTGACATGGATTAGGAAAGATATCTATACAAGCTGCCGGTTATACTTGATCAGTGCAGATATGGACCTTCTTCTTGAGTTTGTTTGAATCCTTAGTAGTGATGTGTGCGTCTTTCGCCAGAAGACTTTTTTTTTAAAAGGAATATGATGTGTGTCCTATCAACATAGATGACTTGCTTTTCTACTAACTTGGTGTCTTCTGGTTGTGTACTTTTAATTGAATGTCTCTCCTAGTTTTGTTTGTCCGAGTTTCTTGAGGAGCTGTGTGAATAAAACAACAGAAAATAAAGGCAATAAAAGTATACGCAAGTGGACTGCATTCCATTTTGCTCTTGAAAATGATTTTTACCTGTGAACCTGGAGAATATATTGGGTTCAGTTCTTGGTTAATACCTCGATTCAATTATGGTGGAGCCCTTGTATTTTGCTCCAATTTCAAGGATTCCTAAAAGATGACATTGTTTCATCACGTCTTGATACAAAGGGTTGCCAGCAAGTTGTGTCACATTTAAAATTTCCGAATCATTTGAGGCTAATATATGAAGTGCTTGATCTTGCCAACTATCCTTTTAGTTTTTGTGTTGCCATTGGTTTCAAAGTCTCACACAGTCATCTTTGTGTTGGATGATAAGAGTCATCTTATAACAATTTTATTTGAGAAACCCTTCCTATTCCCTGGTAATTTTTGGTGATTTCTGTTTGTGTGATGTTCAGCTCCAGATAATTCGTATTTCAACGATTTTTATATCTGTCACCCTTAAGAGTTGACTTATTTGATGCACTTGTATGTCATGAACAGTGCCCTTCTTGCAAGTTGAATGATATGATGAAAAGAATTGCTTCTGAACAATTGCATGTTGGTAGGGATCCCTAAAGTTAGACCATTGTGTTACTTTCATGAAGTGTCTAAGAGCAGGGTGAAACAAAAGATGGATTTCGACCAACTAGCACAAATATATTTAGCTTCATTTGTCTTTTATAAGGTTTTAAGATGCACATAATTAGGGGTGTTCATGGAACATGATAGAGATTCTTGAAGCTATCCATTATATTACTTTCAAAAAGTGTCTTGAGGCAGGGCGAAACAAAAGGAGGGGTTTCAACCAAGTAGCACAAAACCACAAATGCATTTGTCTTTATGAGGTCTTAAGATGTATACAATTAGGGGAGTTCATGGAACTATCATAACCGAATTGAAGCAGCTTTCGGTTCAATTTTAGTTGGAAAAAATTTTGTCCGTTCGGTTCACGATTCCAGTGTTAGAAACGAACCGAACCATTATATATATATTCACCATTTATATGCATATAAGGTTAAAAAACTTGTATATATATAAGTTTATGTATATGAGTTTTGTAACCTTAAATACACATAAAATGTAATTATATTATATATATATAAAGTTTATATACTTATATGGATTTAAATCTTGACAAGTATATATATGAGTTTTATAACCTCATGTACATATAATGTGTGGACCGCAAATCCAAATAATCTTATGACATAGTACATTGTATTTAGCAAAATCCTTAAATTAGTAGAATCATGGTTCAAAACCAAACCCAGCCAGAATTGACAGTTCGGTTCTGGTCATAGCAATTTCAATTTTGTTCTCTAAAAGTTGAGAACCAAAACTAGTGATTTTGTTCGAGGTTGAGACTAGAACTGAACCAAACCGAACTGTGAACAACCCTAGGCACAATCGAGATGAGCTGTTTTAAGATGGACACAACCAAATTATTATACATACCCTTTTTCATGATTTTCAAAGATTTCCAAAAATACCTCGATCTCACTTGTGGTTTCTCTCTCCTATGTTATGAACCTTGTTTATCATATGTTCTCATTGTTATGGACCCCAAAGGAATCGGATTTTTGGTGCCTTATTCCACAGTCATGTGATGCATAATCAGACTCAGACGAAGCTCCGTTGCCTTTTTCATAGAAGAAGAAGAAGAAGTGAATGAAAAAGAAAAAAGAAAAAGAGGAGAAAGAAGAAGAGAAGGTTGAGTGCTTGATTCAAAGAATGTGCTTTCGGGGATTCAGTCACCTTTTTTTATTATGTATTATTGCCATTGATTTGATAATTGTTATCCACTAGGAGATGGGGTAACCACATCTCCCATCTAGAGAGATGTAGTTGAGATATATCTCTCTGTCTAAAGAAACACGGTTGTGTTATATCTTTCTAGATGGAGGAATGACCCTCCTACTGTGGCGACTGAACGAAGAAGTAGATTAGGAAGAATAAAATTGAAGAACTTATAATACTTATTTTTTCATATCTAATGCCATTCAACTTGATTTTATTTTTTTTCCTTTTTGATTGGATAAGAAATGTCGTTTACTTTTATGAGAGTTCATTAATTCGTTGGTTTTTTAATTTAATTGATTTTTTTAAAAGTCGAATACAAATCGGTAAGATTTAAAATGTATGAAAAAGCAACTCCATCTGATGTATGGCTGGGCGTGTATTTGCTGGAAAGAGAAAAGAGGGAAAAAGAGCCGTGTCAATAGTAAAACGAGTAATGAAATAGTAATTATATTATGTTCTTCTTTTGCCATGGTCTCACTGGTTTTTGGCGCCCAAACACAATAGTGGGCAATTAAGGTGGTTTTTCTAAATGATAAAAACTCTGTCCTGTAGATTCGTTTATAGAGGATTCGGGTTTCGTTTCTGAGAGACGTTATCTTCCTACCCGCATCCGACGGGGATTTCACCGTGCTGCATCGTCGCTATTTTCCGTCGTTCCTTCGCCGATCGGAAGGGAGAGATTGATGACCGGATCAAAGCCGTTGGGGAGCACGGGGGAGTTTTTTCGGCGACGGGACGAATGGCGGAATCACCCGATGCTGAGTAACCAGCTGAGGCACGCGACCCCTGGCCTCGGCATCGCCCTCGTCGCCTTCGGCTTTTACCTCGTCGGAGAAGCCATCTACAAGCGCACAGACGCATCTTCTTCCTCCCACCACCATTAAAATTGACCCACCTTTCCTTTTCCCCCTAATGGTAACCCATTAGCGTTTATGCATTACTTTCGTGAACGAAAATTAGGGTTCCGTTCGCTCTTATTTCTCGACTTTTGTTGTTTCATTGAGCCCTTAAATTGCAAAACAGTGACCCATTTTCTTTTTGCAGGCGATTGGGGTCGGAAGCACGTGTTCTGGGCGTGTCTGTGATGATCTGGGAGATGGTTCCTGTGCATCGTTTGGCCCTCAGGTTGCTCGGATTTTGTAGTTTGTAGGGATGGGTATATGATGATAATTACGCACTCTGGTTTCTTGTTCTTCTAATAATCTGGAATGGTTATGATGTGAATAATTGTTGATCATCAAAGGTTGATGTTGCACAAATCAATATTACCGAGTCGCCGAGAGTCAAATGACATTCACTGACGAATGTCTATCTTCAAGAATGAGTGACAAGAGCGGAAGCGTACACAAAACGAATCAAGAAGCAGTGCAAGACTCCATGATTTATTCATGGAACGAGGTCTTATTTATAGACACTTTACAAGAGGCAAGTAAGTAGCAAGAAGCAAGAAAGAAAATAGGCTGAACTAGTGCTGGCCGGCCAGCACTAGCCGTTGGGTAGCTCCAACGGCTACTAGCCATTGGGGCTTCCCAACGGTATTACATTAACACCCTCCCTCAAACTTACGGGGTATACACTGAAAGTTTGTCTAATAAAAACTGAAATCGAGAAGCTGAAAGAGATTTGGTGAAAAAGTCTGCGAGCTGCATCTCAGATGTGACATAACAAAGTGAGATCTTCTTATTTAGACACTCTTCTCGAACAAAGTGACAATCCATCTCGATGTGCTTCGTCCTCTCATGAAAAGTGTTATTGGAGGCAATGTACATGGCACTTTTGTTGTCACAATATATAATGGCGGGGTGTTTGACCTGAACGCCCATGTCTGCTAGAAGGGCTGTGATCCAAGAAATCTCAATCGCAGCTGTAGCCATGACTCGATATTCAGCTTCTGTGGATGAGAGGGACACCTTCTGTTGCTTTTTACACTTCCAAGAAACAAGAGATTTACCTAAAAACACACAAAAACCAGTGGTAGAGTGTCTATTGTTGACATCTCCACCCCAATCAGCATCCGTATATATAGATAAATCAAAAGATGAAGAGGAAGTTAAGAGGACCCCCTTGTGAGCAGTGTTTCTAATATATCGAATAATTCGCAAAACAACACTCATATGGACAGAAGTAGGTGCCTGTTAAAATTGACTGGCTGTGTGTACTGCATGAGAAATGTCTGGTCTAGTAATGGTGAGATAAGTGAGTGCACCTATAAGCTGTCGATAAGGGGTGGGATCTTCTAATTTCTCACCATCTGTGGAACGCAGTTTGGTGCCTAGGACTTCGGGTGTGTCAACAACCTTAGTATCTGTAATCCCAGATCTTTCAACAATATTGTTAGCAAATTTGGTTTAAGACATAAAGTATCCACAACTATTTTTGGTTATCTCAATACCCAAAAAGTAATTCAGCAAACCCAAGTCTTTCATATCAAATTCGTGATGCAGATTAAGTTTAACTTCAGCAATTCCCACTTCATCACTTCCTGTGATGATCATGTCATCCACATACAAAAGCAAGATAACAATACCAGATTGTGTTTTGCGTAAAAATAATGCAGTATCAGTATAGCAAGTCACAAAATTATGCAAATGCATGAATTTTTCAAATCGATCAAACCAAGCTTTTGGAACTTGTTTCAGACCGTACAAGGCTTTTCGTAATTTAAGAGCATGACCAGGAGGGAGAGTAATGCCAGGAGGAGGACTCATGAAGACTTCTTCATTCAAGTAACCGTTCAAAAAAGCATTCTTGACATCAAGTTTGTATATATTCCATTTTTTTATTGCATTAATGGTAATGAGAATTCTAATCGTGGTCATTCTAGCTACTGGGGCAAACGTTTCATCATAGTCAATTCCATATTCTTGGGCATAACCTTTAGCAACTAATCTAGCCTTGTATCTCTCAATGTGCCTGTTACTGTGAGTTTTGATTTTATATACCCATCGACATCCAATGACTTTCTTATCTTTAGGCAGGGGTGCAACTATCCATGTCTGAGCCTTGTCTAGGGCGTTGAGTTCATCTTTCATAGCATCTTCCCATTCTGGAATACCTTTAGCTTGATGATAGAACCTAGGTTCCTTTACTTGACGAAGGGTGGCAATCAAATTTCTTCGTTGTGGTTCAAAAGATTCATATGACACAAATCGCTGAGGTGGTCTTGAAGCCTTGGGTTCTAAGCTTGTAATATCATATTCAGTGTGGGCGTAATGGGTTGTTCTAGGTCGTCTGGGATAATTTGAGGGAAAGGGTTCAACAATTGATCGAGTATCAACAGTGGTGTGTGAAATATCATTGTTTTCAATATGATCTTCTTGAATGTCTTGATGATCTACTGAGTCACAATCATTATCTTCTTCTAGCTCAAAAATATCTTTAGGAATGAAAGGTTCCGAATTTTTCAAGGATTTGGACTCATAATAAATGTCATTCTCAAAGAATTTCACATCCTTGGACACATACAATTTGTCTTCTATAGGATCAAAACACCTATACCCTTTTTTGTCAATGCCATAACCAAGGAAGACACATTCAATAGCTCTAGGTGACAATTTATCATTCTTGTCTGTATATACAAAACATCTACATCCAAAAACCCTAAGTCTTTCATAATATGGAGGGATGTTATACAATTTTTCGAAAGGTGAAGCATTCTCAAGGTTAGATGAAGGCATTCTATTTATAAGGTATATGGCGGTAAGAGTAGCTTCGGCCCATAAGAATTTAGGAACGTTACTAGCAATTAACATAGTTATACAAGTTTCAATAATATGCCTATGTTTTCGTTCTGCTAGACCATTTTGTTGAGGTGTTTTAGTGCATGATTTTTGGTGAATAATACCATTAGTTTCAATAAATTTATGAAATTCATTAGACATGTACTCTCCTCCCGAATCGGATCTAAGGATTTTAATGGTTGCTCCAAATTGGTTTTTGATCATGTTACAAAATACTACAAATTTTTCAAATACTTCGGATTTGTGTTTTAAAAGATATATCCATGTAAATCGAGTAAAGTCATCCACAAAAATCACATAGTATTGCAATCCTCCTTTAGAAACAACGGGCGCGGGGCCCCAAACGTCCGAATGTATTAAATCAAAGGCTTTCTTTGGTACATAATTTCTTTCTCCAAATGGAAGATGATGCATTTTTCCAAGAAGACAATCTTTACATTCAAAATTTTTCTCTCTAATGCTTTTCATCAAAGGAATGTTACACATCTTTTGAGAGTCCAAGTGTCCAAGTCTTTTATGCCATAGTGTAGCATCTTGGGTTATGTTACAAAAACCCGAATTTGGCATAACAAGATAGTCCATTTTGTATAGTCCACTTTCTCTATGGCCTTGACCAATCACCTTCTTCGATAGGTGATCCTACACCACACAATGTTGGGATGAGAAAGTGACTATATAGTTGTTATCACATATTTGAGCAACCGAGAGTAGATTTAAATTTAGTTTAGGTATAAAACTTACATTTTGAATTTTAAAGTCTTGTTTTTCAAGGTTTCCTAATTTTTTGATTTGGAGTTTTGTTTCATCGACCGTAAACACATGCTTTCCAATGGTTTCACAAGAATTAACCAAAGAATCTTCACTGTGTCATATGAAAAGATGCACCAGAATCTAAAAACCAAGACATACCTTGCGAAGTAGATAGAGCATTCCCGGAGATGCTTGCTTTTTCTTTAAAAATTTCTTCTATGTACGCTTTTATGTTGTTGGGTAAGACACCTCCTTCTTCCATGGTTCCCACGTTTCCACCCCTTTTTCGGAGTAGAGGACAAGTGGTTTTAATGTGTCCACTTTCCTTGCAATAATGACAAATTGTATCCTTGTTAGGCCATAGTCCTGTGGGCTTCTTGAATGTGCCTTCATTGTTCTTGGCATGTGGAGGCTTGTAAGTCTTCAAATTTGCTCCGGGTCTTGATGCGGCAAGTACGGCTTCTTTTGCAACATGCATGTTTTTCAATCTTGTTTCCTCCATAACAAGATCGGTAAGAAAGGTATCCCCTCTAGGTCTAGGTTTTCTATGTATAAGGCTTGATCTAATGTTTTCAAATTCGTCTCTTAGACCACGCATAAACAAGAAAAAATATTGATTTTCCAAAAATTCTTGAAATTCGTCTAGTTTGTGAAGTTTTCCAAATTTGTCAAAACTCCTTAATTGAGTCCAAAGTTCCGAAAATGCATTGTGATAATCCCTAATGCTTAGGTTCTCTTGTTTGAGCATAATCATTCTTTCCATAAGATCAATTTGAAAGACAAAATCATCTTGAGAATGAAGCTTTTTCAAATATTCCCAAGTTTCAAACGCATTTTCAAAAGCATTAATCCGATTTCTAAGTTTTTCATCCACGTTTTGACAAATGATCCATGTGATTTTTGCATTCATTTTTTCCTACAATTTCAAATCGGTTTTGAATTTCTCATGTGCTTTGATGATTTCATCATCATCTAAACCATCAATGTCTAAAATTGGTTCTTTTATAGTCCCATCAATGTAATCTCAAAAATTTTTTGATAAAAAATATTTTTTCATTGTTCTAGCCCAACTTTGATAACTTTTTGGGTCTAGAATACATCTAAACGACTCATTTTTGCCTTCCATTTGTGCAAAAAATGAATATTTAGGACTAACCTCAAGTTTGATGCAAATCTTCAATTTTCGCACTTTCGGCACGCTTCCTGATGCACTCATTTTCTTCAATCCGAGGTTCTGATACCATGTGAATAATTATCGATCATCAAAGGTTGATGTTGCACAAATCAATATTACCGAGTCGCCGAGAGTCAAATGACATTCACTGACGAATGTCTATCTTCAAGAATGATTGACAAGAGCGGAAGCATACACAAAACGAATCAAGAAGCAGTGTAAGACTACATGATTTATTCATGGAATGAGGTCTTATTTATAGACACTTTACAAGAGGCAAGTAAGTAGCAAGAAGCAAGAAAGAAAATAGGCTGAACTAGTGCTGGCCGGCCAGCACTAGTCGTTGGGATCCAACGGTTAGTTGCTGGCTGGGCCAGCACTAGCCGTTGGGTAGCTCCAACGGCTACTAGCCGTTGGGGCTTCCCAACGGTATTACATTAACATATGAATCCTAAGTTTTTAGTTTTGTTTTCTGCTGAAGGATGGTGTGTGGTTATCATTTTGATCTTATGGTTCTATATGCAATGATCAAATCGGTCAAAAAAGTGGGGGGGATCCCTTTGTAACTATTTTTGTTTGGGACATGATTGGCAATTTCACGTTGTCCATCGTGCTTGTGTAGTACCGTTTCATGTTTAAAATTGCCTGCAATTTTAGTCATGTTTCATGTTCATGTCAAAATAAGTCGACCTCATTACCAGCCAATTTTCTTAATCATCACTGGGTGAAATTAGCCAAGTTGCGGTGGGAAAGTTTTGGAAGGGTCATCCTCTCGACGGGTTCTCAAACTGTATAATCTGTACATAATTCTTTGTCGTAAATGTAGTTGGTAGGAGTCTGCGTAACCCGGCCTGCTTTCAGGAAAACTAGAGATGGATTCATGTCCTTGCTAGTCTTGCTATAGTTAGAGATGGGTCTTACTCAAGGGTGGCAAGTATGCCTTCCTAATCCATGTAAGCAGAATCTTGTCCTTTCACTTTCAATAAGATTTGCCAGCGGCAATTCACATGGTTTTGCCTGCAAGTTTGATTAGTATACTGAATTCTACTATAGAAACTAGAAATTATAGCGTATGCCTGATGCATTACAGGATGGATGACTTTCACAGGATTGAACTGTGTTGATCTTCTTTATTTAGGAAAATGAGTGATTCTCTTCTCCTAGTAGACTTCCAATGAACATGAACATTAGTGCATCCTATGAATACGTTGAAAGCATCAATTTAATGCGTAGTACATGCTTGGCTGGTATTGTATTGGAATCATTAGATCAGTCAAGAAGTACCAGTGTTGTCGTAGCGTATTGTACTTTAATATTAAAAAAGAGGAAAATATTTAAAAAATCAGGAAAAATTAGTAAAAATCCAAAAAAAAGGAAAAATTAGGAAAAATCTGGTAATTGCTTTGAATTCATATAATGCAAAGTTTAGTACAGATTGAGCATTCAACATTGAACAATTGCATCCAAATTTATATATTTTGAAGCAAAAAATGAAATACATTTACATTTTACAAATTGTAATAAGGATAATCAACTAAATAATCTTCATCTTCTCCTTGCTGAATATCCTCATCATCATCATCAACACCTTCTGCTTGAAAATCAAATTCTTCATCTCCTTGATATTGTTGTTGCGCTCCTTCCAAATTAATCCATGCAATGTCTTCTTCAGTTAGGAGGGTATTTCTTCACTATCTTCTATAATCCAGTCTTCTAATATATCAAAATTATCCAAACTTATTGGATCAAATTGGCTTTCTTGTCTATTTACTTTTTTTAATTGCCTACAACAAAGAAACATAAGCAATTAGTAAATAATATTAACAATTGAAGTCAAACAATTTATTGAATTGAACATTTAAGTACTACCTAATACAACATTACCTTTCGCGAAGCCGCATATTATAACGAATAAAAACTAAATCATCTAGTCGCTTATGTTTTAACTTGTTGCGCTTTTTTGTATGGTTGTGTTCAAAGACACTTCAATTCCTTTCACAACCAGTTGCACTACAGGTTTGACTCAAAACTTTAACCGCAAAATCCCTAAGGTTCGGGCAATTATTTCCAAACCTATTCCACCAAATATTTGTAGAAAAAAACAAACATTAGACACATAATCCACAATAATATAAGATGTATTGATTTAAGAAACTTAAATACGAAGATAAACAATTTACCTAGATGCATAGTAGTGCGGTTGCAAATTGGTACAGGCAAGCCCATCAAGTGAAGAGCATTATCATATATCTCCATCTCTCGATGAATAACATCTATTGTCCTCTTATTAGGGACTAATCAGTCTATACAATCAATGATGCCTCGATTAACCTCACCGTCCCTTTTGAAGCTTGTTGAGTATCTGAATGATGGATTTAGATAATATGTTGCTGCATGAATAGGCTGATGCAATTGTTTATTCCATCTATTATCAATAATTTTCTACACGAGCACATAATTTCTCTTTTTTTCATTAAAATTATTTCTAATTGCTTCTTTTGCCCTATCCATGGCTTCATAAAGGTAGCCCATAGATGGTTTCTCCTCGTTATCAGCCAATATCAAAACCTTCACTAATGGACATGTAATCCTGAACAGGCTAACACATGCATTCCAAAATGTACTCCTGAAGACTGTCTCGGAAATCTCATTCAACTTTTCGTTTCTTCTATTTTGAGGCAACTCTACAAATTGTTTTCACTCATCTAAGGAGAACATTCTCTTCAATGCTTGCTTCTGTCTCATAATACTCTATACAGATAAGAAGTTTGTTGCAAACCGAGTTGCAACTGTTCAAAGAAGCTCTGCACCTTCTGAATATCTCCTCATCATACACAAAACAAATGCATGGTTGTGGATGAATTTGGTGATATCTTGGCAACAGGTAGTTGTTACCTTTATCTCATCTATCTCACCAATATCCTCAAGGATGAGATCTAAACAATGGGCTGCGCATGGTATCCAATAGAAAGTCTCATAAGTATCAGCTAACTCCTTCCCAATTGCTTTGTAGTTAGTTGTATTAACTGTAATCAACTGGAGTACATTCTCTAGCCCAACCTCGCATATCACCTTATCAAATTCTTGCTTTAGGATCTCTACAGTTTGCCTCTCCTCTGACATGTCTAAAGATCTCAAAAATATAAGTCCTTTAGGATAGTAGACAAGAAAGTTTAGCAGGATCCTTCCTCACCTATTTGTCCATCAATCTGCCATGATAGTGCATCTTGTCTCCTTCCATGACTCTCTCAAAGTCGAACAATATTCTTTCACTTCAATGATGGTCTTATCTACTATCTTGCCTCTCAACTTCTGATAGGAGGGCATCTTGTATCCTGAACCAATGTTAGCAATTGCATTTGTCATTGCTTGAAAATGAAAACTGTTTGCTACATTAAATGGAATGCATGCATCATAAAACCATCTCCCCACTACAAGGTCTGCCTGATCATACAGTTGTTCTGAAGCCATAGAAGCACGAATTCTAGGTTAAGCATCAGGTGTAGTGGTAGGAGGAAAAAATGAATGTATTGTAGAAACATCTCTTCCTCTACTCCTTGAACTTCCTCTTCTATCACTTGCAAAGTCTTCACCAACTCTCTTCTGCTAGATGGTCGTGAACTACTACTACCAATCTCTGTTCTGGCATCTGAAGGCAAATTATCAGTGAATCCAATATCATCATCATCTTCCTGAAACATCTCTAAATCATCCTTTTGTTGTCTCCTATCTTGTATACTCTCAATCATCTGAAGACATTGTGATTTAATGCCTTTTGGCAAACTTCTAACTCTGCTTGTGCAAGGAGAACTTCTTTTCTAGTCCCTGTTAGGTGGTATTTTAACCATAAAATTCCACCACTAACCACCCTCTCACAAAATAAACATCTTATCTTCAATCTGGAACCCTCAACTGGTGTACCCCACTGTCATGCCGGATCATCAGACCGAGAATGAGAGTCTCTAACACCCCTTTCAGCCAACTCAATTGAGCACCTTAATTAAATAAAAAACCTGAAAATAAAAGCACTTCATAAATCCCCAATCTTCGAATAACACTCAAATAGATTGTCTCCCACTTCATGAATGCAATAAAAATCATATCGACACACTTAATAACTTCATATTTTGTCATTCAAAAAAAGAAAAATATGAATAACACAAAAAATAACAAATACAAAGAAAAAAATATAAAAAAACACTAAAAATATACCAAAATCCGAGTTAGGAGGCTTGCACGGACACCGTAGAGCATGTTTTTGGAGCCTTGAACACCAAGGAGGGGAAGAACCATGTTAGGCAAGCTTGGGGAGCTCTGAACAAACCAAGGAAACTCGCAAAAATGTGAGTTTTTCGTTCGGCCAAGGACCCTTTATAAGGGTCCCTGAGCGTATCGTGTGATACGGCCTGTATCGCACGATACGAAGCAATAACTTCTGAATTGCGGTACTCTTGGGTGTATCCATGATACGATACGTACACGGTGCGATACGGATAACACTGAGAAGTACAACATTTGATATCATTTTGGTGACTTATGGCCTTTTCATTACAATTTAAGTTTAGCATCTTCTCTTGGTTGTACAAAATAATAGTCAGTCGCTCTGTTTTCCACTTCTATTCTCTTCAGTGTGTATATGTTGAGTGAGTAAGTAAAGACCTTATATTAGCTCTCTCACAAACTACATGGCGGTTCCTGTTTGTGGTTGGGATGAAGGTTGCTCTCAAATAACTCATTTTAGTACTCCATTAATTAAAATACACGTATGAAGGTATGGGCCTCTGTCTCTTTCTGATGGATATTATTGGCTGTCCACAGGACCAAAGTTATCTCCCATTTCGTCTCCATCGTGGATGATTCAGCTAGGTATGAAGTGCTAAGAAACTAGCTCCATTTATGTCGGGAAGAAAATCACTTGTATAATATGTTTCCTGGTATTTTGTTGTTGAGTCTTTTAAGTTGTGAGTGGCAGTTTAAAGCAAAATAAGAAGTTGTCTTGATATACTTCAGTGTCAACTCCTTCCTTGCATTGAGCTGCACGGACTTGTTTTTCCTATGCTTTGATATTCATTTACAAGTTGAAAAGTGACATCTCCTATCAAAGGCACTGAGGCTGCGTAGCATGCGTACCTAATAGATTGGATACCAGAGGATAAGTTCCCCAAGTTCGCAGACGGAGGAACTGAAAAATACAATGATACGAATAAACTTACAGGAGATGGGCAAGCAAAGGGTTCCTTTCCTGTTACCAGCACTTCGGGTTCTTACTTAGTTGATATATATACAACAACAACTAAGCCTTTTCCCATACTAGACGGGGTCGGCTACATGGATTCTTTGTTTCCACATAGCCTTATCACATGCCATGTTAGCAGTTAACTCACAATAAGCTAGATCATTCTTTATTGTTTCTTTCCAACACTTTTGTGATCATCCTCTACCTCTTTTAATACTTTCCAAATTTAGTTTTTCATACCTTCTTATTGGTTATGTTTTTGATCTTCTTTCTATATGTCCAAACCATCTTAAAAAGATATTCTCTCATTTTATCCTCTATTGGTGCCACTCCTAATCTGTCTCTAATAACCTCATTTTGTATGCGATCTTTTCTTGTATGATCACTCATCCATCTCAACATCTTCATTTCTCACAAACAACTTTTGTACATGTTGATGATTAACTGCCCAACACTCATAACCATAAAACATGGCAGGTCTAATTGCTGCTCTATAATATTAATGATATCTTCTTATCACAAAGAATACTTGAAGCTCCTCTCCATTTTAACCAATCAGCATTAATTCTATGCGTAACATCTCCATCAATTCTTTCATCACTTTGAATGATCTTGCATAAGCACTCCATTGCATATATATATATGGAAAAGTGGCAAATGCATGTCTTTTCGTGCATTATCTTGCATAAGCACTCGCTCCATTGTTCAACCTTTGATGTCAACAGTAGAGATATGGTAGATATTTGAATTAAAAATACTGTTGTATAATGTACATAAGTCAGATTTCTATAATTAATCTCAAAAGACCAAACAATCAAAAGACTGAACAATGGAGATGTTTTAGTAAGTTTATACTGTTTAAACATTGTTAAGATTATGCAACTACTACTCCATTCTTTTCTCTCTCTCTCTCTCTCTCTCTCTCTCTCTATATATATATATATATATATATATATATACATACATACATATATATATATATATATACATACATACATATATATATATACATATACATACACATACACATACATACACATATATACATACATACATATATATACATACATACATATATACACATAATATATATACATACATATATATATACATACATACATATATATATACATACATACATACATATATATATACATACATACATACATATATATATACATACATACATATATATACATACATACATACATACATACATACATATATATATATATATACATACATACATACATATATATATATATACATACATACATACATATATATATATATATATACATACATACATACATATATATACATACATACATATACATTCATACATACATATATATACATACAGATCAGATCAATGAATGGAAACAGATGTCCCGCCTTGGCTCCTTTACTTGGTAGGTGCACATTAGCTCTTTTTCCTACCTATATAAGAGAAGAGATGGTCGTTTAAAATTTAAACTGAAAAAACTAACAAGTGTGAAAAGTATGCATAGGAAAAGAACAATTATACATTATTGCTTTCTGTATTTAAATTTCAACCTTATATCTTTTAGTTTGAGATTTGTTTGGATTATTATCAGTATACCGTGATGTAAGCATACATATATGTGTATATATACACACGTGTGTGCACACGCACGTTTAAAGCAACTTCAATGATTGGCCTTGCCTTGTAAAAGAAAAAAAAAACTAAAACTATTTGCCAACAGTGCCAATAATGCCTTTGTCGCCTATACCAAGATAAGCATGTATTGCAATGAGAACGACGACAGCATGCGTGCCTCATTTGTCGTCTAGTAGCTTACGAATGTAAAACCCACATAAGACGTGAACCACGTATGTGTATGCGTGGGTGACATTTTAGGAGGCCTCCAGAGAAGACGGTTCAACTTCTTCAAAGAACGGTGTTTCAGAGATTTTGCACACTGCAAATAGACAAAACCGTCTGACTCAAGATGATGAGATTTATAATCCTACTAGCGTTAAATATGATTTGTAGAATTCTTTTAAAATCAAGTATGAAAGGACTCGTACAACAACAATATCTCGCTTGACTTCTCTACTATGTATATACATGGTGTAGACGTAATTCATGTGTTTATGTTAATTGTGCAACTTTATGGCAATCTCTTCAATGTAACAGTGTCGTTAATGAGCACAGGTGCCACTCGAAGACGTGGATCTTAAAATGTCATAACGTGGTTGCTATGCACTACTAACTCAATTGGTGTCATCAAGACACCTTAAAATCATTTGTATTTTACTTCTTCCAGATAAATACAAACTCAGCTTCTTCCAATGGTGAAACATTATAGCTATTAGCCATGTTAAAAGACGCGAGTTCGTGTCTCAAACCAAGTAAACAGGTTATAGCTGAAATATAGCTTTTCTTTAGCTACTCACACATCCATTCAAGTTCAGTAAGGTGCACATATATTTTGCATCCACAAAACACTTCTGTTTTCCTATATAGTGACATACCTAGGATTTCTTTAGATTTCAGACGAGGTGCATGCCTCGCCTCGCCTTAAAGTGAGTCTGCCACTGATTGAACGTTATAAGTGAATGTGTTTTGGTGTCTTCATAGCAGTACCTTCAAGAGACCATGTGTCCATATGTAAATAATTGAGGAAGTGGCACTGAAATTAGTTAAACTTGAAGCATCTATGCTGCCCACTAAACATCCCTCCTTCTCTTCATGATTTATCACACCGTTGAGTGCTTACTATATGCATTGGTTGGTAGCCGAATAGCCTTGACAATTAAGAATTCTCATAAAATAACTAAAATTCTTCACCAAGTATTTTGAGAATCACCCAACAAGTACTGGTCTTTCTAGGAATGTTGAAGAAAAGGTCTCGAATGGGTATGCCTATACCTTTGCTCATACCTGAACCTTGACATAAAATTTTATATCCGCATCCGCTCCATTACCCAGTATGGTATTGAGTCTTTTCCAGGGTATAGTGTCCTCATTTCCCAATTTCAACCTTGGTATCTTTCAAAATTAAAAGTATCACTAACTAAAATTGGGCCATTCTTAACCTAATTAAGATAATTAAAAAATCTTTTGATGTTAGGTACTTGAAATTTTGAAAATTTAATAGCTCTCTCTCTCTCTCTCACACACACACATTCAGGTTTTTCCTGATCTGTGCTCAAACGCAGTCAAACTGGGTGATCCCTGTCTTGTTCGGGTCTTATTGAGTCAGGTTGCCATTGGTCAGGCCAATACCACCCATCCCTAACTGTTGCCTAAACATGTTTAGTTTTAGAATTATCATGGGACCCCGTGTGAAATTAGTGATTGAAAGATCACAACTCTGCTAAGAGTTCGATAAATTCTTCTGTCGCTTGTCAGACGCCTAGTGCAACCCTTCTTTGGGGCCGCCGGCTTCCAAGGGAAAGCTTGTAGAATAGGAGTTCATTGGTTCTTTGATATTTGACCTTCATACAAATATAGGTCAAATGTAAGCGTATATAGGATTCTTGCTCCTTGGACCTAGAATTATCCGGTTTTGATTGGACGGACAAGTTGAATGGGACTTGATAACCCACGAAACTGAAGTGGAACCCGAGACTCCCATGGTTTGGTTCTAGTTTTACCTAATAGGAAAAGGGGTTGGCGGTTTCAAGTTCCGAATTTAAAATCTACTTTATTTTTCAAATAAAAATAAAATTAAAGGATTATTTGAAACGGAAACCGAAACCAATACAAGACCTGGAGGGGGGCAATTTTATCTCATATCAACTTGGAAAAACTTTTAATTTAAAGGTCATGAGTTATGCCTCAAAGAGTGCACCTACATGTCTGGTTTTGGGTAAACTAAGACGGGTGATTCTCAACCGTCCGTTTGGATTTAGCAAAAATTGAACATTCGAAACCGCTATTCAATCATTTATTTTCTGCAGAAAGAATATAGAAAGGTTTCAATTTTAAACCGTCGATAACCACTGGATCCAGTTATGATCTCGGCTCAGTTTTAAACTGTAATCGAACCGAGGGAGTCTCCGGTTCTGCAGGCGCGGTTGCCACCACCGTCTTAAACTCGGATTGGTTGCGGGTACGAACCGTCCAGGTCCAAGTCCACCAAGGGAGGGAGTTACCCACTCATTCACACAACGCGAAAAATGTTCGGTGGACAAGTGCCGTCTCTGATACGAAGATCCAAACCGACCTTTTAGATTTCTTATTTGTCTTTTTGGGAAAGATGCAGCGACACGTTACTTGTTGGTTCGATGCAGAGGCTCCAACCATAGATTCAATGAGATATTTCTTTCAGCCTTAACTTCACATCAGCGTCAACTTGTAACATACTACGTAATGTTTCCTCCAATCTGACGTTTCTCTCTCTCTCTCTCTCTCACACACACACACACAGCGTGTGATCCTGCATATATACGCAACGATTGACAGATTCATGACGCCGAAAAATATTCACTTTTGGCGACAAACACCAAGCAATGGCTACGCGTGTGTGGTTGTGCATGTATAGATGCAGCGCTATTATTGACTGATTCATTAGCAAGCAATGGTGTCCACGAATCGATCGTAGTCCATCTTCACTCGCAGTAAATAATTCCTGACTTCACGGAAATAGTGACCTTTTGTCAAAAGCTCTCTCTCACTGTGATCACGTTTCTCGAGGCATTCGAAGTATAAGGTATCGACCCCATAATTCCAGTTTCAGGGGAGACGAAGATAGTGAATTTGGAGACGATGGGCTTAGCCGAGATTGATGTGGATGACTTTTTGAGACAGTGTGAGCCCTCCGGCGATTCTGCCTATAATGCCTTCAAGATTGTTTTGGAGAGGCTTGAGTCTCCGGCCACTCGCGTTCACACTCGAGCCTTCGTGGCCGCCCTTCAGAATCGCTTCTCCGTCTCTAAGGACGAATCAGCCCGATGCTTTGCTACCTACCATTTCCGAATTCACGACGTCTTTCTCTCTAGTTACCAAGGTGGATCACTTCTCTTTCATCCTTATGCTATTATCTGTGTTTTTACGTTTTTTTTCGGGTGTTGAGGGGTGATAATTGCGTTGGCAATGAATCTCGTTCCTGGTTGAATATGAAAAAATTGTTGAAAAGTGATGGTGGTATTATTGCTTTTCAAGTATCTTGATAAAACTCAACTCATTATGAGATGAAACGAAGGAAATGATGAGAAGTAATCATTTTCGGTTTTGCTTTTAATTTGGAAAACCTTGATTAAATGTCATGTCGGTACTAAGCGTTCTCGATTCACCTACTTATAGGATTAGTTGGAAAGGCACTCATGGAAAAATGCAAGTCTCACTCTTTTAGATGGATGTGGAGATGGAAATCTCTGTTAAATTGGTTCTTCCTTCTTTTTTCCTTTTAAATTACTTTTCCTGGTTAGAAATGGTTGGATTTCTTTATGTTTCATATCAGTATTGCCTTTTTCTTTGATGGATTGTGCTAGTTCTTGCTTGACATTAATTGGGATATTAGAGTGATAGTCCTAGTGGAATTCATAGTACTGTTGAGCTTTTTTAGTTACTTTGGACTTGTGATCTTGGTTTAAGTAGTTGGGAGATGCAGTTAGTTTTGATGAGGTCATGTATCTTTTTGCTGCTTCGGTTCAAGATACTACACGCTACCGCATGTTGAACTGGAAGGTCATGCTGTCTTTATTTCTTAGATTGTTCATGTAATTTGAATTTTTCTCTCCCCACTTACTATTGTTCATCACACCTGATCGAGGCAGTTTGCAAGGGGTGAGTTCCATGAATGCCTATATCTGTTGACGATCTGAGCAATTCTGATGCTCTCCGTACGGTTTCTTTGTTTCAAGGGTATCAGGAACGAAACAAATTAACGATGTTGGAGATCCCTAGTATTTTTGTTCCGGAAGATTGGTCGTTTACTTTCTATGAAGGAATAAACAGGCACCCTGATTCGATTTTCAAGGACAAGCTTGTTGCAGAGCTTGGTTGTGGAAATGGATGGATCTCTATTGCTCTTGCTGATAAATGCTCTCCTTCCAAGGTCCATCTTGTTCCTCTCGAATATCTTTCTATATTAATGCATTTTTCAGTAAAAAATCTGAAGTAATATTTGGAGCATATTGTAACTTGTATTTTGTGCGGTATTGATTTTTTCTTTTCTTTAGACAGCGTAGGAATGTGCATAGAAGCACTGATATGTTTCTCCGCAGGTATATGGCCTTGACATAAATCCAAGAGCAGTTAAAGTTGCATGGATAAATTTATACCTGAATGCTTTGGACGATGATGGAAATCCTATATATGACAGTGAGGGGAAAACCTTGCTAGACAGAGTAGAGTTTTATGAATCAGATTTATTGGCTTATTGTAGAGATCATGGAATAGAACTTGATCGAATCATCGGTTGCATACCCCAGGTATTGTTGCTTGTGCTTTTCACTGACTAGATGGATTTGTAGCTTATCTATGCTCAGATTTAGCTCCATACATTGTTAAACGGGTATCTGCTCTTTACAAGTCTTGCAAGCCGATTGAGAGCTGCACCGGCCTTAAACTGAATTTTCTGTTGTCTTCAGATATTGAACCCAAATCCACAGGCCATGTCGAAAATGATAACAGAAAATTCTAGTGAAGAATTTTTGCATTCCTTGAGCAATTATTGTGCACTCCAGGTAAGAAGGACCTCCAATTACTTGTTCTTATACTCTTTCATGGGCATCAACCGGCCCTCTTTGGTCAAATTTTGTGCATGTACTACCATGCACGCATCATATACAATTGCACGTGTGTCTTTGTGCGTGGGCATGAGTCTGTATGTGTCTACCGTGTGCATTTTAGTATCTCAGCAAACTTACCTCCTAATCCTTAAGTACTTCAACATACTTTTTGACTTAATCTAATTCCCTATTTGCTTATCATTGCCTATTTAAATGTTTGTTTGTTTGCTTGTTTATGTCAGTGCATGTGTGTGTGTCCATGCTGAAATTGACATTTCAAATTTATATTTGCAGTTGTTTTGCTTAATAATAACGTATACGAATTGCACCTTGGAAAGCATCATGAGGGTTTTCAAGAGTTGCCTAGCAGTGACATGATGGCGAGTCACTATGGCTACTAGAGTTTCTTAGCTTATCTCCTTGCTCTCACTGTAATACGCATATATAGCTTAAACACCTAACGTGCATTTTCTTAATTTTACCATGTATGGTAAGGTTAAGCTGTTAGAGGACTGTTGGAAGAGCTGCTGTTCTGGCTTGGTTTGATGCATCGTGGGTACCTCTAAATATGTTTAGTTTCGAAAGTTTTATCCCAATTGTTTTCTTCTTGCTGATTAGGGATAGTGGTATCTCGATTTTAATCCATGATGAACTTTTGGGAAACACTTACTGAATCCACATCGTTTTATAGGGATTTGTTGAGGACCAGTTTGGGCTAGGTTTAATTGCAAGGGCTGTGGAAGAAGGAATAACAGTTATCAAACCAGCAGGAATAATGGTGTTTAACATTGGAGGGCGTCCAGGACAAGGTGTTTGTAAGAGGCTGTTCGAAAGAAGAGGCTTTCGTGTTACGAAGCTTTGGCAGACAAAAGTCATTCAGGTATTATTACCAGATTAAAATTTCTTTGTATTCTTTTGAGAATGTTTTCTCTATCTGATGTGAGACTCATCACATCAATTGCATCTATACCTAAGCAAACTGGGCATGTTCTATAAATTGTTACAAGAAAATGCCTTTTCTTTTCTTAAAGAATAGATGAGCAGAAAATATGGTAATGTCCAAATGTATTTCCTAGGCTGCTGATACAGATATTTCAGCTCTGGTTGAAATTGAGAAGAATAGCCACCATTGTTTTGAGTTTTTCATGGGTCTCACTGGAAATCAACCTATCTGTGCTCGAACAGCCTGGGCATATGGAAAATCTGGAGGTCCCATATCACATGCTTTATCAGTTTACAGTTGCCAACTGCATCAACCAAATCAGGCAAGTAGTTGAATTAGGCCTTTCTCATGCAGCAAGTTGCATGTCTACACAAAGGGAGCTGACATGCTTTGGTGATTGACAGGTCAAAGTAATTTTTGATTTTCTCAAGAATGGTTTTCAAGACATTAGCAACTCCCTGGATATATCCTTTGAGGATGATGCTGTGGCTGACGAGAAGATTTCTTTCCTAGCTTATCTTGCAACTACTCTAAAGGATAACTTATTTATGCCCTATGATCCTCCATCTGGAAGCACACAATTCCGCAAACTTATTGTGGGCTTCATGCGAAGATATCATCACATTCCACTAGATATCGATGTAAGAAGGATCTAGCATTCTTCTTGTTTGTGGTTTTTGCCAATCGATGCTTGTGTTGGCCTGGTTGTTTCTTCCTGTCTGTGTTTTGTTGGACCTTCCCTTCTTTTATCATTTTGGGCTCTATCATATTGAGTTTAAACAGGAATTATGTTCAAATCTTGAAATAAAAGTTAAAGTTTTTCTCTCCAAAACAAAAAGATTTTATGTTTCTTTCTTCATTTTTAACGTATTGTCTTACAAGTAGGTAATGACCAGAGGTATCAAGTGTAACAATGGAAGCATTTTCTGTTATTAGAAATAAGATGCAATCAACTATGCTGATCCATGGAATCAAAGATGGGTCATGCTGTCAAATGCTGAGCTTTTATGCCAATGGCACTTTCTTCATGCTTCAGTCAGGAAATATACGTTTCAAATTTTTAAATAAATTATGTTTCTTGGTGAATGAAGTGCTTAATATTTCTGGCTAATGCATCTGCTGGTGAATCAGAATGTTGTCATATTTCCATCAAGGTCTGTGGCGATTGAGAATGCACTGCGACTTTTCTCGCCCCGCCTAGCCATTGTAGATCAACATTTGACCAGGCACTTGCCCAAAAGATGGATGACATCCTTGGAAATAGTGGTAAGATTTCAACCTCCTTTTCTAATCTGTACGGGGAGATGTATTCTTTATCCTTATATTTAAATATTACTAGCTTCTAGCCCTTGCGGATGCCATCCTATGCAATGATGCGTCTTATTAAGAATTGATAAAAAATTCTATCCCTTGGAATAACCTGGGTAAATTTTGCAAAGTTAAGGAGAATTTTGTGAAATACTTGATTTTCAGTGGAGTGTATGATTTAAGTTTTGCTCATAACGGGTACTGTCAATGAATGTGGTGTTTATTAGTGTCAATCCCATTGATGTAATAAATGTCCGGTAAAATTTCGTTTTTTGCTGACCAAAGAAACCCCCGCACAAGATGGTTGAGGATGGACTCATGGCCTCAATGTGCCCTTAACCAACCTTCATGACCGTAACTGAAACCAATGCGAGTTTCTCCTCACCAGATGTATGACTTGCTTCAACTTAAATTCCTGTGTCGACCACTGACCTAGCCTGGCGCATAATGTCAAGGCATGATCCTAATTCTTTTCTGATGTATCTAATAAATGTGAAGCCACTTTCTGTTTTTGCAAATGAAGTGCATTCCTAATCTGGTTTTCCTGCAGCCTGTAATTTATTGAAAGCCTTTCTCTTATCTCCATACACTTCTAAAATCTAAAAATTCTCCAATAAATGTCAGGAATTGTTATTCCAAGTTGGAAATTGATCTGAACAAAGGGGAACAGGAGATTATCTTCATATTCTCCAGTTCCTAGTTAGCATGATACCTTGAACTATTAAATGACTGGACATTATGTCAGGGCACCAATGCTACATCTGATGACAAGCCTGAAGATGTGATTACAGTCGTTGAAGCACCACGGCAGTCAGATCTTTTGATCGAATTGGTCAAGAAATTGAAGCCACAAATTGTTGTCACTGGAATGGCGGAATTTGAGGTAGTTACTAGTACAGCTTTTGAACAGCTGCTAGATACGACAAGCGAGTTCGGGTCACGTCTTTTCTTGGACATATCTGATCATCTTGAGCTTTCCAGTCTTCCTGGCTCAAATGGTGTTCTGAAGTACCTCGCCAGCAATGCCTTACCCTCACATGCAGCAATTTTCTGTGGCCTTGTTAAAAATCAGGTATTGCTACAGGCCATAATTATCAATATATTCATTAATTTGTTTTGTTTTGATTCCCAGAGAAATTGAACTGTAATTTCAGGTTTATTCAGACTTGGAAGTAGCTTTTGTCATTTCTGAGGAAGAATGTATCTTCAGTGCCTTGTCTAAGACAGTCGAGTTACTTGACGGTCATACAGCCTTATTTAGCCAGTATTACTATGGCTGCCTTTTTCATGAGCTACTAGCCTTTCAGCTTGCTGACCGTTATCACACTTTACAGGTACTAAAATTTCTTTGGCTTCTCTTGTGCTGAACATGATTGATACGGATCTATGTGACAAGGGTGTGGGTGCTGGACATGGATGCAACTGTGAGTGTGGGATATGGCAACTTTGAGTGACAATATGTATGTACATATTATATAGTTATTTTATATAATTGATAAGATATGATAAAACTAGAAGAAAAGCTAAGCTTTTAGAAATTATTCACTAATAAAGTGTGAAATAAAGTATTAATTTGGTTGATATTCCATGAAATATCCCTTAACAAATAAAAACTATCTTTAAGATAGAGTTTTTATTTAAAAGATACTTAAAATAATTAGCACTGAATTGGACAGAGGAGAAGTATGTGAGTCGAGTTTCGTGCATCGGTGTGACACCCTTCTAGAAGTATCTATGTGACATAGCTACAGACACACCACAGCCTTGCCTAGGTTCCCTTTTCAATTTTATCTTTCAGTATCATTTGCAAATAGTCCTTTGATTTGGAGGCACGGCAACTCTGTTCTTTTCTGATTAGCTATTTCCGTTCTTTGAATTTCTAAAAGAGGACAACTTCTCTTGTCAATAGCACAGACGAGGTCGAATTTAATGATACTTTTTATCTTGCTATTGCTCCCCTACTTAGAGAGAACGCTCCAAGAAGAATTCATCTCAGATGATTGGAATTGCAAAATCAGCTGACACAGCCTTTAGTGATGCTGAGCTCTCCGTCTGCAAAACAAGGAACACACAACTGATTCACATGGACATTGATCATAGCTTGTTGCCTATTCCTCGGGCCATAAAAGGTGCCATCTTTGAAAGCTTTGCAAGACAGAACATGACAGACCAAGAGATTGATGTTAGTACAGTGATTCAACTGTTTATAAAGGATTCTTATGGCTTTGATGTGCACAATACCACGGAATTTGTTTATGGAGATTGTCCTCTGGCTTTATTCAATAAGTGGGTCCTATGCAACATTGAGGATGGTGGAACGTTGTGTTTTCCTGCTGGATCTAATGGAAATTATGTGTCGGCAGCAAAGTTTATGAAAGCTAATGTCATGATTATTCCAACGAACGAAGACAATGGATTCAAGCTCACCGACAAGATTCTCAGTAACTTCTTAGGCACTGTAAACAGAGCCTGGGTGTATATTTCAGGGCCAACAGTGAGCCCTTCGGGCTCCATTTACAGCAATGAAGAAATGAGAGATATCATCTTGGTTTGTGCAAATTTTGGAGCTAGGTTGGTAATAGACACTTCATTCTCTGGTTTGGAATTCTACAATGAGAACAGGGCGAAGTGGAACATGGAGGGCATATTACCGAGCTTGAAGGGTAGCCCGCCTTTCACCGCTTCTCTGCTTGGTGGGCTCTCTTCTGGAATACTAAGCGGAGGAATCGAATTTGGTTTCTTGGTGATGAATGATCCTCTTTTGATTGAACTATTCCACAGTTTCCCAGCCTTAAGCAAGCCACATAGTACTCTCAGATACGCTATAAAGAAGTTGTTGGGGATGAAACACCAGAAGGAGGCGATCTTATTGGACGACATTGCTGAACAGAAAGCAGTTCTGAAAATGAGGGCAGAACGTTTAAGGGAGGTCTGTTTATATGCTTATGCTTACATGCATTACAGTGATCTTTTAGGCTTTTGCTTTTGGTTACTTCGCTTTAACCGTGGTTTTTAGTCGTCTATGTTGTTTTCAGCTTGGGTTACTTCTTTCGATCCGTGATTGAGCTGCTTCTTTTAATTGCTATAGACACTAGAACGATGTGGATGGGATATGCTAGATTGCTCTGGTGGAATATCAGTGATGGCAAAGCCATCTGCCTACTTTGGAAAATCTGTGAAATCAATGGGATCAGAGGGCGATACTAGCGCCGGCATGATGCTCAGTGAATCAAACATAAGGGAGGCAATCCTCAAAGTCACAGGACTCTGCATCAACAGCAGCTCGTGGACTGGGGTTCCAGGATATTGCCGCTTCACTATCGCCTTGCAAGAAGCAGACTTTGAAAGTGCATTGCAACGCATACTAGATTTCAAAGAGCTAGTGCTTGGCAAATGAATGCTCAACTCAACCTCTCTCCCGAGATGATCTTCAAACATGGTACAAGTTTCATCTTCAACCATTGTACAAATCTGTAATCTGTATCCTGACGGGTGCATCTTGGCTTGAAATTTGTTACAAGCTTGATCATTATGTTAGAAATATATATGCCAATGGAGCAATTCTGCTTTCTTCATAAACTCATTATGTGGATAAAATTAGAACCACAGGAAAAAAGACCAAAGTCTCATTTATGTTACAAAGAATACATTTTCGTTGAACTTGACATGCATATCTATCTATACAGGATAAAGATTCACTGATTGCAGGAAAACACCGAGTTCTGAGTGAAGGTATTGAGGGGGACACTTATGACGAGGCAATTCAGAATTTACTCGGTCAGTCATTCCCTTCTGGCAGCAAGAGGTGGAGCAGATAGCCACGTCATGCCTTGAAGGAAAGCCACGTGTACCTGATATGTAGAAACAGGTCATGTATGTCTAGTACATGGTAAAAGACATGGCGCGTTGTATCAATTGCACGGAAAAGGAGGTAAGTAACTAAGGCATATCACCTAAAGGCCAAAGGCCGTTTAATACAACTCACATGATGTAGGATGTGGTAAGTATGATATTGGTAGCTATCTTACTTCCTCTAATTGCCAGACTGACACGCCCGACACGTTAAAAATAGATCTATCATGTTTGACATTGGCAGAAACAAAATCCAACCCGAAAGACATGCCACACGGCTAAGAAACGAATTTAAAATGCCTGTTTAAACTCAATAAAATTTATTGATCAACTTCGTCCTCCGGTCATGTTGTACAAACTCTTCTCAGATTCGTGTCATGTGTAAGAATGTATATGTACTTTCTCGTGTCCAAGTGACAGTGCCAGGGTTTACAGTAACAGCCCATGCTCGTTCATCTCGAAGCTCATCCCAGTATGAGTTCAGTTCTTACCAAGACGAACAAACAGCCTTATTTCAGCTCATTTACAGGTGTATTTCATCGGCGTTGTATTCATTTTGACATGCAATTCTGTGGTTTTTATCCTTTTATCTCATGGTGGAGTGGTTACAAGCAAAGGCATTGACAGCAGATGCCTCAGGTTCAGCCCCACACAGATGGGGCGTTTTGCACCTAACAGTCCATGCCTTTGGAATCAATTATCAAGTCATCTCATCCAACTCTCCGGCTTTGGAGTTATAAAGAAGGGCATTCATAGACACCAAAGAAAACCAGAGGAGCCACGAAACTTGAAACATGAGAGAGGGAGGGGAATTCAGCGGTGATGACGGTTCCAGACGGCGAAAAAGGCATGGTCTGCGTAACCGGCGGTGTAGATTACATAGCCTCATGGCTCGTCATGATTGCTGCAGCACGGCTACTCGGTCAGTGCCACCATAAGATCCAACCCACGTATGAACCAAGATCAAATATAGAAGTCGATTAAAGTTTAATTCTTTGGTTCTAGAAAAAATCAATCCATTCTAGTCTGCATTAGAGTTGAGAGGCTTTAGCTATGCAGAGGTTGCATGGCAAGAATGATATAATTGGTTTATATTTAAGGCTCCTAAATCAAACTTGGGTCCACCACACACACACACACATTTTTTTATTTATTATTTGTTTTGCTTTGCGAGAACTAAAGAGTTCCAAGAGGACAGCAGCCACCTCGAAAGCCTGGAGGGAGCGAAGGAGAGACTGCAAATTTCGGATGCGGATCCTTGTGAACCCGGAAGCTATGATGTCGTTGTTGAAGGTTGTGTGTGAGTTTTCCATGTTGCACACCCTATCAATTTTGATGCACCAGACCGGGAGGTAAGAGCACCCGTAGAGGTGGCCGGCTTGCATCCGGTTTAAACCGGATTTCTGTAATCGGCTGAAGCCCTAACTGGAACCAAACAAAATCTAGTAACCACCATGGCTCAGTTCCTGTTCCACCTATTTGGGCACTGAACCAGCACTATTGTCAGAGCTGGTCGTCTCGAATTGACGGTTTGAAGTTGCTTTTATCTGTAAAGATTTTATAATCCTGCTTCTTTTCAAGGATTTTTCAAGTGAAACCGGCCGTGGAACTGGCAGACCCAAAGCAGGAATTGAAACTGAAGGTGAGCCAGGTTCAAGTTCCATGAAACCAGAACAGGCTGTTCTAGTTGTGAGTCCCGTTTTACCCGAAGTAGTCAGGCCTACTACACACGGTTTGAAGAGAAAAATCATAACCTTTGAAGAAAAAGACAGTGCATTTATGAAGAACTGGTTCCGTCTATCACTAAAATGGACGGTCAAGATTTCGCTTTGTGTTTGTACATTGAATAACTATGTATTTATTACTGTAATAAAAAAGCTTTGTATTTATTACGTGGGTGTTAATTAATTAATATTTTTTCTCTCTTTCTGTGAGAACCAAGAACAAGTGATAAAGCCAGCAGTGCAGGGAACGGTGAGCATTTTAGAGGCCTGCCTCAAATCTAAGACGGTAAAACGAATAATCTACACTTCCTCCGCCAGTGCGGCCGTGTTCAGCTGCGTCACCATCCTTCAGGTGATGGACGAGACTGTCTGGAGTGACGTTAACTACATCAAGTCGCTGAACGTCCCTGGTTCAGCATACTTCATCTCCAAGACTCTCACTGAGAAGGCAGCTCTGGACTTCTCGGAGAAGCATGGACTAGAAGTTGTGAGCGTGCTGGGTCCCTTCCTTACACCAAGTTTTCCTCCAAGTTGTGAGCGTGCTGGGTGCTCATCTCTTCAATCCTATCACTACCGCTTTACTAACTAATGATGTCTGTTAATAAGCACAAGCTTCACTTTTCGTTTGTCACCTCGTGGAGATATTTAGCTTTTCAAGAATTGATTATTAATTGGTGGCAAACTAAACGAAATCACCTAAGGTTGATGTTTATGCATATTGGGTAGTGATCTTGAGCTCATTACAAGGAAAGAAGCAACAGTGCGCAGAAGAAAAGCATTAGCAGAAATCCTCAGAGATGAGAAACACGAGGCGGTCGGTTTCAGGGATCCTAACCTCCAAAGTAATTCCATTGAAATGGTCATGGTGATGATCACAGTGGTTGATGCATGCTTGAGGAAAGATCCAGCAAATAGGCCAATCATGGACGAGATTGTCAAGATCTTAACAAGGATATTAACGGTTTCTCTGACTTGGGAACCAGCTAGTGTATCATCTTAGGTTCAAACATCCAACAAGATTCCAGTTTAAATGGAAGTCTAACAATTAAAGTATTCAAGCTACAAAATTTGTCACGAAGAAGCATGTAAACAGTCAACATAGCAAAGTGCTGACTAACAGAAAGAACCACCACAAGCATTTGAATAAAATCTGCCTGTGTGTGTATGCGTGTCTGTGCGTGTGAGTGAGGGGGCTATATTATTCTGGCAAGATGAGTTCACCTTATTTCCTGTCGTCCCGTTCACAAACTTGATCAAGCTTAGCCTGTGAGCTCGATAGCTCGTTGTGATGTATAGAGAGAGAGGGGAGAGAGAGAACTTGATAAATACACACTCATTTATGCTTAAACATTCTTAAAATCTCAACTATTCGATCGTTGAGATCAATAGTTAAGATTTGAATTAAAAAGTTAAAAAATATTATTGTGTTTTTAAAAGTGTATTAATTGTACTTTTATTATTTTGCATTTTGCTTAAAGATTTCAACCATTGATATATATATATATATATATATATATATATATATATATATATATATATATATATTGCTTGCCTTTATTTTCCAATAAGTGTACAATATGGTATATGTGTGAAACAAATACCGCCATATGTACAAACTACTCACCCGGGGTGGGGATGGGTTGGGGACTCTCGATTTGGAGGTCATATCAGTTCTAGGCTCTAGGGGTCCTTTAGGATGTGCTTGATTGATACAAGGTTTCATCAGAATTAAAATTTTATTTTTGGTACTTGTAGTTCTACGTTTAGTGTATCGACATGGAACCTATCATTAGGCACCATGAGGAGGTGAGCTAGAGGAAGTGAACCAGGGATTTTACATGAAAAACCCAAACACCTCTTTTTCTCGTGTTGTTATGTCGTCTTTTGCAAACATCAAAGCATTAGTAACACCTCTACTTAAATTTATAGCGAGCTCTAGAAACCGACAATACTAATCAAGTATCGGTGGTTGATATGGACGCAGGCAATTCGGAGCATTGCAAACTTCTGAAGCAGATGCAGTTTGTGCATATAGATGACTTGGCATCAGCCCAGATCTTCCTCTTCGAGTGCCCTGAGGCCAAGGGCAGATATATTTGCTCATCCCACGATGCTACCATTCACCAGTTGGCTGCTCTCCTGTTCAACAAATTCCATCCCGAGTAAGCATCACATTTTTTTTTCTTAATAGACAAGCTGTTCCGTTTGCTGAACAAGGACCAGTTTCATGCCTCGGGTATCGAACTCATGACCTTCAACTTTATTGTCAACTCAAGCCAAGAACAAGGATTTCATTCAGCTGAAAATTTTACTCCAAGTTGTTCCGTTTGCTTTGTTACTAGTAATCCATATGTCTGTACAGACATTTCTCTTAAATCATCCAGTTGGCCTGGAACTGTATATCAAACAGCACCTTAAAATTAGGGTGCCATACCCGTTTCTGTGAACGCTCTGACTCGAGAAAACTATAAATTTCCGTGTATGACTCGATACTAAACTTATTGCCACTGGTAGTTTAATATGACCATATAAGTATGTGAAACACTATTTCCGGCGGTTGGACCGTCGTAAAAAAGAGATTTCTCAATGATTTTTTAAAATTTATTTCGGTGATTGACTTATTTTGAAGAACATTTTTTTTATCGGAAATTTATTTTTGACCGTTGGATAAAGCATTTGTGATGGTCTAGAGAAATGTCAGAGTTACATTTTTCTGATGAATAAAGGTTTTCGGAACCACCAAAAAAGTGCCAATTTGTACTGGTGTATGGAATATTCACTGATTAATAATTTATCAATGTAATAACTTTCGAAAACTGCATTTCTTTGAGTATATGTAAACGTTAGATATTATATATAATTTTACATGTGCGTGTGAACATGTGTATATATGTGTCTATGCATTATATTGTGCTATCCCTGCTCTCAAGATTTTCAAAGTTGTCGTACCAGCACCTGCAACCTTGTGACTTGGCTATTATTGACTGATAAGACCTAGCATAGCATTTCTGTGAGCTAACACTCGCTCTTGTGCAGATTCATACAAAGATTGAATGCAGAGGAACCCCTGCATCTCACTTCAGACAAAGCTACTGAGTTTGGGATTCAAATACAAGAATGGACTCGAGGAGATGTATGAAGGAGCTATCAGATGCGGCCAAAGCAAGAGTTTTATTTGATTCAAGTGAACATTTTGCCTGTTTAAGAATCCAAAGTTCTTATTGTCGTCATCGTTTTTCATATTAGTTTGGCATGCAAATGCAAGCAAACTGTTTTGCATGTCTAATTGAAGGACCTGGTCATGTGTGTGTGAGAAAGAGTCCTAAACGAAGATCATCACCCCAACATCAAAAAACTTCAATTATGTCAAACCTTTTCAAAGACCCATTAGTGGTTCTCTTCTTAAAGCAAAATCCATGAATTTAGGAAGGCTTTGGGACTTGGCTTTTTTGCTCACCTTCTGAACGGGTAGAAACGTCCTAACATAGATTGGCAGCTATGGTAAACTTTCTCTCAAAGTCATGGATGTTGCTCCTAGCTTGAAAAGATAGTGATGTTATTCAAGTTCTATGGTGATGATCCTTGTTGAGGACTCTCTCTATATATAAGCATGCTCGCATATGTGTACATATATAAGCTATCATATCCAAATAAATCTCAACCATCTAACAATAGATAAATAATTGAGATTTGAACTAAAGAAACAAAAAGGTACATACGTGGATTAAATACACCAGCAAAAGTACAAATTTATTGTTTGCATTTTGAATTGAAAGCATCCATTTTGAATCATGTTATGTTTGATTTATCTCATATGAGCTAAAGCACCAAACATGATGAAGATCTTGAGTTGATAACAAGCCATGAACAAGCCCCTAATCAAACCCCCAAAAATGTACCTGGTAAATTGATAAGGAACATGATTGGGATCTAGTGGGATCCTATGTTGCTGAACAAATTCTAACTGCCTAAAATAGTAGCAAAATTTTTTACGGTCTCATTCTTTTTGGTGTTGGAATGCAGTTAAACATGATAGGAAAATGGGTGATGATAGGATCATTCTCACCTTGTTGCAAGGACACACCACACACCCGCACTCTCACACATTGAGAGAGAGAGAGAGAGAGAGAGAGAGAGAGAGAGAGAGAGAGAGAGAGAGAGAGAGAGAGAGAGAGAGAGAGAGAGAGAGCAATACCTTACCTTGCCAGGGGTTCGATTGAGAAATTGAGAGTCATGAGTTAGATACCTAGGGAGTGCATCTAGCTTCGGTCTCCTATTTCTTGGAAAAAAAGAGAATCTATGAGAATCCAAATAACAGCAGTTGTCCTAATGAACATTTGTAAAAATCAAATATATGACCAAAATCACACTTGTTTACTACTTTGTCTCACTACAAAGTACTATTACGGGTCCTTGTCTTGGAGGATTTTCAATAAGTTGGTTTAATTGACCAACTTTAGTTGTGACTATTAAACGACTATATATGATGTGTTGTATGGAAAGGGAGGTTGGTTAAATAAATTAAATGTCCCTATGTAGGCTTAGTCTCGTAGTGTAGGATAATATGGCTTCACTAAGTTGGAAAAGTTTGATATGGTAACTTCTTTTACTGACAAAAGAAAATACATTTTCTCCTCACCACTTTAAAGGTTGCATATGTCTTTACTACACCATGACCAGATGAGAAGGAGGATAAAACCATCGAGCAAACTTGTAAAAAGGCAAAAGTGAGACAATGATGACTAGATATGTATAGTAACATCCTCAACGACATGTTGGATACTCCTGTTCGATACCTATCAAGTTGTAACAAGTGCAAAAGAGCTATGGGGCAACTTCGAAGTGAGGTACCTGCTTGAAATTTGAAAATAAATTTTTTTAGTTTCTCAATTTAATAATTACAAAATGATAGATAGAAGATCTGTTATAGGACAATTTGATGAATTAGAATAAATCTTAAATAGTTTTAAGAAGTATAATATGAACATAGATGATACAATTGTCGAGTCTTGCATTACAAACAAACTTTCATCAAATGTTTAAGATCAAATATGGGAGGTAAATACTATAATTCAAATTATTTTAAGTGTATGAGCATTATACACTAAGTGACATCTCTTTATTCACAACACGTGTGGCTGAAATGGAGAGCAGGGTATTAGTAAAAATGATAATTGCATTGTTATCTTATTCTAGTTTTTATAATGACTATTGGGTGAAGCTTTTTTAATGACTTATTATATTTTAAATAAAGTTCTTAGAAAAAGGAATAAGAAAATTACATACAAGCTCTACTAAAAAGAAGTTGTAAACGATGAAATGGACTCCATAATGAATAATGACAAGAATAAGAAAATTACATACAAGCTCTACTAAAAAGAAGTTGTAAACGATGAAATGGACTCCATAATGAATAATAACAATCAATAGACCTCTCTCTTGGATAAAAAGCAATTGGTTGCAAATAGATATTTAAAAGGAAAATAAAAACTGATAGAACTACTAATAACTTCAAAGCAAGAATAGTTTCTAGGGGCTTTACTTAAAAAAATTAATTGACTATTTTGATATATATGAACCAATAGCCTGCATAGCTACAATTAGAGTACTATTTGCATTGACTTCCATTTAGAATCTTGTCATTCACCAAATGGATATTAAAACTACAGTTTTAGTGATGATTTAGACAAAGAGGTATATATATATATATATCATAGCTACTATTTGCATTGGCTTTACTCTAAACAATTACTTCAAAAGTATAATTAAGTAGTTCTTAGTAACAGTTTCAAAATTAATGAGTTGGATAAATAAGTAGATAACAAGTTTCATAGTGGAAAAGGTGCTTTGATGTGTATATGTTGTTGACATGCTTACTTTTGGTAATGATCTAGATGAGATTACAAATTTTTTTGTCTAATAATTTTAACATGAAAGATATAAGAGTAGTTGATGTTATTATATGCATTATAATAACTAGAGGATATAACATAGGTTTTTCTCAATCACATATAGAGAGAAAGAGTTAAAGAAATTTGATATTTTTATTGTTCTCTTGTTCACACTCCTTTTGATTTCAACATGAGACTTATCAAATCAAGGATATCCAATTAAGCAATTGGAGTATGCTAAAGCAATTTGATGCTTCACGTATGCAGTGACATGTACTTTACCTGATATTACATATGTAGTGGGTTGGTTGAGCCAATGTACAAGCAATAGCATTGACAGGCTATTTGATGAGTATTTAAATACTAAAAGGAAACAACTAACTATAGCTTAAAGGGAATAACTAACGAGAATCCTTCGGCATGGAAATGATATTTAGGTGCTAATTGGGTCAACTATTCAAAAGATCATGTTTATATGAGTGGTTGGCTTTTTACGATATGTGTTAGTGTTGGGCTTAAGAAAAATACATAGGCTCAATCATGATTGTCGTCTATTAGGTTTATTGCATTAGTTGTGGCACGGAAGGAAGTAGAATGACTAAGAAAGTTTCTTATGAGATACCAATATGACTGAATCCTATGATACCAAAATTGATAAATTGTGATAAAGTACTTTGTCAAAGAGGTATTACCAATTATATAATGAGAAATCCAGACATAATGGTCTGAAGCATAACTATGTGAAAGATCTAAATAGGAATGAAGTTATTTTCATTATTTATATAAGATTAAAATTAAATATTGTAGATCCTCTAGTGAAAGTCATTAAATATTTTAATAACAAAAGATTTGCTACTTAAATGATTAATTGAGATGGGTTTTAAGTCTATTAACAAAGTCATTGATGATGGAAACTCGACTCACTTGAATAGCTTTAAGTTTGAGTACTTCAAGCCAAAGAAAATTACTGACGTAATTACAAGTACATGCTAGTTAAATATTCTAAGATAAAAGGTACTTGATCCTACAAAACGAGTAAGTTTAAGCATAGCTTTGCTCTTAATAGATCTATAGTAGATATTTGTTAAAGTGCTCTTGTCAGAAAAACTTCTTGTAGAATATATCGACATGAGTCTCAAGTAGGTCGTTTCATGGAGTCTTGGACTTAGACTCTCAAAGAACTTATAAAAAGGATATAAAGATACAAGCCACTTAAAATGTGTCAACTAAATTATGAACATAATTTGCATCGTGATCTTAAATGTAACTTGTGTACACTTATTCATATGGATTGGATGATTCAAAGCTTATCTATTGTTCCAATTCGAATGAGTGAAACCCACTTCTTATTAGATAAAGGTTCAAATTGTGAGGTATCCTTATTGAAAATATAAGATCTAGTATGATGACAATTTTAAACTTATTTGAAAATCACATGGGATTGTTGGAAGATTTGCAAATAAGTTGGTTTGACTTAGCAACTTGGTTTGTTACTATTAAAGGGAGGTCGGTTAAACAAATTGACTTGTATGTGGTTGAAAAATAGGTCACATTTCTCATATTGAAATTAAGGATGTCTCCAGTTTCCTGTAAGACCTAAAGACCTCCTTGTCACACCGACCTATTTGCTCTATAACTAGAGTAATATACTATTGAGAGAAATATATGCTTATCTCTAGTAATCATTCTTTTTCCTACCTTACTCTATTTATTTACATCGTGATATTTCAACCTTCATTGTAATTCTTAGCAGTGCAACTAAGACCTGCAAAAACCCATCATACTTTGTCTAAAACTTGATTGTACTATTGAAAGTTGTATCCTACATGAATTCATTAATGCTCTTTACACTCAGTCTTTTGATAGTAGAGACGGTGGATAAGCTTAAAGATTAGCGAAACCTTCACCTTGAAGATATCTGCATTTTACCATCTTCCCTACAGAAACTATTGCAAAGTGCAACATCAGCGACATGCTTGTGCAAAATACATCAACGAAAAGCTTGGCAGAGTACATTATTAGCAAGGAGAAACCGAAAACTTGTCAGTTCTAATCTCCAAAAGACTCCCACATCAACACCTTGTCGGATTCAGGTTGGGTCACCTTGGTCTAGGTAAAAGAAAAGGACCCAGCATGATCTGAATTTTGGTTCGGGTCTGAACACCTTTACACGATCGGACGAATCTGCTACCCCTACTTATGGTCATTATGACGGAAAATAACTCAGACATCACCAATCTTAACACTTATTATACTCTTTCTCTCCTCCATCACAGAACAAATTATAAGCAGCCCGCCAGTAACATGAAATCCAGAAAATCCAAAAGATCAGTCTGAATCCTTCGAAAAGTTATAAGATCGCCTTATCTGAATTTCAACTTCACCTAACCTCAGAAACTTCACATCCTCCATCCTTGTTTTAGATATTGAATAAGGGTGGTGTATAGTTTTAATGGCTTCCGATTCCAAACCAGCTTCAGAAAGAAGGCTCTCTGATCTTCTACAGAAGCAGCAAGAGCCATTTATGCTTGACATATATTTGCTCGACAATGGCTATTCATCGGATAAATGGAGCTTTGACAAGGCTGAAGTAAGGTGTTTTTCGTCGCACAATATAGGAAAAACGTTGAGTTTGAGGAAGAGGAAGGGATCTGATTCTGCGAGAGTCTCGAGGATCCTAAAATATGTATCTGATAAGTTTGTTTTGCTTGGCAAGATCCACAAAACTAAGAGTTCCGAAAGGAGAGAGCATGAAGATGTCAAAGGCGAGCTTGCAGCAGACAAGTACTGTAATGGAACTTCGTCCTCTGAAGCAAGCACAATCTTTGAGCCGTTTTCCAGCGGTGACGCCGGAGGCGACGAGTTCTTTTCGACCATATGTTCTTCTGCCTCTTCGTCTTTGGAGTCTCTCGATGCCTTGAACCTCTGTAATGCCACAGAACAGGTAAGAACAAAATCTTGCAAAACCTCTCTCTCTCGATGATTTATTTGACAGTGTTTAATGCAATAGCTAATGCAACAGAGTAAACAGCATAGCCCTGTGTCTGTTTTAGAGACACCACCAAGCGAAAATTCGGCATCCCACAACTACAGTGAGTTTATCTGGACGCCATGATTGTATTCGATGCTTAATTGCAGTATTTTGTTCATTTTGCGCAATCTGCTAGTTGATTTTGCGGGTATTTTTATGTAAAAGGTGACTTCCAAAATCAATCAAATATGAGCCTGAAGGCATTGAATATAGCAGCAAAGGAGTCCGTGTTCTTCTGGTCTATGTGGGACACTCTAGTAGAGACAATTGAAGAGACGCACGGCTCATCATCTCAGTACGTAAAGAGCAATCTAATGCTCCACCAAACGAGGAAACTCCTCTTCGATTACGTTAAAGAGGCGGTAGACAGCCAAACAACAAAAGAAATGATTACAAGCTATTACAGTTCTCAGCCGTGCATCCTTCCACAGTATCCGCCGCCGGAACAGCTTGCGCTGTCCACTTTTGAGCAAATCTGGTTATCAAGCAAATCAGCAGGTGAAATAAAAAACACAACCACGTTGCTTCAAGCAGATCTATCAGGGGAAAGCCATGAATGGACTCACTTTAGGCCCGAAACACGCCGTGTTGTTCGAGAGGTGGAAGGTGAAATTTCAGCAGAGATCATAGATGAGATAATCTCAGATTTGTTGTGAATTTTTTATGAAAATTAATATTAGTCCATGCTAATTACAGCTTAATTTCTTTCTTTTTTCTATTATAATATCTGAATCAGTAAATTACAAAAAGAGTTAAGTATAGAAACTCTACTCAGCGGCAACCGTCTTGTCAGTAGAAAGCAATAAAATTCTCTGTTTCGAAAGCATAGACTTTGGCAATCTATAGTTCTGCAAGAAGAATTCAGAAGTGATTGCAAGTTGATCGGCTGACAGTAACAATGATATGGTTTTTATTCGCTTTTCTGTAAAATAATGAGTATAATGATTTATGAGTCACGATAATGACCCATTACTCAACTTCATAAAAGATTGCCGAGGTGTAATTGTCCTTAGGGGTGAATAATCTGTGAGAGGGACAACGAAAGATTCCAGCATGTACGTACAAGAACATTTATCATTTTGTCTTACACAATACACTTGATGCTGTTAGTGTGTGTCTATGTCTATCTATCTAACCATTATATATATATATATATATATATATATATATATATATATATATATATATATATATATATATATATATATATATATATAGAGAGAGAGAGAGAGAGAGAGAGAGAGAGAGAGAGAGAGGAAAACCATATCCTCTTTACATTCGACATGTTCACTCATGACTGTTTTTTTGGTGTTATGAGTGTAATTAAAATAATTTACGGGTTTCAGAAAAATACACTCATAACTTTCAAAAAACATTAGTCGGCTGCATCAGTTGTGAGTAGTATTCTATACATGAAGAGAGAGGAGTTACTGGACTTATGCCAAGTCATCTAGAACTTGGTGGTACCAGTTACACACCATTCTCTTTTGGATAAGTCCTCCATGAGAGGAGAGGAAAGCCTAGAATGCCAATATATCTAATTCATACGATAGTACCTATTTTGAGAACCCAAAGTTACTGAATGGGTAAGTCACCAATCCCTAACCTAAAACTGACTATGCAATGTACTTCATCTGTTAGGTTATGGGTAAGCATTTTACCAAAAATTTCTATTGTATCAATCTATTGCGTGATTCATGTTGAAGCACACACACACACACACACACACATATATATATATATATATCATGCATTTCATAGCTTTGCACTTATTGATGAGTGAACCTACTGGAATTAAATTTGGAGTGTGGGAGAGTCTAAGATTCAGTTGGTCTCTACTCGAAAAACTTGGCCAAACCGAGTTCTCTTTTGCTAATGCGTATGCTTTGACATGAACTAGGACCTAGCGAACAACTTCGCTTAACTGGGCACGGTCCAGGATCAGAGAGAAGCAGCTAAACCTACCTTATTTATCCCACACTCAATGAGGCCTAATACATATTTACAGTTCTTTAAGTACCGTAACAACAACAACAGTGCTCATAATTTTTGTAATCCATGTTGTAGAAATCCGACGAAGTTTTACGCTGGCTGTCGGAAGCCTAACACAACCCTCCTCCTTTATCCGGGCTTGGGACCGGCAATGCAAGGGTGATCAGTAAATAAACATAAATGTTCTATTCCTTTTTGACAGTAACCAGCAACAACAGTGATTTCATCCCTTCCATCCTGGCCAGGTTACTGATGGCATCAGGGGTCTCTTCGATCGTGCGGAACCCAGAGCGGTAACTCAACGGGAGGGCGCTCTAGCATGGTTGCTGCTGGTGGGGAGTTCGACTCTCAGAGGTTGCATGTGAGGGTGTGTGATCTGCTATGGTGCAGTGAGAGAATGCATGCTACTCAAAGGATCTGGATCGATATAAGTAGACAGTCATCCAAGACAATTGACCAGATTCTACCTGCACTAAGCACTAGAAGAAAAATGAATATTAGTAGTGTCAATCATTTTTTTTCTCAATAAATGTACTTAACTTGTTAGTTCTGTTGCCACAGTCCTTGTCACTAAAAGTCTGTCGCTAAAGGTTAACAGCACAAAAGCTACGAGCCGTCACTGAAACAAAATTAAAGTGACAAGTTGTATATTGTTGCACAGTGCTTTAACATTAGTAACAAAAAAATTTGGTCACTAAAAATTCTCACATGTCATAAAATTGGTAATTTGTCACTAGAAGTAGGCTTTTTAATTACAGAAATTCTCAGTGGCAACATTGTTGTCATTAAAATATTACAATATTATCACAGCAGACTAAAAGTTAGTTCCTTAAGTGAAAATCTCGTCACCAAAAGTATTTACATCTTGTCACTAAATAACAAAGTTTTGTTGACAACACTTTGTCAACAAAATTACTGAAATTAGTGGAAACTTTTATCATCAAAGTTATATCTTTAGTGATAGATTTTTTTATCATTAAATGATACGTTACAAGTATTATGTGCATATGTTTATTTTTAGTGACAAAAATTTTCCCATCGTACATATATGTATTTTTTCAATAAATATATTAGATCTAGTGAATGCTCATTGTTGTAAGAGGATCTTATACTAACATAAATTTATGATACGAATAACAATTCAACGTTTAAATTAATCACAAAATAAATAAGAGCTACCATTGAATGTAAAATAAACTTAAATGTCAAATACTAATTTTGTCCCCACAAAAGTGGATTGATAAGGTGTCGCTGAACATACTAGTAAATATCTAATTGTATTGACGTAACAAAGATAATCAAACAATAAGTATTTATAAAGTTTTTAATGTTAAAACTAGCAACATAAGTTCAAACTAAATTGAAATCATCTTTGTGTTGTTCTTTTGGTCGTAGATATAACAAAGATAAACAAATAATAATTATCTTAACAAGTTAACTTGTTCCAAGTATGTCGTCTTGCATTTTGCTCACCTGTTCAGCCAAACGTTCAATTTTGTCTCAACTTCTTGGCTCTTCGTTCAACTTGAAGATCTATTTCGGTGCCTTTCTATAGCCCCATTTGTTCATGCAGCTTCATTTTCGGGATAGTTTTTGGACCGAGACCATGATTATGTATATAACTTGACTTAAATGGTTGCTGATCCTTTACATTTAGCTTTAGCTTGAAGTCGTTTGATCCTTTCGTGCAATACCAAGTAAATTTTTAATGAAAAGTAAATGTAAATAAGAAGAAAATAAATGATCAAAGTTAAATATGCTAACTCAATTCTCTCGAAATCAGTTATCCAATACTTCTTTTTTTCACTACAATGTATAATTTTGTGAGGTTCAATTGGCCCAATATCCTTCCCTTGTGCTTTCTGTGCTATTATACCCTCATAAAAAGACTGCAAATGCAATAAAAAGAACCAAGTTTTGCATAAGTGCAATAACACAAAAAATTCTATATCTAATAATAATTTTACCTTGTCAACACTAACCATTCGAATGATTTTGTCCCAATATTCCGGCCGTTTCGAAAATTCACATTTCCCACAGTTAAAACTGTTGGAAATGCAATTTCTAGTGGTTGGAGCCGTCATAAATAGTTGAAAACCTCTAGAAATAAGTGCATTTGAATAAATTACAACCCTCGAAAATAGTGTAGAACCGCTAGAAATACTACACCGTCAGGAAAAGTCATATTCAACATTTTCATAAAACCGTCAAAAATAAATTTTCTATACCCAAATATTTTTCTCGAAAATAAGGAAAACCTAAAATTAGTGTTTGAAAACAGTCAAAAAGTGCTTTTTGCAAGGGTTCGACCACCAAAAATAATTCCTTAACACATTTGTGGGAGTTAAACTCCCCGAAGCAAAATCCTCACAATGGCATTGCCAATCATCATCATTAGATACAATCATAGGTTGATGCTTGATTCCTTCTTCCTCTCTATGAATAATAGTACAACCTATGGCGGAGATTTATATAACTTGCATTTAACTGCCTCAAAATTGCTCGTCCTATGTGGTTCCTTCCCAAAATTGAATGGACCCTTAAAACAAAAAGAAATAACATGATAAAGTGGCAAGCATATGATAAGCAAACTAATATTTCTATAATAATAATACATATATATATACATAGACATACATATATATATATATATATATATATATATATATATATATATATATATATATATATATATATATATATATATATATATATATAAGCTCTCTACTAATAATCTTTGTACTTATTAGAACGTAAACACAGTCTACAAAAAATAGATTTATTTTATTTTATATTGCTAGCAAAAAGAATTTCATACAGATCATATAATCCTATGTTTACTAGACCAAAGAAATGTTCCTTTTGCTTATGTCAACATTTATAAATTCTAAATTGCAATGGTACAAATTAATCACTTGTTTAACCAAATTGTTACCAATACTTGATTATAATAATCACATTATCCATTTTAATTGATCATAGGAAAAAAATCTTGTAGTCCAAACTTTAATAAATCTAAGTCATAAAAGGATCAGCAGGAATTTATAATCCTACTCCCAGAGTCCACTTAATTATATTGTATACTACTTTTTTGTAAAATTATATCGTATAATATTATATATACATAATAAAATATATTCAAGTAAAATTTTATAATGATGTAATTTCATATTGTATGTATAAATATGGATTGATAATATGAAAATGCAAGTGCTATATTAAGAGTAAAGTTTCATAACATTGCCCAAATAATTTTATAGAAATCATATAAAACTTATTTTGATCCTGATTTCTTATTTTGGAAATGCAATGGGAAAGTACAATTATATGTTCTTTTTATATGAATTTCAGTCCTAGAAAACTAAAATGCTAAGCAAATACGATACAACCAAAAATAAGTTATTCCTAATAAAAAGTAATTTATGACAATATTCACTTGCCACTAATATGATTATGATTAGATAGAGAAGAGTTAAGTTGTGATTATTCATAAGTTATTTTATAATGGCAATATTTTATTGTCACTATATGTTAATAAATTTCACTCACAACATGATCGTGTTACTATATATAAAATTTTAAAATGACAATAACTATTCCCCACTAATGATAACTAGGTTTTGGAGAAAAAAATTAAGTTGTCACTATATGTAAAATTTCATTGTGACAATAGTAAGGCTTTCACTATATATTATCTCTTTTTTGTGACAATATTATATCGTCACTATATTAGTTTTTAATTACAAAGCAATGGTTATCACTAAACATGTCTTTATGGATAAAAAAACTGAAGTTATTGTTATTACCATCATCGACATTTTTCCAACAATGTAAAATTTTGGCAGGAAAGAATTTGTGACAAAATGAAATCACGAATATTTAAGCCTTTTAATCAATTAGTGACAATGTTACCACTATGAAATCTTGTCACAAATATTCGATTTTCTTGTAGTGAGGGGCTCCAATGGCTTCCCAACTGTCACGATCTCCACTTGCATGTTGACTGACATGCTATTTGCTTGCTTTAATCCCAGCCTGATCCATTTGGGCTTCTGCTACCTTTGGTTCCAGATCCACTTTGAATTCCTGTAACAGTTCTATCGAATTACTTAATACTTTTCCACATGCATGGAAAGGGCAAAAGAAAAAGAAAAACCCTTTATTTACCTTAAATACCTTATTAATGTTTAGTTACAAACTAGAAAATCGTGATTTAATGAGTTTCCATCTTCCAGATATGAACAAAGTACCATTTTCATCTTTAGATCATATAGTTCAGCAAACTGAACAGAAATGTGGTAAAGTGTGGCTGTGTTTTATATGTAGACATGGCCGGTTCCAACCAGAACTGAACTAGGCCAGGAACTAGCTAAACCTGGAATCAGATCTGGAGACCACCTGGTTCGATTTTGGTTTCACTTTTTATATGGAATTGGAAATACCGGTTCTAAACTGCCGGTTCTGATATTTAAAAAAAATCTATTATTTTTAATTTTATTTAATAATATTAATAATTCTGGACTCAAACCCAAACCATTCCAGAAGCGGAGGTCCCAGTCTCAAGCTAGTTATTGGTTAGTCCAAATGTCCTACTACACCTATGCAAACAATCAATGTTAATAAAGCCTTGCTAGTTGACATGCTGACATTTATTTTTCTCTAAAGCAAGGTAAGATGAACCATATTTATGAGCAGGGCCGATTTAGATCTTAGGGTAAATAAACATACTGTAACCTGGAGGTGGCTGATTTGGACCCGGTCTGGCTGAATGAACAAGATCTGAACCTATTTGGAACCAAAATGGAACCAGGGAATCCCTGCAGTTTGGTTCCGGTTCCACCTATTAGGAAACCAGATCGGAAGTGGTGGTTCCAAGTCAATTTCGATTCGGGTTTAAAATCTCAACTTTTGTTTCTTGACATAGAACCAGAAGCAGGACAGGGCCTGAAGAGGAGTGGTTCAGTTCTAGTTCCAGATTTTTAGTGAAACCAGAACTGGTCAGCTCTAAACTAGTGGGCCTATCTATCATTATTATACTCATATATTTGGAATAGAAAAGCTATATCGTACCCGATTCCATCAATGACTGGGAGCACCCGATAGAATTGTACACACTACACATCCAAAATCTGAAAATTAATTAAAAAAAGTGTAGCCCACAGTTAAATCCGAGGGTAGAATGCAACGTAAGTGTTTGCCTCATCTTGGAAAAAGGTTCCAATCCAAACATTCAGAAAGCCAAAAATAGTATCCTCAAGGTGAACCTGTAAGTTCCATGGTGTTTAGGGATGTGCTAAAGATGAAATAGGAAGAGGACGGTCTTGAGTGTCAGTGGGCTGTTCGCCTTATCATAAAGAAAGGTGCTAGAGCACCAGAGAATTAGCTCATTTGGCAGGGTTCTCTGACTCTCATGATGCAGCAGGTGAGTTCGATTCCCAAGGTGTGCATGTATGTGTGTGTTAGGCTTATAAATTAAAAAAAAGGTGCCAAATCTTTCACTGTCATAAACAAGTTATTGTGCATTAAATGCGAAATACGAAAAATATAATGGTACGTTGATCACACGGTTCGAATAGTAGAGATAAACACACACACACTTGCTTTAGATCAGTTCTGCATAGGTATGGGTCCTCCCAGAACTGACTCAATCTTTTATTGGATCTTCGGAATGACCTGGGCACAAGCCGGGTTGCCTAAGCCCCAAGCCTACATGGTCTTTTCAGGTCGGATTGCCAGGTTGGGTCTGAAATTGCCACCCTTAATCCGAATGCAAAGGTAAACACAATGATATGAGGAGGTGAGGTACTGGAGGTTGTTTAGAGGTCCTTGACCTAGAAAGAAGGAAGGCCATGATGATGTTATGACCTCGTGAATGAGTCCCTTAAAATGGGACTTTGTGCTTAATCAATCAATCACAAAAAAAATTGAGCTTTCTTATTATATATGTTTTCCAAGTTTCTAAATGTCCTCGATACTAATGCACCCTACCTACAATCCCCATCTAGGAAATAACATGATCGAACACCCCCAAACAACCAAGCACCTTGTTTAAAAGCTCTCTCTCTCTCTCTCTCTCTCTCTCTCTCTCTCTATATATATATATATATATATATATATACACCTTTCCCAATGTACGAACACAAAGAAAACAGTTTTGATTTTAGAGAAACCCTTGTTTAACATCATTAAATATAAGTGTATAAAAGGCCAAATGGTTCACAGACTCGCATGCTTATTTCTCTGGTCAATGCCTTCTCCCGTTGCGAATGTGAAGGTAAGAGACACCAATTTGCACAGATCCACTTGAATCACGTGATCAGGTGACCAACCAACTGGACCAAATATTTTATTATCTTAAATATGGTTTAGTTCAAATATTCCTTCAAAGAAGTACGAGCGTGCCTCGAAGTGGTTAGAACCAACAATGAATGTTCATTGCTAGTGTGCAACTTGGATATATGTGAAATCCTGCCAATGCATCTAATACATAGTAAAGTACACAATTGTATAATCTTCTGTTTAAATAAATGTAATATCGTTGTGTAGAGAGCATCTGAATCTGCATCGATTTACATAGATGTGAACTCTGATAATGCTCTCTCTCTCTCTCTTTCTCTTTCTCTCTCTCTCTCTCTCTCTCTTACACACACACACACCAGGGCTGGGTGGATTCTCCTACAGATATGCACACCCCGCTGTATGGAAGTTACGATCACCTTAAAGGAAGGTTATTTTGAGTGGTTCTAGAAGGTAGGAGAGTCGGCTCCTTCTACTACTAAAACAGATAGTTGCATTAACCATTCATACTAAAAATTTGGGTCACTTCTCTTTAGTGGGAGTCAACATATGTGTTCGCGCTAAAAAAAAGCACACTCAAAGGTGGCATAGGAACCCGCTCGAGTAACATACTTTGTGGAGTTTGGTTGGAGGATGTACAGGCATGCCAAAGAGCGTTCAACTCCAATTTTATAGGATTATTCATAATGTCCAATTGATTTTGTTAGTCCCTGGAAATGTTCGAACAAATATACCAATCAATTCCTCGAATCCAAACAAGGATCATCGATAATGTGAGGGGTCTCAAGAGTGTAGACCACACTAGAGTAGTAAGTACCTAGAGCAAAAGAGAGTAAAAAAAGAGAAAAGAAGAGAAAATTATTCTTTAGAAGAGAAGAACTCATAAAAAATTTATCCAAGCTAAGGAAGAAAATATGAAAGAAAGTACTAAATCAATGAGAACTAGAATGATAACTTGATTGACTGATTACTTGATAACTTTGGCTTCTCATGCTTCTCTTTTAGAGAGTCATATAGGTGATTCTAAAGAAGGCCTTCCGAATTCTATCAGTTTCCTTTCTCTCATATTGTTTTGGGCTTAAAGTCTCTTCATCTTCCTACTCATTCCTTGATTACCCTCATTGTAAACAAGGTCTATGTAGTGGCTTCCTCGAAACCCATTTTCATGAATATCTCCATGTTTTTAATAAGTCCCATGGATTTCCATCTAGAGCCTTCTATAATGTGTTTAATTTTCAACACTTTGCCCCATAAAACTTGTATTTGAATCAATTAATGTGATGGCTTGTACCACATTAATTTAAAGCCAAAAATATTGCACAATTATTCCTTGAGAAGGCTGAGTTATTGTTAAGATGCTCAAAGGCTACTCTTTAAAGACGATTGAAATTTTCATTTTTCTTTACAAACCACCATGTTTGTGATTGTGTATTGCATCCTTCTTTACCTTTTCATCCTACCTTCGCATTTGTCAATCATGGATTCTCCTACTATTTTTGATGTTGTGATGAATTATTGTTTCATTTCGTTTGAGAACAGCCTAAAGAATTTCCACATCTCGTCAGCTCTGCCCAGAGAAGAGTTTGTATCTTTGCGATGCCCTAACTTCATCCCGGTTTGGTTGTCCAAGGGTAAGCCCTACTTCGACTAGGTCAGCTGAGTGAAGGGGAAAGTCTCAACTTTCGTTTGAATGGGTATATATGATCTCATTATGTTTTGGTCTTGGTCATCCACTTCGATGAAAAATAATTTGTAATTTAATTGATAATTGTTCTCAGACTTTTGGGTCTCGAAGCACAGTTAGTTTTAGTTCTCATTCATGATGATGTCTTTGGAAGTGGTAGATGTGTTCACGATTATTGGACTCCCGATCGCTGGGGGTGAACCACCATCGTTGTTCCATTGGAGGTTCTATGTTCCCAAGCTCAAACTATAGTTGTCTTAGGATGATTTTATTTAGAAGTATGCAAGGATGGAACCTGTGCTTGATGAAGAGCACCATGTTTTGCTTCTCGTATGATTTCGTCAATTCACTACTTACATCCACATAACAAAAGTGAATGGAGAATCTCTTGGTACATTTCAGCAGTAATGTTCACAACTTACCTCTTTCAGGCCGCCTCATATGGTAAGTGGCCCATTGTGGTTCCCCCAACTTTGAGTCCATTTATGTTTTCCAGCATTCGGATTAACAAACACACCTAATCTATCAATCGAGTCCTTCCTTCAAGGAGATTTTTGCCATATTCCCATCTTGACAATCCCCATTGAGCTCAAGACTCAAATAAGCATAAAGTATACCTTTTATATTTTGGGAATTCGATATTATAACAATAGTGCATATGATCGACAATGTCCACCTTATATACATGACACAAATCTTTAATCCAAGAGAGTTAATGTATGAGTGCTTCCATTATCAAGATTCAACCCCATTACTGTCAAGGTCTACCTGCTCCTATACATTTGTCAAGGCAAGGAGTTCCTTCTCTTTCTTGACCTACATTCCGGCTTTCTTCCCATTACCCTCGATTAGGCGAGACATTCGAATTTGAGTGCCAACGGATACACTGTAGTTTGAATATTCTCCTACATTAGTGGCGGACCTACATTATGGCCTAGGGGCAGCTGCCTTCCAAAGAATTTTGAAAAAGTTAAGTGGTGATTTGAATTTTACAAAAATTTGAAAATTGCTCCCCATGAATTTTGGAAAAGAAAAGGTAATGGGCTTGGATTAGATTTTCAAATCTGATCCGAGCCAACCCATTATAATCCATCAGGCTCGATTGGTCGGTTGCCCAGGCCCCAACCCTAATTCCTCTCTCTCTCACACACGGCTCCAACCTTCACTCCATAATACCAAATTAAGGCTACAAAGTTTTGATCTCCATTAGCCGGTTCCTCAGGTTCGGATTTGTTTTGTTCTCCTTTGTCTCCTTTGAGGTTTTGTAGCTTTAGTTCCTGGTTCCTAATTATATGTATTTTCGTCTAGGCAAAGCAGAATTTCTTTTATTTGTCATTCACTGGTCAAATTATATTTATGCATGTAATTTCTATTTGATTTTATGTGGCTGCATTTTCTCTCTTGTTTTATTTTTTCTTTTACACTGCAAAATCATAATTGTGGGAAATTTTATGTAGAAGCATAGTCTGTGATTGCTTTTATTTCATTGGCTTATCTTGAATATTCTTAATCATGTAAAATTTTATGAAGTGGTCTCTGTTAATCTTTATCCTTTGTCGACTTGTGCTTTAAAGAAGCTATGTGCCCCACAACCTAAAAATCGAACTAAAATGAAAAAGAAAATTTGGTTATGTTACATGAACAAACGAAACAAGAGAGTGAAACTCAAAAGGGGTTCTTTCAAAAAATGGGTTATTGTATTTTTGGACCAAATCAAGAAGGCATATGATAGAAACTTTGACCTATCTAACCTTATTGATCCTGAATTTTCAAGAGATACTTGAGTAGGGTGGTATGTCTTGCCATAGATTCTATCATCAACACTCCAAACATGTGCTCAAGTCTGGCATATTTTGATACCTACAAAAGGGAAAGGCTTCCAACAAATGTGGCTCAAGCCCAAAGATATTATTTTGGGGCTCATACTTATGAACAATTGACATGTTTGGATCTTTCAATACTGAATGGTTTAACCTGGCAAAAAAATCAAAGATGTTATGATCCTTTATTGGGTGAATATGTGGCTTTTTGACAGGAATAAGTGATAGTGTAATGCTATCGTTCTAATGATTTGTTCAGATTACATCTTAGTTGCTGAAAAATCATTGTTGTTGTACCTCCTTCGATTTTATTTGTCTAAAAAAAGAGTAGATCCGAGGTCAAATTTTTTTTATATATTTTGATGCAATGCATATACTCTTTTCATTTTCTTCCTCTTACTTTGGATGTTTTTTGTTGTATATAGATATGAAAAGTATTTTTAAAAAAATCTCTTAAATATCTACCCTTGAAACCACAAATTTTATCACTAAGTATGAAAGATCAAAGTAAAAGTAATGGGAGATCTTAGATGGAGATACAAATCTATAAAGTAATTTTGAATGAAATGTAAAAGATTTAGTTGCAGATCCTAGATTGAGACCACATATTTCAATTTATAATATTAATGGTCAAGAGAGGATTCAATGTTCATATCCGTAAAAAGGTCCATTCCAACTAAAAGAGCATACTTTTCTATGTAGTATATATTTTTTTATACTATCTTTTACCAAATCATAATGGTGAACCTAGGAGAAACAAAGACTTTATGAACATAACACTAGTAGTATACACAATGATGCTAAAATGAAAAGTGTGACTTTGATGAATAAAAAGCAATCTATCAATACTTGTTTTGTTAGGCAATCAGAGGAAGAAAAAAAAAATTACTAAGCTTATTCTGGCACCTCAATTAATGTTGTAAGGTTTCTTTTTCAATAAGGTCTTACATTTTGTTGTCATGATGAGTATGATGAAAGTCTGAATAAATTTAATTTTCTTGAGTTTTTGTCCTTTCTTGCTAACCATAACGAGAAGATTTGTAGTATTGTACTATAGAATGCACTTAAAAATTCAAAACTAATAGCACTTTCAATGCAAAGGGATATTGTAAGTACTATTGCAAGTTAGACTGTTGAAAGAATCATCAAAGAGGCACATGATGATGTATTTACTATTTTAATTCATGAATCTTATGACATATCTAATAAACTGTAAATGATAATGGTGTTAAGGTATATTGATAAAGATAATCATGTTATTGAATGCTTACTTAGTTTAGTACATGTCTATTCTACTATAACAATATCACTTATGACAACTATGATGCAAATGTTTTGCAAAGTTGTTTTAAGTGTTAATCAATTATGAGGTCAAGGATATGATGGAGTGAGCAATATAAAAGGTGAATTTAACGGATTAAAAGCATTAATATTGAGAGAATTTTTTTATATTCATTGCTTTACACATAAACTCTAATTAGTTGCTAAGAAACATAAAGAAGTAAGTTAATTATTTAATGTTATTTCTGCAATCATGAATTGCATTGGAGGTTTATTTTAACGTCTTAAGAAGATTAAAGAATTGAACCTTGATAGAGTTCGTAAGGAACTAAAACTTACATATAGTGAAAGAGCAAAGGATTAAATTCACCCCTTGGAGTTATTATACTTTGTTGAACTTAACTACAATATTTCAATCTATTGTGAATGCAATCATAACTACAATATTTCAATCTATTGTGAATGCAATCAAAGGTAGTGCTTACAATTGGTGGAAGATAATACAAACATTTGATTTTGTATTTATTATACATTTGATAGAAGAAATTTTGAGAAACACAAATGATTTATTATTAGCACTGTAAGGAGAAGACCAAGATATTATCAATACTTTGAATCTTGTGAAGTTGTCGAAAAGACAATTAAATAAGTTTGCAATTAAAGATAATGAATGGGAGCAGTTAGTTTCAAGATCAACTTATTTTATGCTAAGAATGATATTGAGATTAGAAAATGGGCGATAACTATATAGGGCCAGTGTCACGAGTAAGACGAAGGCAAAGTGAGGTACCAAACTTACTTCATTATCAGTATAAAATAATGTTACCATTGATTATGTGTTAAATGAGCTTGATAATCGATTTGATGAGAGAAATACCAAATTTCTTCTTTGTGTTGCTTGTATTGATCTAAGTAATAATTTTGCTTCTTTCAATAAAGAGAAGTTTGTTAAGCTTGCAAGTTTTTTACCTCATGATATTCATACTAATGATTTTTGATAACTTGAACATCAACTTGATAATTATATTATAGACGTGTGCAATGATCAAGGGCTTCAACTTAAAGGAATAAGTAGAATTACAGAGGTGTTAGTACAATAAAAAAAAAGGATAAGAGATACTTTATAGTATATCGGTTAATAAAATTGGCATTGCTTTTACCCGTTGCCATTGTAAGTGTGAATCGAGTATTTTCTACTATGAACATTGTAAAGAGTTGCTTGAGAAACAAAATTAGTGATGAATTCATGATTAATTGCTTAGTTAACATATATTGAGCGTGATATATCATCGGATATAGACAATAAGATAATTATGCAACCGTTCCAAAATATATGGCCTTATCGATAAATCCTTCCTAATACTTGATTGTGTAAGTGTTCTTAACTTTGCGGATTGCTTCTAATATTGAGTTTAATTTAAATTATTGATGATATGAGATATTTTCCGAGTCCAAACTCAGTTTCTTATTTTTGGCAATCTCTACCCGACCTGAAGGTACGTAATCAGCGCGCCATGCCCTACTTGGCGGTAGGGCGGGTTTTCTTTTAGCATGTCACGGGGCATGGGGCAGGACCGGATTAGGGTAAACCTGCCTTGGCTATTTAGTTCGTCCTAAGCTAACCCCATACCCTGAAAGGCAATAGCTGTGAGGCATATTTTTCTTTTTACTGAATGCTATTCATTGTGTCATTGCTGCTTAGCCAAGTGGTTTTTGACATCATTGTTGATAACTTGCTTTGATTTGTTCTCATTATGTATATTATCTGTTTCATTTGGCTTATACACACACATGCATTTATGTATGTATATATATATATGTATATTAGAAGAAGCAAATATAATATATTTCAACAATTCGTCCACTTGAGTTGTGATAAACTAATCAAACTAGCAGACAGTCCACTTTTCTATTGTTTTCCTTTGATTTATTCATTATCCAAACTGGGAGTGTCAAATTGGGTCAATGAGTCCGGCACTTCAGGTCTAGGTAAAAATCAGGTTGGCCCAGACCCTACCTGACCAACCACTTTAATATATATATATATATATATATATATATATATATATATATATATATATATATATATATATATATATATATATATATATATATATATATATATATATATATTACTATACAAGTATGGTATAGGTCATAGGTGTATACATAATACACATTATATCTGTATGTGTATGTGACAGTTTGTAAGCATGATGCATGCGCACATACACAGTACAGCAAAACGTGCAATCCGTGACGCACTGTGCAATTTGGTGGTGCCCTCAACATAAAACATGGGTTTCTTCTGGTGACATATATACATATATCTACATATATATATATATATATATATATATATATATATATATATATATATATATATATATATATATACATATATATTTACATGTATATATACTTGTCTTTGGTTGATTAGGACCAGCTCTGGGTCCACCTGGAACCAACCCGATCTTTTATTGGGTCTTTGGAACGACCTCAGCCCAACCCGGGGTGCCTAAGCTCCACCCAAGACGGTCTTTCCAGGTTAGGTCTGAAATTGCCAACCCTGATCCGAACGCAACGGAGGAAACACAATGACATGAGGAGATGAGGTTCTAGAGGTTGTTTAGAGGTCCTTTACCTAGAAAGAAGGAAGGACATGAGAATGTTATGACCTCGTGACTGAGTTCCTTAAAATGGGACATTGTGCTTAATTAATTAATCACAAAATTACTGAACTTTATTATTAATATATGTTCTCCAAGTTTCTGAATGTCCTCAACACCAGGCGCACCTTACTTACAATCTCCATGAAGGACATAACATGATCGAACACCCCAAACAGCGAAAGCAGTTATTTTAAAAGCACCTCTCTCTCTCTCTCAGAAGGAGAGGGAGAGAGAATAAACAAATAGATAAAAGAGATCGTATACCTTTCCCAATGTACGAAAACAAGGAAAAGAGTTTTGATGAGTTCAATGAGTTATATTTTAGAGAAACCCTTGCTTAACTTCATTAAATATAAGTGTATAATAAGCCAAATGGTTCACAAACTCTCATGCTTATTCCTCTGGTCAATACCTTCTCCAGCTGCCCATGTGATGGTAAGAGAGACCAATTTGCATGCATCCACTTGAGTCACATGCTCAGATTACCAACAAACCGATGACCAAATATTCTATTATCTTAAAATATGGTTTGGTTCAAATATTCCTTCATTAATTAGGAAAAATATTAAGAAAGTAAGTGTCGAGCTCCTCGATTGTAGGAAAGAGAGGCAAGGGGTAAAAAACGAGAGCGTGCTTCGAAGTGATTAGAACCAACAATGAATGTTCATTGCTCATGTGCAACTTTGATAAAAGTGAAGTCATGCTCATGAATCTATTCATTAGTGTAAACTATTTAATTGTATAACCCTGTGTTTAAATCAATGTAATATCATTGTGTAGAGCATCTGAATGTGCATCTTTTACATGGATGTTAACGACTGCGTCTCTCTCTCTCTCTCTCACACACACACACACACACCGCATGGCAATTTAGACCCATTGCCATCCTTAACCACACTGGCACATACACACATCAGTAAACGAGGGTATGGTGGATTCTCCTACAGGCCATGCATAATCCTATATATTGAAGTTATTATCACCTTAAAGGAAGGTTGTTGTGAGTCGGTTTAGGAGGTAGGAGAGTTGTAGCTCCTGCGTTTCACAATAAAAAAGCACACTTGAACGTAGCATAGGAAGCCACTTGGACAACCTGTTTGGTGGAACTTGGTTGAAGGAGGTACGGGCGTGCCAAAGAACGTCGAGGTCTGGTTTTGTTCAAGCGATTTTATGGGTTCCTGAAAATCTTCAAACTAGTATATCGATCAATTCCTCGTCCTAAAAAGGTTTGTGGATAAATCTTCGAACATGACGATTGACTAATTCCGGATCTCTAGTTGAAGGTGGTTTCTCACTATAATTGTATATTGTACATTCGTGAATTGCATTTGATAACATTTAATCATATTGTGAAACCTTTGAAAGAAAACATAGATTAATTCTTTCAATTTCTCTTGAAAATTCATCAAACAGTTTGGTGTCGGATAAGACTTGATCTTGTTGTATTTCTTAAGAAAGGCCTTTTGCATCACTTCTAAGGTGTGAATAAATCCCAACTTCAATGATACTTATGATATTCACTTTCTTCGAGTTCCTCGCATTCTATATTCACTTTCTTCGTCTTCTCTCAAGAAGATTAAGAACTTTACCTTAAACCCTCTAAGAATATGAGTAAGCTTATCCACTCAAGAATCCCACAACAAGCATCTTAATTGATTCCTTGAGAATCCTACAACAATCATCTTAATTGATTCCTTGAGATGTAGAGAAGGATCATGGATAATGAATAGGTTCTTTTAGAGTTTGGACTCCACTCAAGAAGTAGGTACCAAGCACAAAGGAGAAAGTTAACAAAGTAACAAAAAAAGAGAAAAGAAAAAGAAAATTATCCTTTCAAAAGTATCTCACAAAATAGCTTATCAATAAAAGTAAATCTAAACGGAAATAGAAAAGTAAACTATTAAATCAGACATGACTAGAATGATAGCTTGACTGATTGATTCCTTGATGATGTTGGATTACACCTCTTTCTATAGAACCATAGAAGGCTTTTCCAATCCCATCGGTATGGGTGAGCACAATTCAGTTTTAACCGAATTTCCGAACTGAACTGAACCAAAATTTTCAGTTTGGTTCGGTCCCAATAAGTTCCGGTTGATATTTTGTGAAAATTTGGTTTTCGTTCCAGTTTCGGTTGTAAAAGATCTAAAATCAAAGTTATCGAATAACCAATATTTATATAATTGATATTTCAGTCTGCCCTAATATGTCCCCATTTTTCAAAATCCACCCAAATCCCTCCCAATGCTTCTCTCTACATATCACTCTCTCTCTTTCTCTCTTTCCCTTTACTTACTCCCTCTCTCTCTCTCTCTCTTTTTCTCTCTCCCTCTTTCCATATCCAAAATTGTAAAATAAACTTTATTTGAAAACCTTTGAAAGATTTAGAGAAAGCCCCTTGTTGATTCATCAAAAGATAATGTTAGTTCTATCATCTCTTGAGGTAAGTATCAAACTCCATATTTCAACCCCTCTTTTCGAGTGCCTCCTCAACGGGTATTCACCACACTAGTCCTTCTATGCATTGCACCCAACACCCTCTCAGCTATGCTCAAGTTGTCTCATTATCAGTTGAGAATGTTGGGGCAGCTGATGATTGTCGAAGTCGTCTGGTGTTCGGTTGTATTGCAGCAGAAGCCGACTGTCCCCTTTCATTTGCTTTTGTCTCCAGTTTCTGTTTGCTTTTCGTGTATTTCCTATAATGTAATGCAATAGAAAAAACGACAGAGTGCATATTGATTTCTAGGTTACCCGCAGAGGGTTTTCTCCGAAGACTAAGTATGAATCACTTTTTCGTGTTTTGTGTCACCGTACTTTCTGTATAGTTTCTCTATATTTATACATGGATTTCCATCTTTCGAGTTTTTCGCTTTGGGCTTTCCTTTTTAACAGTCATTTTTACTTTTATCTAGGAGATGCGTATGTACTTTTCGAAAACAGAAAATCAGTTTAAGAATGTTTGATTTTCGAAATCATACGATCTCATGAAATATGGGAAGAGGGCCCTTCTTCCCGCATTTCATGGTCGTTGTTAGTAATGAAAGCGATAGTGGTCATCCAATACTTACATCTCCCACTTAGCCACTACAACCAACTTTTGATACACTGTTTTTCCTCCCACTCCTTTGGGGTTTACCAAGTTATATCATTTTTCTTATTGTAACTAAAATTGTAACTTACATCCATTATGCGCTTTTACCACAAGCAATGTGTTTTCTAGCATAACTCATAACAAAGTATATTCACTACACTTATATCTTAACCCCATATGGGTTATATGTTTAGTAAACAATTCTTTAGAGATGCCTTTTGTTAAGGGGTCCGCCAACATATTGGCATATAATATATAGTTATTTCATTTCTTTTGAGCATATCATGAAAATAGTAATATTTAACCATTATATGCTTGCTTCATGAGTTATCAGCTCCACTCTTAATGAGAGTAATTGTTGTACTGTTGCCACAATATATAGCAACTGTCTCATCACCTATATTCAGCTTCAAATCACGTATGAAGCGGCTTATCCAAATGACACTAGTAATAGCCATACTGCAAGCAACATACTCAGCCTCTTGTGTATGCAACGCTACACAACCTTGTTTCTTGCATGCCAAAGCACTACCTCCAAATAAAAATATTTGTCCCAAGGTTGATTTGTTGTCATCTTTGCTCCCTGCAAAGTCAGTATCTGAGTATCCTATCACTTTAAGTTTATCTACTTGAAAATAAAGTTTCAAGTCATTTATTCCTTTAAGATATCTTAGAATCATTTTCATAGCTATCGAATGTTGTCATCTAGGATTATTTTGATATCTACCTATAAGACCAACAACAAAGTTGATACTTTTGAATGAGTAGTTGTACATGCAGCTTGATTGTAGTATCATATTTAGTGGTCAGGGAATCGAATAATTTTTTAAATTCCTCAAAGACCCTAATCAAGTCATCTTCCATGTATATCAACATTATAATACTAGTTATTATGTCATCCTTTATAAATGTCTTATATCTTTACTTTTCCTCATCTGTTATAACTGGTGTAGAAAGTAAAATTGTTTCCTTCAATACATAATTAACTCCTTCTAAAGTTAATGCCAGTGGTATTCTTCTTTTTCAAATTTAGAAATTTAGGCCATTTAATTTTTCGTTCTTTGCCAATTCAGACATGCAAATTCTAAAAGTCATTTTTCTTTTTAAACCTTTTGGCAGAAACAACAAGTAGAGAGTCTGTACATTTTAAGACAAAAAACATAAAAACATGCATCAGATGGATTTCCATAAGATATTTCATAAAGAACCACAAAATGAAGTCAGGCACCTAAATGCAATATCCACAAGTTCTAAGTACTAAACAATAAATATATCATGAGTCTGTACTACAGTTTATTTAACCTACATGTATCATTCTAGAAAAACCATAAAATCTGGGGAGTAAATATTCTCAGGCACTTTTCTACAGTTTATTTAACTTGCAAGTACTATTCTGGAAAAACTATAAAAACTAGGACTAAATTTGAAAAGTTACTATTTATGACATTTCTCAAAAAATATAAGGGCATTTTTGTATTTTTTTAGGGTGGTATAACGGATATTTTGTAAAGTTTATAGGGTTATATCCATAAAATCACCAAAAACTAGAGTTTTGTAATTTCTTGAAATGTTTAGGGGTAAAATAGTAAAACTATACCCTGTTATTTTGTAGTTTCATGGACTGTCATAGGATAGAAAAAACTTTTTACTCTTATAAGGGTACAATTATCTTTTCACCTCAAAATATCTAGATATTTCAGTAATTTTGTCCTTTGGTATTTCATAGTTTTCATTTCTATGAAGGGCAAAACAATCAATACACATCCAAAACCGTTGCCCTAGGTGGTTTTCCATCCACGGTTTTGCAAAATCACAGTTTTTACGGATTTAAATGGAGAGAGAGACAGGAAGAAAGACTCAGAGGGAGAGGAGGGTGGCCTTGCCGTCGCCTTTGGGTTGTGGTCGTCGCCCTTCCCAGTGACGTCGTCGTTAATTTGCCTCAGGCGTTCTGGTTTCGACCTTTTCGTCTTATACTTTTTTTGCCTACGACCTTTTTCCGCCTTGGCTTGGCCTTTGGTGTGTTCAGGTTGTGCCTTTGACTTCCAGGTACTCGACCTACCTAAGGCAACCTTGAACGGGTGGCTTTCGACTGCCTTACTTTCATTTTCTCTTTTCTCTCTTTTTCTTTTCAGAAAATTTACTTACACCGGAAAAGCCTCTTTTCGGTTCTCTCTAATTCAGTTTTTTTATTTGAAGAACCATGCACCTTTGAGGAGTTTTCCGTAGAGGTTGAACTTGTACGCTTTGATACCAGACGTTGGGGCAGCCGATGAGTGTCAAAGTCGTCTTGTGTTCGGTTGTATTACAGCATAAGCCGGCTGTCCCCTTTCGTTTGCTTATGTCTCCGGTTTCTGTTTGTTTTTCGTGTATTTCCTGTAATGTAATGGAATAAGAAAAACAAAAAAGTGCGTATTGATTTCTAGGTTACCTGCGGAGGGTTTTCTCAAAAGATGGTGAATATGAATCACTTTTTCGTGTTCTGTATCACCATACTTTCTGTACAGTTTCTTTGTATTTATACATGGCTTTCCATCTTTCGAGTTTTCCGCTTTGAACTTTCCTTTTCAACAACCATTTTTACTTTTATCTTGAAGACGTTGTATATTTTTCGAAAACAAAAAATATGTTTTAAGAACGTTTGATTTTCAAAATCATATGTAAATTCGAGAAGAGGGCCCTTCTTCTTGCATTTCATGGTCGTTATTAGTAATGGTGCCGAGAGTGGCCATCCACTACTTACCGAGAAAGCTAGTTGGTGTGTTCATTGCTAAGAACAAGTTGTCTTATGTCTCTCTCAACAAGATGGAAGGTATTTCCTTCTTTTTCTTTCTGCCCTAAATGAACAACGGAGAATGTATATGAGAATGAATGACTACTCACGTTGGTTGCTCATTTAGGTGTGTTTGCTGAACTCCTCACGTAAGAATGAATATCTCCTTGCCTAAATGAGTACTAGTTGATTTTGATTTGCAATCAGCCCTAAATCCCCAAATCCACAATTGAATACAACACATGTATATGAGAGATTGTATTAAAGATGTTATTGACCCTCTAGTGAATGACTACTCTCTTATATTGCAGTTCATACAAATTTAACAATCGATTTATTCTTATAACTGGATCGAATTTTTTTGGATCCGTTTAGTTATTGAACCGAACCTACCCCCTTTCTCTGACGGTTTTTGGGGCTGAACCGAACCGAATTTTTTTGGATCCTGTTTTCATCATGAATATTTTCGTTTTGATAAGTCCCTTGGGTTCGTCTTCAACCTTTGGCAATGTGTTCTAACAATATTGGGGGCAGTGGCATGGTCTCGACTTTCATGGGCACAACCACCTCGCAAAAGCCCACCATTGAAGTGGACAGCATGGGGGAGAAGAACTTGTGTTTACATGGCTGGAAATTGTGATTAACACAAACTGTGACTTGATCCAAGAAGCTCAGGGTGAGATCTTATAAGGTGAATACGAAAAATATAGGCTCGTGTTGGTCACAAATGAATGTGCTCAGAAGTTTTGGGTGCTCATACGGAGAGATTGTGAGCTCACTGTTCTTTCTCCCAACTTTACGCCTCTAGTGAATCAATTGCTCGACTGTGGATGTGCGTGCTTCCAAAACTCAGTATTTGCGCAACATCTTGTTTTAGTTTTAGTTATGATTAACACTAATCGCAGATCTACAATGACCCAAGATGAGGTGCTCACCCACAGCGGCGGAGCTAGAATTTCTTGTAGGGTGGGCTTAACAGTAAGATGGGGTGAAATATGTATAATAGCGAAGAATTCAATCGCGATCTCTAAAATTTTTATTTGTTTTTCAAATTTCAGGTAGGACCGCCGCCTCACATCACCTCAATGTAGATCTTCCACTATCCACCCACTACAAGTTCAAAAAAGCAGAACGGTTATATAGCCTGCAACTGCGTATCTGAAATAGTCGTAACACATACTCTGCGTTAACTTAAACAGTTTGATGAATGATTCTCACAATCTCAAAGAAGTGGATTCACCACTGGTTATCACAGTAGTTGAAATGTATAAGTTTAAAGTTCATTCAAGTTTTCTCCCCGATTGTTAAGAGAACATGAAGAAAAAGGAAAAGGAAAGTGCAGAGAAAGTCTGAATATGATTGTGCCATGGTAAAACTAAGATGGCGCAGTGGTCAACCTGTGGTAAGGAGAAGCAAGCCAGCTTGCAAGAATATATTTGAGATTGTCTCAACCCCATACGGCCGTAAAACTAAAGGGTAGCTAGTGAGGGCAGTAGGGACCTATAAAGTAATGAAGGAGCTCTTCACAAGCCTCTTACTATGGCCCTTATGACCAAAAGGTTGGTGTAGATGCAGTTAGCACAACAAAGATAATTAAAGAGTTTACCCCAAAGGCCACCATCTCCACTGCTCCACACTCTTGACCTTGGGACGTCCAAAATAGGTACCTCTTGACAACGACTTGTCAATTAAAGAGCATGGCCCTCACGGAGCCATGTGACCCTAAGCAGTCCCTTTCACGACGGCCAAAGGACACTCTCCTTCTTTCTTGATACATATATATATATATATATATATATATATATATATATATATAGAGAGAGAGAGAGAGAGAGAGAGATTGAGAGATTGTTTGAATCCTACTCACATGCGCGACCGTATTACTTTTTGGTAACATTTGGGTAAAAATTCAATCCCAAAAAATTCTTAAAAACAAAATTCATCTATCAAATTCACTAGATGTGCGGAACTGTACCTAAAGTCCTTCAAATGGCAGGTAAAACGTAGTGATCTTTTTGAGATTAGGTAAAGGAAAGAGACAGATTTGGAAATTATCAGAATGGAAAGGACGGGTGTTTAAAAGTGATAAAAGCTCCCATTTGATGAGAGTGGGGCCCTGAACGTGACTTCCTCGCTCCCTACTTGCCAACAACACCCATTAATGATGAGGGTGATGGGCCCTTCGGTTTTTGCCTTCGTGCAGGAAACAGATAGACTCGTGTCGTGTCAAGATGGATGCCCACCGACACCAGTTGGCACTAGATACACTAGGACAAGAATAAAATCAGAAAATTTATATAAAAATAACTTGTAAAAAATAAGAAAGATATGACTTAGACCCGAAAGGAGTAGCAAATATTGGGTAAGTAGAAATATTGTTATTAAAGATAGTAGGTAGACGGGTACTACGAAGCTACAATGTTCATTTTTACTTATAGGAGAGGGTGTAGTCGATGATTATTGAAAGTTGAATGTAGCGAGTAGGACACATAACCACTCTCTAGGTTTGTATCTTGCATATCATGCTTTTATAGGTAGATTGATTGAATCGAGTATACTATAACAAAAGATATCATGAAAAGTCATGACAAATTTGATCATGTTTTGAAGCATTTGAAGCAGGTTGATGAGTAAAATATTAGTACATCAAAATATATTTACAATGCAAGAATAAAAATTAGGAAGAAATATAAGGTTTTTAAAGTGTTTTGTAGTAACTATTTTAAACTTAGACTTCCAACAATATCACACATGGTATCATAAGATACTCGATATGGATATTATCAATGACATTATGTTTACACATCTTCTCTTAGTGCAACTATTATATGTGTTTCCATGGATATTTGAGTATGATAGCCCATATAAGACAAACATTTAAGAGTTTATTTTCATATTCTCAATGTAATTTCTTATATGATATATAACGGTTGTATATACTCTACTATTTATAGGCATAAGCTGCATCTATTTGAGGTCGTCAAGTTCACGACAACTAATAAGAAATTTTCTTTAGAAAGAGAATTATGTTTCAGTATTAAGGTGTGTGATGGAGTTATGCACTCAAAATAACTTTTCACATGTAATCTATAGTAACCATGATCTGACATTGATTAATATCATTCAATTTAGATTTGTAGATGGGGGAAACCTCTCATCTCCTTCAGTACTTCGGGAATTGTTTTCGTCAAGAAATAATGAACTCATGAACATATATGATATGGAGGATTTCCATTGGCCACCATCTCATATCGGAAAAGCACACCCATATAATAAGGACTTTTTAGTAGTATAGACAATTGTCTCTCTTGCATTATAGTGTCCCTCAATGTTATAAGGATATCACCTTGTTGGTGTCATTTTTTATCATTTCATCAAGCACTTAAGATCCAAAAGAGTGAATATATATATATATATATATATATATATATTATGTGTATATGTATGTGTGAAGAGAAAAACATATCCAAACAAATTTCAATCATCCATCTTAAATGATGGATAACATTTCTTATCGTCTCATCAGACGATTAAGATCCAAAAGAGTGTGTATATATATTATACGTGTATATGTGAAGAGAGAAGCGTATCTAAATAAATTTCAATCATCTTGATTGACGAATAAATAGACTAGAATGCTAATTACTAAACTAGGACATGGTATAATAAATGCTCAAAGTCATCTCCTTCGCCAAGATTAGACCGGACTTCCTTCCATTTTGAGTTGACTTATATTGACATTGTCTTATTCGGTTTTCCTGTCTTATCCTTAGCCTGATTGGATCACATCACCTTAAAGAGGAGAGTTAGCTCTCTCTTATCATGTCAATATCTCATATTGACTGTAGTGCCTTACTTCAAAAGGTCAGTCTCGGCCTTAGCACCCCCTTTCAAGGCTCTTGTATGGCTTCTCTTGTCTAGGTCAAGTCTTCAAACCCTACGGCTCCCAAGGGTCGGTTCATTTTTCTTGAACTTTTAGGCCTACGGTCATTATTTGGCTAATTCTAACAAACTCCAAGTAATGCTAATAACACCTGCAGCCAAAGACACTATTACATGACCAAAACCAAAGATAAGCCTTCTTCAAAACCAAGCAGAGTTAGCATGCATGTACTTTAGTCGATCAAGTCTATTTATTCACTTAACTCTAATAATGTAAAATAATCTTATATACATTACTTTCGATAGTTTTGAGAGTTTTCTCAACCTATTCGCCACTAATTTCTCAAACCATCTTATTGAATTTGCATCTGCCTCTACAAATTTTCCTATCAACAATGGAGATTTAAATTAAAAGTACTACCGAACTTTTCTACTTTGCATTAAAAGTACCATGTGTATTAAATACAAGGTATAAAAGTATAAATATACTGCTAATTTAAATCTCTATGATTGATTTCAAAAATTAAACAATGGAAGTGACATTATGCTTTTAGAATGTCACATATATATATATATATAGAGAGAGAGAGAGAAATTGATATATGTTAATACTCTTAAGTGCTAGTAAATCCAAACAAATCTTAACCATCAATTTTTGTTGATAGATGGTTGAGATTTGAAATTTAAAAAGCAAAAGATCTCGTATGAATAAATGTACCTATAAAAAGTATACACGTATTTTTTTACTTTATAGATTCAAATCTCAATCGTCAAAGATAGATAGTTGAGATTTGTTTGGATTTGCTAGCACCTAAGTGTGCTAGCATATACCAGTCTCTCTCTCTATATAGATATATACATATATGTACACATATTATATATATGACATGAGTATGATATCATTGGCCTTTATATTTTTCTAGATGCCCTTTTAATTTCTAGGTGATAACTCATGCCCCAAAAGAGTATGAGGAAGCATGAGTTCAGTGTGCAGGAATGGGTTTCTCTCTCTCTATATATAATATATATCTTGAATGACTAACTGATCTTGACAACGAGATCCATGTGAAATTAGCTGGACCTACATCATCTTCCTAAGGCTCACTCGCGAATAGCAAATGGGTAGTTTGGCAAGGAAATTCATTGCATTTTGTCCCAAGAACATAACATAGTCATCTAGGTCGATTCGTAGGCCTCCTTTGTCTATGCATTAATTGGCTTTATCATATATGACAGACACTACTGTATGATGTACGAGGACAAGATGAACCCCTACTGTATAATTATAAAGGAGCACATGCAATTTCTTTTTATTTAAATTCACTTAATAATCAACTTGTAGTAGCATTATGAGAATTCCCATATGCCCATGAATTAGATATGGCCGCAGACATGCACAAGCCTGTGTGCACACACAGACACACACATCATATTCTACGTCACAAGTTATGGAAGTCCGTGGATTAAAGATATATGTGACATTTGGCTTTCATGTGAAAAAATAGGAAGGCTGAAAGTTGGATCAGTGGTTGATATAGAAAATCATTTATTATGAGAAAAATAGTCCACCGTTCACTAGGAACTTTGTATTATAGCCCATGACATTACTGGAAGTTAGACAATATCATAGTTCACGTTTAAAACCGTGAGCAATATTTTTTTGCCCCTTTTTTTTGGTGGGGTAAAGTTGCTTGGACGGAGGAATAGTGTATGCTTTAAACCGTGGACTACGGTTGTAGCTCATCATTTTATGGGTGGCTATTGCATGAGGCAGATGCTGCACCTCACCATAACGTAGCTTTTTTTTTTGTACATTACAGGTTACAAAGGGGCCGAAGCCAAATATGCACGGCCCCCAAATTCAGCACCAAGACAATGGTGTCAAAGCACCCTACCGACGCTCAAGGTGCTATAACGTAGACATGGTTGGTTCAGAATCAGCCCCCAAATTCGAACAGAACCAAACCACTGGTGAACCGGCAGTAATTGAAACTGCCCGAATCAGTACCGGAACTGAAACCGGGGATCCCCCGGTTCAGTTATGATTCATGGTTTCTAGAAACCAGCCCAAAACCGAAACTATAACCGCTAGTTCCAAACTGCTACTGTGCTTTAAATATTGTTTTCAAAATAACATTATTACAAATATATCGTTACTTCAACGGCAGGGTGCTCCCCACTGTTGCAGTTGGTAGGGAGTTCACAGGGATCCAGTTGCCCAAGTGGAGCTGCTGCCAAATTTATATGACGTAGACGCCAGTTATGAAGCTTCTTCTTTTTATAATGAAGGAATCACATAAGATTGATGTTCAAATATGGCAAGGTGCCGAAGTCCGTGGATTAATTAAATGCTCCATATCCATATCCAACTTTGTGAAGGACCAAGTATAGAAATATGGGCCTTATGTTCAGTATTGCAAGCCGTTTTGCTTTGATAATATATGGACCATTTAATTAGAATGTTGCATGCGGCGTAGGAAACTTGATTCATTGTCCGCATAGTACAATGCATGTGCAATTTATTTTGGTGAGTTTATATGGCCGGGAAACTTATTAATTGGCATTCAATTTTTGTAGGCATCACAGTGCAATCAAGGCGCTCATCCATCTGGAAGGTGGGGTATAGTCTCTCTCTCTCTCTCCCCAAGAATCAGATGGGCTTAGAGATGCGGGGCTGCTGAAAATTTCAAGGGAATATTGATTAGAATTTAAACAAATTTAATTAGTTCTATCAATATCCTCAAGATATAGGATAGCTATATGAAATGCAGGGAAAACTAGATCCTTTCTCTCTTGCTCACGCTGACACTTACTCATGCTCACTTGGGTGGCGTGAATATAATTTCAAAATTTTGAAGGAGTTTTAGAAAAGTATGAAGTGTATTTGTATTATAGTCATACCATCCAAAAACAATGGATGAGCACAGTGAGCAGGTGTCAGTGTGGGTAGGATCTAATCACTCATGAAATGTAGTATTAATCATTTACAATAATAAGTTAAAGAAGCTCCAAGGAGGTTTAGACTTCTGGAAAGAGTTTTGGAGGTTAGGCAAGAATCAAGGGTTCAATTCCCATGGGGAACTGTTCTCAGGCACTACTGTACTAGCCAAGGATTAGCATAGAGCCCTCGAGAAAAGGTTCAATTTTTTTCTTCTTTCTAGGTAAAACAAAAATAAAATACATCCACTCAAAATGCAAAATTAACTTTTTCTTGTTCAATACGAACCATTTATATGTGACGTCGTTCGTTGGTTGCATCGGTTTGCATACAAGCTAGTTAACATATACTTGTTTCTCACAATGTATGCATTAGTTTGTATATGTGCCAATAGGCTCCAGCTAATTTTCACCTTCATTTACTTGTGATATAGCCATTTAAATATTGTAGATGGTAATGACCTTAATATGTCAAGAGATATACTTGAAATGCATATGTACTCTTAACAAAATCTTTTATATACCTTTTTCAATTTATATTATCTTTCTTTTAACATAATAGATTTTAAAAAATCCATTTGTGCTAGTTAAAGCCACTCGTCTCAGTGATAAGAACCTATGTAGTGCTTTATCAAAGTCTCTTGTATATATTATGTACAAGTTATTATCTTTTGTGTACTAGTAATGCTTAAACTCGTCTATTTGTTCAGGTAAAGTTACTTCACTATGGTCTCCACCCTTTTTTGCTGTAGAGGCCAGAACCTAACAAACCCACACAGGCATGCACCCCCTGAGAATCGAACTCACCACTGCAACATGGGAGTCGAGAGCCCAACGCGCAGGGTGCTATTCTTTCCACCTTTGGATATATAAAGAATTGAACTGTATGATGGTCTTGTGTATGTTTATAATCCATAAAAATGCTTCTTTCTTTTAGTGTCAACTCAAATACCTAACGTTCGTTGTAACATTTTGAGGATATCGTTTACATGTAATATGAAAAATTATATATTAATTTTATTTAGGATAGTAAACTTTGTAACACAAATTGATTACTTTATTTGTAGAAAAAAAGATAGAGTGTGTTGTAAAGATTGCAACGTAATTACAGGAGAAAGCTTAATCACCCAACATCGACTTTTAGTTATGGATTTACAAATAAAAAAATAGACAAAGAAGAAAAGAGTGCATTGAGCTATTCGGACTAAATGGTGGAACCTTAAAAGTGAGAAAGAAGATATATTTAAACAGAAAGTCCTTCAAGGAGATGTTTGGAATTATGTTCGTACACCCTATGATATGTGGAACAATATGGCTATACATATTAGGAAAGTAGCGAAAGATGTGTTAGGTGTATCTAAGGGAAGTGTACCAACAGAAAAAGAAGCTTGGTGGTGGAGTGAAGTAGTGCAAAAAAAAGTCAAGGCAAAGAGAGCATGTTACAAATTAAATTATGCTAAGAAAACTAGTGAAACTTTAGAGGCTTATAAGAAAGCAAAGAATGGAGCAAAAAAGGCCGTGAGTGAAGCAAAAGCTAAAATTTGGGAGGATTTATATAAAAAACTCAACTCAAAAGAGGGTGAAAGAGATATTTTTAGGATAGCTAGGGTTAGAGATAAGAAAACTAAAGATCTTAATTATGTTAGATGCATAAAAGAAGAGGATGAAAAAATTCTAGTGGCAGATGATGATATAAGAAATATATGGAAAAACTATTTTTATAAGTTTTTTAATGAAAATAAAGATGTTAGTATTAGCTTAAGAGAGTTAGCCAAATCAAAAAAGTATATAAACCACAATTTCTACCGGCGTATTCAAAAGAATGAAGTCAAAGAGGCTCTTAAACATATGAAGGGTGGTAAATTGGTAGGACCAGATAATATTCCTATAGAAATTTGAAAAATACTAGGAGAAATAAGAATCACTTGGCTCACAAGACTATTTAATGAAATATGAAAAAACTAAAAGATGCCCGAGGAATGGAGAGCAAGTGCACTTATACCCATATATAAGAACAAGGAAGACATTTAAAATTGTGCGAATTATTGAGGTATCAAGTTAATGAGCCATACTATGAAATTATGCGAAAGAATTATCAAACGTAGGTTAAGACAAGTATCAAGTACAACAGAGAATCAATTTGGATTCATGCCAGGCAGATCTACTGTTGAAGCGATTCACCTTTTGAGACATCTTATGAAACATTTTAGAGCAAAAAAGAAAGACCTTCACATGATATTTATTGATCTAGAAAAAACTTATAATAGGATACTGAGGGAGGTTCTTTGGAGAACCTTGAAAAAATGAGGTATCTCATTCACATACATTAACCGTATAAGAGACATGTACGATGGTGCAAAAACATGTGTGAGGACTCACAAAGGAATGTCAGACTTCTTTGAAGTTAATATTGGGTTACATCAAGGATCAACTTTAAGTCCATACTTAGTTATAATGGTGATTGATGAGTTAAGAAAACATAATCAAGATGAAGTACCTCGGTGTATGTTATTTGCATATGACATTATGTTAGTGGAGGAGTCTAAGGAAAAAGTTAATAGAAAATTGGAACTATGGAGAGAAACATTAGAAAGCAAAGGCCTCCGACTTAGTAGAACAAAGACAAAATATATGAAATGTAAGTTTGATCATTTAGTTGCTTAAGAGGACATGGAAATTAAAATTGGTACACATTGCATTCTCCAAAAGAAAAGTTTTAAATACCTAGGGTCAATTTTTCACAGTGATGAAAGAATTGATGGAGATGTTACGCATAGAATTAATGATGGTTGGTTAAAATTGAGAGGAGCATCAGGTATTCTTTGTAATAGGAAGATACCATTAAAGTTAAAAGGTAAATATTATAGAGCAGCAATTAGGCCTGCCATGTTTTATGGTTCTGAGTGTTGGGCAGAAACATGTATGTGACAGAAATGAAGATGTTGAGATGGATGAGTTGTCATACAAGAAAAGACTGTATACATAATGAGGTTATTAGAAACAAATTAGGAGTGGCACCAATAGAGGATAAAATGAGAGAATATCATTTAAGATGATTTGGACATATAGAAAGAAGATCAAAAGAACCTGTAAGAAGGTATGAAAAACTAAATTTGGAAAGTATTAAAAGATCTAAAGGACGACTACAAAAGTGTTGGAAAGAAACAATAAAGAATGATCTAGCTTATTGTGAATTAACTGCTAACATGGCACACGATAGGGATGTGTGGAAACAAAAGTGTCGGTGCATATATTATGTTTTCCATTTTATATATAATAATTGACATCAAAACAAACTTATTTAATTTCAATACTTGTCTGTTGAATATTTATTTGAATAAGAATATTCAATTGTGTCCTTTAAATACATTTTATACCACTTGGTATTTTGTAGTTACTCATTATATGGATGATTTTATATACATCATTTACACTGGACAATCCATTGAAAAGTAGTAAGAAGAGTGCTATTTACAAATTTGAAAAGGTATTGATAAAAGTAAAATATGCACCGATTTATATTTTTAAAGTAAAAATCACATGTCCCCACTTTTATAGAAGTGTGCAAGAATCATTCAATCCTTATTATGTTAAGCCAACTCCATAACTACATTTTTTGCAATTTGAAACATTATATATATTTATAATTATTTAAAAAATTATAAGGATGTATTAAAAATATAAAGTACAATCTTATTACACTCATGAAATATTATATATATAATTATCTAAAAGTTATAAAGATATATGAAAAATATAAAGAACAATATTATTACACTCATGCTCCAAAAAATAAAAGAAATATAAGTATAGTGTGACGAGTCACTCCTTCAACCATATTCATTTTGATTAATAGAGTTATTTGAAGTTATAGATATTTATCACACAAAACTTGCTCATATACTTGAAATGCATTTATAGTACTCTAACGAAGATCCTTATATAGAATTCTTGGAATTTAATTTTTACTTATATCATATTTGAAAGCAATCAGGTTTTGTTAATTTCAGCTGCTTCCTATTTCCAAAAAGCACAAGGAGATGTACATTAGTTTGCGCTAGAGTTAGCTTCTATGCTGATCAAACCCTTAACTACTTGTTTAGCTGCCAAAGGCACTCTCCACTATGCTAACAGCTTTTGCAATAACGAAAAGTATATATTTGTATAGTGACTCTTTTTATTTTTCTATTCAATAACACAAGCCGTACAGTTTCACAATTTCAATAGCTACGTATTAACCATGATATACAATTTGCTCGCATTTATTTCTCCATTTTATACAGGACAATTAGTTTTTAAAATATATTAACTTTACTATTCCCCCTTAAATGTCAAAGTTTATGTTGATGTCAGTACTTTGAAGCCAACTCAGACATGGAGGCATAATTTGGTATTTTCACAATGTATGCTGCAATATATATATATATATATATATATATATATATATATATATATATATATATATATATATATATATATATATATATATATATATATATATATATATATATATATATATATATATATATATATATATATATATATAGAGAGAGAGAGAGAGAGAGAGAGAGAGAGAGAGAGAGAGAACATAGTCCATGCACACATGCTTTAAATCACTTAAAGATTTTGGTTGTTCTACCAACATCATCTACAATGAATATTTGAATTTTAAAAGTATTTAATGCATATAGACATTTAATGCAAAGTATAAAATATAATATATTTTATACTTTTTAAATTCAAATCTTTATTGTTGATCATGTGGATACAATGAAAATATTTAAATGGATTTGAAGATGAAAGGGTGTGAACATATACTAATTTATATATATATATATATATATATATATATATATATATATATATATATATATATATATATATATATATATATATATATATATATATAAGAAAGAGAATAGGCTTCCATTTAGACCGTTTTTGTTCCAAAACTTATTCGTCAGTAGTAGACTAAAACATATTTGGTTTTCAGTTGTTTCAGACATTCGTTAAATTCTATATGTTTTAGTCGCATCTTTTGTACACTAAATAAGTGCGTTTGCATTCCAGAACAATCTCTAGAGAATTCCATGGCTGAACCTGTTCTTGCAATTCATCAAGAATGAAAGTGCTCATAATATGTAGAGATGAAACCATGCCCTCAACATGTTTATGGCAGAATCATCGATGCCTATCTTCTCTATTTCTTTTTTGAACAAAATCTTCTCTCATTGTTGATTCTTGCAATTCATCAAGAATGAAAGTGCTCATAATATGTAGAGATGAAACCATGCCCTCAACATGTTTATGGCACAATCATCGATGCCTATCTTCTCTATTTCTTTTTTGAACAAAATCTTCTCTCATTGTTGATTCTTGCAATTCATCAAGAATGAAAGTGCTCATAATATGTAGAGATGAAACCATGCCCTCAACATGTTTATGGCACAATCATCGATGCCTATCTTCTCTATTTCTTTTTTGAACAAAATCTTCTCTCATTGTTGATTCTTGCAATTCATCAAGAATGAAAGTGCTCATAATATGTAGAGATGAAACCATGCCCTCAACATGTTTATGGCACAATCATCGATGCCTATCTTCTCTATTTCTTTTTTGAACAAAATCTTCTCTCATTATTGATTTGTGAGATAGGGTTAGGCAGACCCCAACCTAATCACAGGTTATATACAATAAGTAAAAGAGAGTCCAGTTTTAAAGATCCATGTTGCATATTCTCTCATTGTTAAATAACAAGAAGATATGTATCGACGTCCTTATGTGGCCAAGCTCTATACTTTAAAAACAAAAAGGAAATGAAGTATCCAGATAATGGAATAATGTTCCCTAGCATATCCAAACCACCAAAAGGTAAGGCCCAATATATATATGCATAAGTATATACATACATATGCATGTGTGTATGTGCTTGTGAAAGAAAAACATGGCAGTATTTGGCCATGAGGATGTTTTATATGGGAAAAAACTTGCATGGTCATTGTCAAATTTGTCCTATCTTTCTAAAGAAATGTATCCTCGAAAAAAGAATAAAGGAGCTTGGATTGTCTACCACTAGCTTTGCATCACTAATGAATTCTCCCTGCAGAATCCTTGACCAAAGAATTTGTCAAGCGATCCCTAGAACCAAATAAAGAATCAAGCATGACTGCGTTTGAATATGTTGCAGCTAACTACAATACTCAAAAGATCCAAAAGGCACGTGAAGGAAGCTAGAAGTGTATGAGAGAGGGATTATATAAGAGAGAGAGAGAGAGAGAGGGAGGTACTTTCAAGAAAGTGTTAGTCTTTATTGTTAGGCTTTCTAAAACTTAATCTCATATTACCAACCTATGCAGGTATTATTTTCTGGCTGTCAGTAGATATTGAGATGGGAAACGAATATGATATAAGAGAACAAAGAAATCATGACACCTCGCTTCTCCCTCAGTAAATCTGGAGAGAGAGAGAGAGAGCGTATGCACGGCCGTGTCCTTTGTTTAGTCGTGTTGTGGAGTTCTTGGTGACGAACCTGCAAGATGATTTCATCTCGATATTCTCAATGGAACCCGCAACATCATGTTTATCTCGATATTCTTAATGAGAAAAGTGGGTCTAAAGGGATATTTTTAGCACTAGGTACCGTAGCTGTATATATATATGTGTTGAGTCACGTGGCAATGCATCTTATTCTTTCTCCATGCACAACCACTAAAATTATGAGAGAGAGAGAGAAACCCTAGGCTGCAGACTGAATAGCAGAAAACAGCCGCTATCTTACCACTATTTTCAGTTTTTCTCATTCTTTTTCTCTCTGCATAATACTATAGAGAGAGGGAGAAAGAGAGAGGTCATCGGGTTCAAATTACAGTGGTTTATTAAACAAACTACAAAGTCAGGTTATCCATCATGTGACATCATCCGTGATCATCAACCTCAGAACTGGTTGGGCTCTCTTTCTGTCCCCTTAACTGAAAGGCCAAGTCCTGCCCGGTTCAACTGGAGCTCATGTCACGGATGGTCCACACTAATGCCCCAAGAAAGAGTAATAATCTCAAAAGGCTCAATCTATCCTGAACAATTAAAATATCTGTATTTGATGAACTTATAACTAAAAAAGACTGAACCAAGCCAACAAGTACAATTGACTCGATCAAGTCTTCAACTAGATAATGTTTCTTTTTGAATGAATATCTAATTAAAATAGTTACGAAACAAATTGAACCGAGCAAGATACAAGAGTGACCGGCCAGGTGAAGTTCTCCAAGGCACCACCCCATAATTCATCCTCAACAACCCATTTGGGTCACCGCTGGGACTACATGACCACCTTTGGGGTTTTTCTTGGTGTGTCTTAACTCTGCTAAAGCATTTCCCAATGATGGAGAGAAAGAGATAAGGACTCCCTTTGAGAGAGAGAGAGTATTATATATAATGAGCCTGTCCCGTCCATAGTTTCACCACCCCTCCAATTTCCCCGTTCCACATACCAACACATCTATTATTTCCTTTCTCTAACCCATGAAATCAAGTGTTGTAGAGAGAGAGAGATGAGCTGTGCCTGCATCTGCCTTCCATGAATGATGAACCAGCCGCTGAATTTCCGGTGGCGTCTTAGAGGGGTCTTGTGCTACTGATGGATTTCAGTTTTGGTTTGGATCGTTTAGGCAATTTGGGTGTCTCAGAAAATGGTGTTTCTGAGCAAAAGAGTTATGGATCTGTGCTGAAACAAGGGAGGCCTTGTGGGTTTCTTGATGATAACTCCCAAACCCCTCAAGTGGGCAATGATACTTGCAAAATGCTAAAGAGGGACGATGTTATGTCCTCAATGCCAATGCTGCTTCAAACGAAGCCCACAATCCTCAGATCCCATGCGCTATTCCCAGATTCAAATCTGGAGTTCTCTCCTCTAAATAAACCTGATGGCACCCATGACTCTATGCAGCCTGCAATACTTCCCTCTTTTCACTCTTCCTATAGAAAAACACCAGGTATAGATTGGGTGGCAGTTACACAATCTATGCTTGTTTAGTTTGTTTGCTATTAATAATATCAGAAAGCTGATGGTTAAAAGTCCATGTAGAAGACTCCTAGGGAAAGTTCGGTTCTTTCTTGTTTCTCTTGATTGAGTTCCCCTTTTTTCTGCTTTCGGTCTTGGTGCGGTTCAAGAGATACATACAAAACATGGGTTTCAGGACAAAGGTTCCATTCAATATTCGTGTTCCTTTGCTTTAACTGTTTGCCGGGGGGGTAGTTCATAAGTTCTTTTCATGAAATGATCACAGCTTAGTCTTGTCAAACGAAAAGGCTTAAAAGTTATGGTGTGCTATAACTCAGAAAAGCTTGCGAGATATGGTTTTTATTTCTTTTTGATATTTAGGTGGTGAAAGACAAGAAAGATTTTTCTTATCAAATTCTCTTTTTCTGCTATTACGGTTGTCTATATGATACTGTTCTGTGTGGAAGCTTTGATGGGTTGTGATCTCTAAGTGTTTTGTGGTTTGTGTTTGTGATTTTGTTGGTGAAAGGTTTAAGTTCTGGGAGCTTGAACGGAGACATGCATGGCGTTTTAGGAGTGGTTAGAGGGCCCTTCACGCCCTCTCAGTGGCTGGAGTTGGAACACCAAGCGTTGATCTTCAAATACATCATTGCTGGAGTGCCTATCCATCCGAATCTGCTATTGTCCATAAGGAGATCCATGAATCCGTCTCCCCTCTCTACATTTTGTGATGCTTCCTTAAGGCCCAATGCCTGTAAGTATAAATTTCGAATCCCCTTTGTTGGTTTCCTCAAAAAAGTCAAATTTGTCTAAGAAAAATCCCATCTTTTCCTGTCATTGGTTTTTCATTTCTCCCAGTTTTTAACGGATTTGTTTGATGATTGTAATGATAGTTGTTCTTTTCTTTGACATTGATCTGTTTCTGCCGGTATTGGTTTCAGTCGGGTGGGGACCTTTCCACCTTGGATTTTCCGGCAACCCAGATCCTGAACCGGGCCGGTGCCGGCGAACTGACGGGAAGAAATGGCGGTGCTCCCGCGACGCCGTGGCCGATCAGAAGTACTGCGAGCGTCACTTGAACAGGGGCCGCCACCGTTCAAGAAAGCCTGTGGAAGGCCAAACTGGCCAGGCCACTGCCGGAACCACTGCTGCCTCCGCCTCCAAGGCGGCTCCCGTCAGTGCTCCCTTATCGACGGCACCGGTGTCCGGCAATGCGCCGGAATCTGTAGCCATTGCCCATCACCAGATCAAGCCTTTCCATCAATCTGCCGACGCTTCTGCTGCAGCCAACTTCAGCAGGTAAACAACTCTTTTACTGCATTTCCTGCTTGCCCTCTTCTTTTGGAACAGGATACACTGCTTGTACATTTGAACATTCTTCAGAAAATGACACTTTGTGAGAGGAACCATCCTATTTTATGTATGTTTGTTTTGAGCAAAAGGAATCTAGCTTTCTCATTAGCTTGTTGGGAACTTGTGGGTTTTTACATTCTTGGTTTAGAGTTCAGAATTACAATGGGCTTGATTATAATTAGTTGGCTGTGATGAAAATTAATGGTTCAACTTATAATTGATCCTTATTTACTTGGTTTTCTTTTGTGTGGAAGTCCAAAGGGATTAGAGATGCATCTGATTTGATGGTCACAAAATTGGTTTTGTTTGATTGAGTGTGTTGTTTGTTATTGTCATTCCCTTGTGGTAGTTTTCTTGTGATGGTTTTCCTCTCCTGTCTGTAGCCATATCTCGAGTACTTAAGTTCATCTTATGCTTGAGCCAGGTTCTTGATAAACAATTGCAATGTCAAAGGCCGAATTCAGAATCCGCAGACCGACCTTTTGCAGTCCTCTGTAAATCTCAAAGAGAGGGAATCATTTTCACTACTGAAACAACATCTTCGGTCACAGGAATCGCGTCCTGCATTTGGCATGATTTCATGTGATTCCCTCTTGAGCGATGCTCAGCGAAACTCATACTTGCAAAGCAAGAATCTCGGTCTCTCCTCGGACCTGAATGCTAGAGTGCCCCAACAAGCTCATTCTATCCGGAGTTTCATTGATGACTGGCCTAAGATCGAAGAAGTCCAACCAGAAAGAACCCAACTTTCCATCTCTAAGCCAGTTGCATCCTCAGGCTTCTCTTTGGTTTCACCGTCTCAGAATCAAGATAAGTTTGCACTCTCGCAACTGAAGTTGGCGCGAGAAACAGACCCGATTCAGATGGGTTTAGGCGTGGACGTGCAGACTGATTCTCTGCATAGGCAAACTAACTGGGCACTGCCTTCTTGGGAGACCTCCTTGGGGGGCCCTCTTGCAGAGGTTTTGAATTCCACAAACACCAGTGCCTCTTTAAGGGGGCACAAAAATTCTTCTGCTCTCAATCTCATGACTCAAGGCTGGGATGTCAGTTCACCGCTCGAATCCTCGCCAACGGGTGTTTTAACAAGAACAGCATTCTTCTCGCTCTCAAACAGCAGTGCAGGAAGCAGCCCAAGGGCTGAGATCAACAAGGCCAATGACAGTGGCCTCTCTGATGAGCCCCTTGGTTCCAACGTTTTGAGCTCTGCAACCATTATACAATCTTAGGAAGCAATCATTGATTGTGGAGTCAGGACGAAGCACAAAACCAGGAACTGACAGTACAATGGGGAAAGAAATTTCCACAAGGGGAAGGAACTAGAGAAGTGATAAGGAGCAAGGGAGTTTGTGAGTGGAGAGGAAAGCAACTAAACTATAAGAAAGAAGACACTCGCTGTGTCCTCGCTCTTATGGCCCGGTACTTTTGCTTAATCACTTTTGCTTCATGTTCCATTTGCTTTCAAGAGTTTTTTCATCTTTTCCTTAGCTTTTGCTTTAGTTTTCGCGGCAAGCTCGGCTGATCTCAAATCCAAAATCAGCTATTTTGGTTTATGTATCGACAGCTTATCTAGAACCTGTCAACTGTTATATCCAGATCTCGTTTTTCAATCTTATGGCTTTTTTCTGTTATAGATCTCCTTATCTGGTCATGTTAATGCTTGTAATATTTTATATATGAAGAAGGCTTGATACACATCAATGGGCAGCGTCGTTCTTTTACTAACTCTCTGTTTGGTGGTGTCATCTTGTTTTCCTTTCGTTCCAGAAGCACAACCATATAAAAGACTCTTTAAGTAAATGAAAAGAATGGAAGACATGGTTCGGCCAGAGATGCCGTCTCCATGAACTAGGCAAGAACATTATTCTCATGGTTCACACCCTCAAACGCCAACTCTTTTGCATATCCTCTTATATTACCGTCGCCGGGAATGTATATGCCTCAATGACCAACAAAGATCTTATTTCACCATTCGTGTTCAATCATGTCGCACTGCGAGCTCTTCGGGTCAGGTCACGACACACAAATTCAAGGCACATTAGCATCATTGCCAGCCCTACTTTCCATTTTTATATGGTTGCTTGTAATATTTTATATATGAAGAAGGCTTGATACACATCAATGGGCAGCGTCGTTCTTTTACTAACTCTCTGTTTGGTGGTGTCATCTTGTTTTCCTTTCGTTCCAGAAGCACAACCATATAAAAGACTCTTTAAGTAAATGAAAAGAATGGAAGACATGGTTCGGCCAGAGATGCCGTCTCCATGAACTAGGCAAGAACATTATTCTCATGGTTCACACCCTCAAACGCCAACTCTTTTGCATATCCTCTTATATTACCGTCGCCGGGAATGTATATGCCTCAATGACCAACAAAGATCTTATTTCACCATTCGTGTTCAATCATGTCGCACTGCGAGCTCTTCGGGTCAGGTCACGATACACAAATTCAAGGCACATTAGCATCATTGCCAGCCCTACTTTCCATTTTTTTAGTTCTTTTTGTATTTTTTTCCTTTTAGAGTATAATTGAATGTGAAGAATCCATTCATTCATTTCGCTATGGAGGAAACAATTATATGTTCACATTTCAATGACTGCTTGAACAGTTATTTAACTGTTTCCTTTAGTTGACAGAAAGGTATTTAATCCCTTTGGAAGGGCATGGCCTACCGATGCAAATGCATGTCATGAATTGTGGATTGGGATTTATGCTACGGTCTCATGACACCAGCTGTTCTTCAAAGAGAGCTTTATGTTTGCTCATAATTTCGTGCGTGTTCATTTTATTGGAGGCTGTGATTAAATGCTGTGTCTCTGCCTCAATAAAAGCTGAAGCCAGGGCTTCTGGTTCGTAAAGATTCCGTCGACCATGCCAAGCCGACTATGCCGGAGTTTGACTGGACTGGGTTAAGAGAAAATCAATGCTTGTCTTCCCTTTGCTAAAGGACTTCTAATCTGCACGAGCAATAGTTCACCTGGCTAGGAGGTCGACTCACAAGTTGAAGGTCATGAGCTTGATGCGAGAATCATGCATCTCGCTTCGGTCTCCACATTGTCACCAAAAGAAAATGAAAAGAGTTCTAATTGGAAGCTGGTATTGTGCTGAAGGAGTAAAGATGGAAAGGGCCTTTGGTTGCTAGCTAGGTGCGTAATCAAGGGATCAAACACTTAAGTTGGTATACCTAATGCAAGCCAGTGTCCATCATAGGCCCCAAACAAATTTACCTAATATGGAGCTTCTTGTCACTGCACAATGAGGTAGTTGGCTAACATTGATTCATTTTTTGTTACGATGGGAGGCCAAAGCCAGGTGTGCATGCACCATGTACCAAACTCACGACCTTCTGCGGCAAGTCCCCCAGCCAGGTGAGCTATCGCTCTGAGGGCACCAACATTGATTCATTTACCAAGCATTTAAGAAGAAGAAAAAGGTCCCCATTAAATTACTGGTTATGAAGACATGAAAGATCACAGAGTCTTGAACCTGCAGCATTCGTTCACCTGGCAGGTATCTCTCACTCCCACGACCCAGGTCGCGAGCTCGACTCTTGGGGGCGCATGCCTGTGCGTGTTAGACTTTGACCTCCAGTTGTAACAAAAGAAAAAAAGTTCACCAAGTCCTGAAGAAGAAAGAAAGTTCCTCTGCTTAAACCATGGCTAGCTCTAAGTTAGAAATGTAGATTCAACAGGGTTGCGTGATTGAGAGGCAGAGAAGGAATTCTTGGATTCCAATCACAGGCACAGTAACAAGACAGCCAGTGGTTGAAAGAAATGCAATAAATGGAGTCATGCTTAGTGTCATGTTTGCTAGTTGTCAATGGAGGAACCTTATACTTTTATTATATTTTGTATAAATAGGTGTGCATCGTGTGGACATAATCCTCTCTCTCTCACACACACACGCACGCACACACACCGAGTGGCAGATGTAGAAGGTGGTGTGCATAGCCCATTGGTTTTGCCCGTGGATTGAACCGTGGGCTACAGACTAGTTGGTAGGACGATGTACGTGGTATATAGGCATTGTATTCAACCGTGAACACTGCATTTTATGTGAACTTGATGGATTTTGAGTGGGGCGCATGCTTCATTTGGGCTCCATGTAGATCCACCACTGCATGGGCACGCATGTGATGCATGCACGCAAGCAAGCCAGCACACATTCACACAGAGCTAGTAGCCGGTAAAGACCTTAAACGGCTTAAAGCATATCCTAAAATGAATCATTAACCACCTTAAAGTTTCTGGACTGTGTGTGTTTGTGTGTGTTGTGAGTGTGCATGCACGCATTCGTGCATGGTTGTACTTGTTTGTAGCCCGGCAAAACAAGCCAAATTGGCTCCGCTCATGGCTCGCCTCATTAGATTCTTCTTGTTTGTGGTTTGTCTCAATTACTTTTGAGGATGATTCGAGCTCATACAGAGCCGAGTTGTGAATTAGTCTTTGCTGATTTAGTGTGCACATAAGAGCTTTCAGATAGGTATGGACAGCTCCTGGTAAACGAAGATCGACGGCTCGAAACCTCCGAGTCTGGTTCACCTGAAACTATGAACCATAACTGAACTGGGTCATACCTGGTTCCAGTTCCGATTCATAACTGCGGGTTCAGGTTATGGCTTCTGTTCGAACCTAAAACTGAAAAAGGGGAAAGAATTTTCAAAGAACATGAAAAATAGGGTAGGAACCGAAGGTCTAAGCATTAGTTCCTATCCAGCTCCATAGAAGGAGTAACCGGGGCTGTCCAATTTGGTTATGGTCCTGGGTTTGATTAGGTCAGATCTGGTTCTGGCTGGTTGCAGACCCAGTTTAAGCTGCTGGATTGGATCAAAACTGTGCATGTCTAATTCGAGCTAGATGAGTCCAACATGAGATTGCCTGTTAAAGGAACTTCTATTTTATACTATACGCATTAAAAAAAGATTTTTTTTTATCAAATAAAAGCAGCTCTTCTGTAGAGTTCACCAATCATAGAAACAAATCCTATTAATAACGATAATATGTTTGTCTACCATAAACGAGTGTAAATGCTACCTACCAACCATCCAAACTAATACAACCCGAGCTGAGATGAGCCTAAGCTGCTGCTGCTGCTGTGTGTGTGTGTGTGTGTGTGTGTGTGTGAGAGAGAGAGAGAGAGAGAGAGAGAGAGAGAGACTTTCATAGCAAAAATGAGGAGAGGGAAAACTTCCATATCAAAATGAAGAGAGGGAAAGCTGGAAAAGGTGCATGGCCGACATAGCATATATCTCTTTTTCTTCTTGCAAAAAGTTCAAGATGACATTAATAGTGACATGTGCCCCTTAGGTATTTGAAAGGTGAAAGAGACAGCCTTTGCCGTTTTGGATCTGTCTCAGGCGGCGTTAGACATCACGACCATTTGGTAACGCCATCATCCTTTGGAAAAAGTTTGCTAAAACAAGATATTATCCAAGTTGTTCGTCAACAGTATGAGTTGTTCCCCAACCATCGTACATGCCACCTCTCTCTCTCACACACACACAAACACACATCCGTCCAGCACAACAAAATAAACGTTTTCGGCAAATAACTTTGAGAAACCTCGTTTGGAAGGATGAAACACAAAGAATACAAGGCTGGAGTCCTCACACTGTGCTAACTTCCATGAAGTTGAACCGTTAACTACTCATCCAGGGGTTGTTTGATTGTTAGGCCGGGCTGCAACTCCAGTTCCAGTTCCATCAACTCACCCCTAAGGGTGGGCCGCTGATGGAGCGGGTTCATAATCAAACACCCCCAAGGGGCTGAAGGCCCTTTCTGTTGTGCTATTTTGAACCTGAAACCCTGTATCAACTAAACCATGAGTAGTAGATATGTCCAGTTTTGGTTAGCTGCTGATTCCGGTTTCTGTTTATAAGAAGTGAAACTGAAACCAAACTGGGTGGTCCACCATTCTGAGCCCAGTTCCGGTTTCACCACTTCTGGGTTCAGCCGTTTCCTAGCCCGGTTCAGTTCTGGTTGAAACTGCCGGACCAAATAGGAACCGATCATGTCTAATGAGCAGCACATTTACTCTTGCAGGGAAAACATAAACATGGGAAAATAAGTTTCCTCGTATCTATACAAGAAAACCTTTTCAATAAGATGTATAAGAAAAAAATAGAATAAAGAAAAGGTGTAGAGCATTGAACGTGTTTGTGTATGTAGGGTGTTACAACAACTAAGCCTTTTCTTGTACTAGATGGGGTCGGCTACATGGATTCTTTGTTTCCACATAGACCTATCCTGTGTCATGTTAGCATATCATTCTTTATTGTTTCTTTCCAACACTTTTTTTATCGTCCTCTACCTCTTTTAATACTTTCAAAATCTAGCTTTTCATACCTTCTAGGGTGTTGATATTTAATAAATTTGGGCAGTATACAAACCTTTTGGTTAATACGTGACTGTGAAGGTACGACAAGCAAACGAATATGGTCTGGCTAAGTTATACTTTTCCGACGAAAATCTAATGGATGCCAAAACAATGTCAAACCATCTTCATGTGCATTTTAAATAGGTGTGTTCAAAGAACCGAGTAAGCTAGTCTGTGTGTGGGCAGTACACAAACAGTTTCTTTTAGTTCTTTTGCTTTGCAATTTGGTTGGTTCAGATTGAAAAGAAAAAAAATGAGTACCGGTTGCCAGCTTAAGGGTTGAAATCGAACCATTAGAATCAAACACCCCCACTCCCACCCCCCTGTGTGTTTGTATATACATAATTCAAATGATCCGATTTGATTGAAGACCTCAACTGTAATCGTTGGCCTACAGCTATTGTTATGACAAAATTTTGATATTCCCCGTGACCCTAGCATTGAACTTTGGCAGTTGGGAGTGTTGGATGGTGTTTTATACAATTAAAGTCCGAGGTTCTGTGAAAATGCAAAAAGCAAGTCCTTGCTTTTTGCGTCTTTGCTACCTAACAGTAAACACCTTATGTCCATATAAATGCCAACCCCACTTATTGTGACATGAGGCTTGTTTTTTATTTTTGTTTATGTTCATATAAACGCTCCCATCTTCAAATCTTTCTCTGTTTGAGGATTAGCAGACTGCGATCCATTCTGAAGAATAAAAATTGCCATAATATAAGCTTCATGCAACCAATTACGCAAAAGATAAAGAACATATAAGCAAGGTAACGACCTAAACATGACATGAATAATCAACTCATTTAAATGATCTGCCATATATAATCGAAATTCCAGGAAATAACTGCAATTAAGCATCCCAAGAGGGTCCTCTTGTTCAAAGGCACAGGAAACACCAATCACAACTACAAATCCAGAAGGCAAAATCCATATCAAACTCATTCGTGTTTCTGAATGTCACCTCAATCCCTCAAAGGCATGTCGCCAAAGATCAGTACCTGCGAAATCCACGATCAATAAGCCTACCTGATGGACATTCATATGCCACATGGCCACGGCCGCCGCAATTTTGACAGATCATAATGGGAGCAATGCAGTCCCTGCTCATGTGACCCACTTGATTACAGCTTCTGCAGACGACATCCCGGTAGCCGATGCTCCGCCCCATGCCACGGTCTCCCATCATGCCAGCCTTGGGGCATTGCCTCGCAACATGCCCCACAATGTTGCAGAAGTTGCAAACCGGCTCATTCGGACAATCGCGTGCAAGATGACCTGTTTTTCGGCAATTGTTGCATGCCTTCTCGTTTGTACAATCCGCAGCTATATGGCCTTGCTTATAACAGTTGTTACAGAGCCTCATATCACCGGGAGGAAGTGCCGGGGCTGAACAGTCTTTTGCAAGGTGACCTACTTTACCACAAGTATGACAGACGGCTTCATTTGGACACTCACTGGCCACATGACCGGGTTCCCGACAGTTCCAACACAGAGATTTATTACTGCATTCAGCAGCAATGTGCCTGAAAATATCAAGCCCGCAGAATTGGCATAAGGATAACACCAGTAGCAACCGCAAAATGGCAGCAATTTCTTTTACCCTGGGAGGCTGCAGTTGTTGCAGACAGATACATTTGGGCACTCTCTAGCATAATGTCCAGGTCGCTTGCAGTTATTGCATAAATCGCTTGACCTGAAAATGCCAAATATAAGTTGATTGATGCTCCATGAGAATTGACTGAATCTATTTACATAAAAAGAGCCCTAGAAAAGAAATTAGAGAAAAAGATAACACTTCGCAATAAAACAACTGTACAAGCTCAACAGATTCTACAACAGACCCTAAAAGACTACCTCTGTGTCAACTTTTCAGCAGCCCAATCAAGGATCTTCCCACCTTATCAAATACTCTAATATTTCTTTATCTCCAAACACCGAAAAAGGTATCAAAGGAACACTTATCTCCACATGAATTCCATTAACAATGTTTTTAAGATTCATACTTTAAAGATATAAACATAAAAGAATATTACCAAGACACCGACTTATCATATTCAATGGAGCTGGCAAAATAACTAGTAATGGAATCCATAGTTGGCAAAACCCAGTGATTGGACCCAGGAAACCATAAAAAGGGCCAGCATGCCATCCTTATCTAGTTCAAGCCACGAGCATTCTTGGCTTGCTACTGAGTTATCCAAATTTGACCAAGTCATCTCTGGATCAGACCAGTCATTGAAACAGTGCTGATATTTTAAATGTTAAGTCAGACAAAGTTTTACACTGGCTGTCCGAAGCCTAACCCTCCTTTTTCTGGGCTTGAGACTGGCCATGCATGCAAGGGTGATCCCTTACATAGGCGGAGTTCCATCTACTATGGAAAAAGGCTTAGTTGTAGTTGTAGTTGTAGTAGTTTCATCATCCACTATGCAATTCAGTTATAATTGTCACGTTAACTTGAATTTTATAACTGAGCTAGTGCTTGATTTTTTTTCGTTCTAGAGGTTTTATTATCTCTGCATGTATTACTGAAAATCTAACATCCTATTCAATATTTAGATTTATAAGCAATAAAGAAATGGCATCCCATACCCGCTTGAGTTGCCATGTGAACTCATTAAGCTATGTCAAATTTCTCAAGTGAACCAACTTCTGGGTTTGCCAACTATGTCAGATTCATAGCATCTGCTTTTCTATTACTGGGTTAAATACTCCTAAGAAATGGCATATATTGTATCTTAAAATTGATAAATACAAGCATCACCTGGTACGCGGTGCCATTTTGAGAGCAGAAAAAGAGACATTTGAGAAGTAATTGATCTATGAAAGCACGAAACCTAAACTTTGTGATGACTACCTGGGGGTTCATTTTAGCAACACCCGTGGCAGATATAAGTTACTTCATGAAAATTAAGAATAACATATAAGTAGAAACATTCCCATATCTCTCAATTCATAACACTAAACCCTCAACTATAAATAGAACCATCCATCTATGCCTGGTAAATGAACCAAATAATGCTTCTTGAACTCACCCCCTTAACCTCCAAAGGTCACCTGCTCAGCCCTTTAGCTCATTTGAGCCAAAGCCATGAGCTGCACACATGCTAGCTCAAAAAACTTAAAACCTAACATTTTATATAATTTTCATCAGAAAAAGACACATTTATTAGTTAAAATTTATTTGAACAGAATATTGCAAGGATAGAACCCCTAACCCATTGACGGAATGTATACCCACTCAACTAGTTGTTAGTATGCTCTTGTAACATACACATACATTAAAAAGAAACTACTAGATATAACTCAACTAAGAAAACCGATACAGAGACAAGCAGAGTAAGAGCATTAAGTGAGCCCTTGTTCGGAGCACTTGGTTTAATGAACCCACCTCAAGATAAGTTGAACTACCGATTTCATGGGTGTTTACTAGCCTTACCAAATGCAAAAGAGGAGAAACCCACAGCAGTGGACGGCAACCATCTTAAAATGCAAGAGAAGGGATGAATCATGCAGCAAACTGAAGTAGATAAGCCTAAAAAATGTTTCAGATATCATAGAAATCCAACTTCTTAAGAGCTTGTTTGGTGCACAGGTTAGTATTCTTTAGCATAGAACCAGTATTTGGAAACGCAAAATGTTTACAAAATAAAACATTAGCGGCAGATTTTTAATTCTCTTCTATCACATATAGGTTGTTGCATTTAGAACATCTTGTCCGTTATTTCCAACAATATCAGTTGTCCACTTTATAAAAAGAAAAGAAGATAGTATGAAGCTTTGAGACGCACCATTTTCAAGTCAAGTGAAAAATTGTTAGTGCTAGAGCCAGTGTTTCTGATGCATAGACAGAAACTCAGACATTTCAGGATTCACAAAACAACCAGAGAGATACTTGGAAGGGGCCAGGACAAGCAGACTATGATTTATATATGACAAGGTGGTTCAGTATGACTCAGTTTAACCATACACATGACTGTCAGAATAAGGATACCAGACCTTCGGTCAAGCCAGTCTTAGACATTTTAATAGTTTGGATCTTAAAAGGTGGAAGGTAGTGCCAAGTTCAATTGGGTTATAAAGGTTGACAAAGGTCAAATTTGCAACAGTTCCAACCAACTATAGAGCTCAGAAACACTCCTGCAAAAACCAGCTGCTGTATTCATTTATTTGTCTAACTTTTTCCGAGCCAACTTCACTTCTGATTTGCTACATAATAACAAACGCAATCCATGGAGAGGACATCTTAGCACTAAAACCTAATACCTACCACCCCGATGGTAGGTCACATCGCAGAGAGGGTGGTGCACCAGAATATGTCAGGCAGCAGATCCCCAGTTCAAACCTCTCCTTTTCCTCCCTAAAACAAAAATAACCCATACCCATATTCATGGAATATGTTGAACTATATGTTTCTTGATATTCTTTATAATTAATTCCATTAGTTTATATTCTGTTTCATACTTTCATCCTTGAGAGTTGAGAGTGCTGACAAAGATTCAAAGGCCCCATCTAAGCTTCTGGAGGACTAGCACTAGTAGGAACACCATATGCAAAATAAACACTTCAATTCACAAGACAGAAAATTTTCAGTGAACTTTTTCCATGACTCTTCTTTTTTTCAATTTTAGATTAAAAGAATAGTCTCAAATTACCATCTTGTTTCTAAAGACTTATTGTACTTCTAATATACCAGACATCCATCTTTTGGGGTAAATGCATTAAGATGGTTCAACTCAACACAAAGGGTGTTCATTGTTCAACTTGACATCCGCCACATGGTACATTTTGAGGGCCAAGGTGCCAAGCCAATGCCTAAGAGTGACTAGACTGTCTAGGCGCGTGTACCACCTTGGGCATTTGAACCCCATTGATCCACGTATACCATAGCCAGCTAATCAAATACATGGTACATTTTGAGAAAATATTTGTTTTTTTTCATGCAATTCTCTCCATCCCTCCTATACACCATATGCATTGTGAACACATAGTAAAGGCAGATACACCAACACCAACAACAACTACAACAACAACTAAGCCTTTTCCCATACTAGACGGGGTCGGCTACATGGATTCTTTGTTCTACAGAGCCCTATCATGTGCCATATTAGCAGTTAACTCACAATAAGCTAGATCATTCTTTATTGTTTCTTTCCAACACTTTTGCAGTTGTCCTCTACCTCTTTTAATACTTTTAAAATCTAGTTTTTTCAAACCATCTTAAACGATATTCTCTCATTTTATCCTTTATTGGTACCACTCCTAATTTGTTTCTGATAACCTCATTATGTATACAGTCTTTTTTTGTATGATCATTCATCCATCTCAACATCTTCATTTCTGTCACAGATATCTTTTGTACATATTAATGATTAATTGCCCAACACTCAAAACCATAAAACACGACAGGTCTAATTGTTGCTCTATAATATTTACATTTTAACTTTAATAATATCTTCCTATCACAAAGAGGATCTCCACATTTTAAATATGGACGGATGCGTGGGATAAGGAAGCTAGTCCTAGATAATAAGATTCGTATTGGTTCTTGGAATATCGAAACATTATCCGGTAAGCTAATGGAGGTGGTAGATACTATGATTCGGAGAAAGATTCATATTTTATGTTTACAAGAGACAAAGTGATATAGGTTTTAAATTATGGTACTAAAGTAAGGAAAAGGCTGATCTAAACGATAGTGTAGTAGACATCCAACGATATGGCGACTGAATCATGACATTGAAATTAGTGTTAGGAGGAGAGGTTTTGAATATAGTTTGTGCTTACCCACCCCAAGTAGGACTAGAAGATAGTATAAAGACATCTTTTTGAGAAGAGTTAGATAAGGTGATTTAAAGGATTCCACACAGGGAGATGATTTGTTTAGGAGGAGACTTAAATGGACATATCGGTAAAGAGGCATTAGGATATCAAGGTATTCATGGAAACTTTGGTTTTGGAGATATAAATGAGGAAGGTAGGGAGATTTTAAATTTTGCTATGACATTTGATCTCTTTATAGTCAATACAATCTTCAAAAAAGAAGATGAACATTTAATTACTTATAAGAGTGGCTTATCACAAACACAAATTGATTACTTTATTTGTAGAAAAAAAAGATAGAGCGTGATTGCAAGGTAATTCCAGGAGAAAGCTTAACCACCCAACATCGACTTTTAGTTATGGATTTACAAATAAAAAGATGGGCAAAGAAGAAAAGAGTGCATCAAGCTATTCGGACTAAATGGTGGAACCTCAAAAATGAGAAAAAATATATATTTAAACAAATAGTCCTTCAAGGAGATGTTTGGAATTATGTTGGTACACCTTGTGATATATGGAACAATATACATATTAGGAAAGTGGCGAAAGATGTATTAGATGTATCTAAGGGAGGTGTATCGGCACAAAAAGAAGGTTAGTGGTGGAGTGAAGTAGTGCAAAATAATAAGGCAAAGAGGGCATGTTACAAATTTCATTATGCTAAGAAAACTAGTGAAACTTTAGAGGCTTATAAGAAAGCAAAGAAGGAAGCGAAAAAGGCTGTCAGTCAAGCAAAAACTAAAATTTAGAAGGATTTATATAAAAAAACTCAACTCAAAAGAGGGTGAAAAAGATATTTTTAAGATAGCTAGGGTTAGAGATAAGAAAACTAAAAATTTTAATTATGTTAGATGTATCAAAGCCGACCCCGTCTAGTATGGGAAAAGGCTTAGTTGTTGTTATTGTAGTTATCAAAGATGAGGATAAAAAAATTCTAGTGGCAAATGATGATATAAGAAATAGATGAAAAAACTATTTTTATAAGCTTTTTAATGAAAATAAAGATGTTTATTAGCTTAAGAGAGTTAGCCAAATTGGAAAAGTATATAAACCATAATTTTACCGACGTATTCAAAAGAATGAAGTGAAAGAGGCTCTTAAACATATGAAGGGTGGTAAATCGGTAGGAGAAGTTTGAAAAATACTAAGAGAAATAGGAATCACTTGGCTCACAAGACAATGAAATATGGAGAAACCAAAAGATGCCCGAGAAATGGAGAGTGAGTACACTTATACTCATATATAAGAACAAGGGAGACATTCAGAATTGTGCGAATTGTCGAGGTATCAAGTTAATGAGCCATACTATGAATTTGTGGGAAAGAATTATCGAATGTAGGTTAAAACAAGTATCAAGTACAACAGAGAACCAATTTGGATTCATGCCAGGCAGATCTACTGTTGAAGCAATTCACCTTTTGAGACGTCTTATGGTACATTTTAGAGCAAAAAAGAAAGACCTTCACATGATATTTATTGATCTAGAAAAAGCTTATAATAGGATACCGAGGGAGGTTCTTTGGAGAACCTTGAAAAAATGAGGTATCTCATTCACATACATTAACCGTATAAGAGACATGTACGATGGTGCAAAAACATGTGTGAGGACTCACAAAGGAATGTCAGACTTCTTTGAAGTTAATATTGGGTTACATCAAGGATCAACTTTAAGTCCATACTTAGTTATAATGGTGATTGATGAGTTAACAAAACATAATCAAGATGAAGTACCTCGGTGTATGTTATTTGCATATGACATTATGTTAGTGGAGGAGTCTAAGGAAAAAGTTAATAGAAAATTGGAACTATGGAGAGAAACATTAGAAAGCAAAGGCCTCCGACTTAGTAGAACAAAGACAGAATATATGGAATGTAAGTTTGATCATTTGGTTACTTCAAAGGACATAGAAATTAAAATTAGCACACACTGCAACCCCAAAAGGAAAGTTTTAAATACCTAGGGTCAATCTTTCAGAGTGATGGAAGAATTGATGTAGATGTTACGCATAGAATTAATGATGGTTGGTTAAAATGGAAAGGAGCATCAGGTATTCTTTGTGATAAGAAGATACCATTAAAGTTAAAAGGTAAATATTATAGAGCAGCAATTAGACCCACCATGTTTTATGGTTATGAGTGTTGGGCAGTTAATCATCAACATGTACAAAAGATATATGTGACAAAAATAAAGATGTTGAGATGGATGAGTGGTCATTCAAGAAAAGACCGTCTACATAATGAGGTTAATAGAAACAAATTAGGAGTGGCACCAATAGAGGATAAAATGAGAGAATATCGTTTAAGATGGTTTGGACATATACAAAGAAGATCAAAAGAAGAACCTGTAAGAAGGTATGAAAAACTAAATTTGGAAAGTATGATAAAGGATGACCACAAAAGTATTGGAAAGAAACAATAAAGAATGATTTAGCTTATTGTGAGTTAACTGTTAACATGGCATATGATAGGGCTCTGCGGAAATAAAGAATCCATGTAGCCGACCCCACCTAATATGGGAAAAGGCTTAGTTGTTGTTGTTTGTAGTATCTTCTTATCACAAAAAATACTTGATGCTCCTCTCCATTTTAACCAACCAGCATTAATTCTATGTGTAACATCTTCATCATTTCTTCCATCACTCTGAAAAAGTATTTAAAACTTTCTTTTTAGGAGATACAATGTTTACCCATTTTAATTTCTATGTACTCTGAAGTAACCAAATGATCAAACTTACATTCCATATATTTTGTCTTTGTTCTACTAAGTCGGAAGCCTTTACTTTCTAATGTTTTTCTCCATAGTTCCAATTTTCTATTAACTTTTTCCTTAGACTCCTCCACTAATACAATGTCATATGCAAATAACATACACTAAGGTACTTATCTTGAATATGTTTTGTTAACTCATCAATCACCATTATAACTAAGTATGGACTTAAAGTTGATCCTTGATGTAACCCAATATTAACTTCAAAGAAGTCTGTCATTCCTTTGTGAGTCCTAACACATGTTTTTGCACCATCATACATGTCTCTTATACGGTTAATGTATGTGAATGGGACACCTCATTTTTTCAAGGTTCTCCAAAGAACCTCCCTCAGTACCCTATTATAAGTTTTTTCTAGATCAATAAATATCATGTGAAGGTCTTTCTTTTTTGCCCTAAAATGTTTCATAAGATGTCTCAAAAGGTGAATCGCTTCAACAGTAGATCTGCCTGACATGAATCCAAATTGATTCTCTGTTGTACTTGATACTTGTCTTAACCTACGTTCGATAATTCTTTCTCATAATTTCAAAGTATAGCTCGTTAATACCCCAATAATTCGCACAATTCTCAATATCTCATTTATTCTTGTATTTGGGTATAAGTATACTCACTCTCCATTCCTCGAGCATATTTTGGTTTCTCTATATTTCATTAAATAGTCTTGTGAGCCAAATGATTCCCGTCTCTCTTAAGATTTTCCAAACTTATATAAGAATATTTGTTGGTCATAAAGATTTACCACCCTTCATATTTTTAAGAGCTAACATCTTTATTTTCATTAAAAATCTTATAAAAATAAGCTTTCCATCTATTTTTTATATCATCATTTGCCATTAGAATTTTCCCATCCTCGTTTTTTATGCATCTAACAAAATTAAGATCCTTAGTTTTCTTATCTCTAGCCCTATATATCCTAAAAATATCACTTTCACCTTCTTTTAAGTTGAGCTTTTTATATAAATCCTCTCAAATTTTAGCTTTTGCTTCACTGATGACCTTTTTCGCTTCTTTTTTGCTTTCTTATAAGCTTCTAAAGTTTCAGTAATCTTTTTCGCATAATGTAATTTATAACATGCCCTCTTTGTCTTACTTTATTTTGCACCACTTCACTCCACCATCAAGCTTCTTTTTGTGCCGGTACACCTCCCTTAGATTCACTTAACACATCTTTCGTCACTTTCTTAATATGTATAGCAATATTGTTTCACATATTACAAGGTGTACCAACATAAGTCTAAGCATTTCCTTGATGAATTTTTTGTTTAAATATACCTTCTTTCCCGCTTTTGAGGTTCCACCATTTAATTTGAATAGTTATATGCACTCTTTTCTTCTTTGTCTACTATTTTATCTCTAAATCCATAAGTTGGGTGGTTAAACTTTCTTTTAGAATTACCTTACAATCTTTACAACACGATTTATCTTTTTTCCTACAAACAAAATAATAAAGTTTTGTTTGTGATAAACCACTCTTATAAGTAATTAAATATTCATCTCATTTTTTAAAGATTGTATTGGCTATAAAGAGATCAAATGCCATAACAAAATTTAAAATCTCCCTACCTTTCTCATTTGTATCCCATAACTCAAAGTTTTCAAGAGAATACCCTGATATCCTATTGCCTCTTTACCGACATATTCATTTAAGTCTCCTAAACAAATCATCTCCTTTTGTGGAATTTTTTGAATCACCTTATCTAACTCCTTCCAAAATGCCGTATTTATACTATATTATAGTCCTACTTGGGGTGCGTAAGCATAAACTATATTCAAAACTTATGTTCTTAGCACTAATTTCAACGTCATGATTTAGTCACCATATCGTTGTATGTCTACTACACTATCCTTTAAATCTTTTTTTATAATAATATCAACTCCATTTCGAGCATTTCCCTTCCCTGAGTATCATAATTTAAAACTTGTATCCTCAATCTCCTTTGTTTTTTCTCCAACCCACTTTGTCTCTTATAAACATAGGATATAAATCTTTTTCTGCATCATATTATCTACCACCTCCATTACCTTACTGGACAATTTTCCAATATTCTAAGAGCCAATAAGATCTTATTATCTAAGATAAGCTTCTTTATCCCCGACATCCGTCCATACTGAAAATATAAAGACCCTCTTTACAATTTATTCACTACATTCGGATGAAAATATAGCAAGACTAACTTCTTTACTCACACTCGTCCATGATATAAGAACCTTCTTTGCAATTGATTTACTACATCCGAGCAAAAATGTAGAAGCCCTTGCTTAGCATTCGGGCTCTATTGTGCGTTGCTAAGAGGGGGTGACCCAACGCAATGCTCATAATTTGTATAATCTATAGTATAAAAATCCAACAAACTTTTACATTGACTGTCAAAATCCTAACGCAATCCTCCTCCTTTATTCGGGCTTGGGACCGGCCATGCAAGGGTGATACCTTATATGAGCGGAGTTCTCGAAACCATTGCACCTACAACAAATTACAACAACAAACTAAGCCTTTTCCCTTACTAGATGGGGTCGGCTACATGGATTCTTTGTTTCCACATATCCCTATCGTGTGCCATGTTAACAGTTAACTCACAATAAGCTAGATCATTCTTTATTGTTTCTTTCCAACACTTTTGTGGTCGTCCTCTAGCTCTTTTAATACTTTTCAAATTTAGTTTTTCATACCTTCTTAAAGGTTCTTTTGATCTTCTTTGTATATGTCCAAACCATCTTAAATGATTTTTTCATATTTCATTAAATAGTCTTGTGAGCCAAGTGATTCCTATTTCTCCTAGTATTTTCCAAACTTCTATAGGAATATTATATGGTCCTACTAATTTACCACCCTTCATATGTTTAAGAGCCTCCTTTACTTCATTATTTTGAATACGTCGGTAGAAATTGTGGTTTATATCAGTATTATCTGTATCGCACCATATCGTATCGTATCATGGGAAGCCACGATACGATATGGTAACCTGTATCGTAAGATACAGGTTATCGTGTCGTATCATACGATACGGGTGATACGGCCAAAAAAATCAATTTTTTTTTTCAAATTTTTTTTTCAATTTTTTTTATAAACAAATAAAATTTGTGACAAAATCATTTTCCTTTATGTTGCCAACTTTTAGGTATATTTCTGCTAGCAGTTTCTAATTTCATGAGATCGCAAACAATTAAAAACATTTGGTTGTCTCGATTCATTGAGTGGGCATTTCACAACTTCACTATTTTAGGGTTCACCTTATGTGAAGTGAGAAATGAAGCTCAAGCATTAGTTAAAAAGCTAGTCGTAAGAGAAAAAGGGATATCATCAAGTAATAATATCACATCACTGAGGTGTCATAGAGTCAATAATCAAAGAAATTGAGCTCATTGTTTTGCTCACATATGAAAATTAGCAAATATGACAACTACATGTACAAAGATTGCAGTTTGTTAATTTTGATATATTAGATGAGTGGATTATGGAAGATAACGAAGAAAATGCACTCCAAACAGAAGAAGACATTGCATGAATTAATTTGAAGTGCAACAACATCACGAAGGAGATGAAGATTTTCATTTTAAAGCGGAAGGTGATGAGAAACTTTGAATCTTTATCAAGTAGAAGATGAAGATTATTTAGTTATTAATCCTGATACAAATTTACAATATGTAAAATGTAAATGTATTTCATTTTTTGCTTCAAAATATGTAATTTTGGATGCAATTGTTCAATGTTGAATATTCAATCTGTGCTAAACTTTGCATTATATGAATTTAAAGCAATTATCAGATTTTTCCATATTTTTTTCAGATTTTTACTAATTTTCTTGATTTTTTAAATAATTTTTGTATTATTTTAATATTAAAGTATGATACGATACGCCCGTATCGTGGAGCCCAGCGATACGCGATACGATACACGTCAAACAACACTGGTTTATATACTTTTCTGATTTGGCTAACTCTCCTAAGCTAATACTAACATCTTTATTTTCATTAAAAAGCTCATAAAAATAGGTTTTTCATCTATTTCTTATATCATTTGCCAATAGAATTTTTTCATCCTCGTCTTGGATACATCTAACATAATTAAAATCTTTAGTTTTCTTGTCTCTAGCCCTAGCTATCTTAAAAATATCTCTTTCACCCTCTTTTGAGTTGAGTTTTTTTATATAAATCCTTCTAAATTTTAGTTTTTTGCTTCACTGACGGCCATTTTCGCTTCCTTCTTTGTTTTCTTATAAGCCTCTAAAGTTTCACTAGTTTTCTTAGCATAATGTAATTTGTAACATGCCCTCTTTGCCTTTTTATTTTGCACTACTTCACTCCACCACTAACCTTCTTTTTGTGCCGATACACCTCCCTTAGATACACCTAACACATCTTTTGCCACTTTCCTAATATGTATACCCATATTGTCCCACATATCACAGGGTGTACCAACATAATTCCAAACATCTCCTTGAAGGACTTTCTGTTTAAATATATCTTCTTTCTCACTTTTGAGGTTCCACCATTTAGTCCGAATAGCTCGATGCACTCTTTTCTTCTTTGCCCATTTTATTATTTGTAAATCCATAACTAAAAGTCGATGTTGGGTGGTTAAGCTTTCTCCTGGAATTACCTTGCAATCACGCTCTATCTTTTTTTTCTACAAATAAAGTAATCAATTTGTGTTTGTGATAAGCCACTCTTATAAGTAATTAAATGTTCATCTTGTTTTTTGAAGATTGTATTGACTATAAAGAGATCAAATGTCATAGCAAAATTTAAAATATCCCTACCTTCCTCATTTATATCTCCAAAACCAAAGTTTCCATGAATACCTTGATATCCTAATGCCTCTTTACCAGCATGTCCATTTAAGTCTCCTCCTAAACAAATCATCTTCCTGTGTGAAATCCTTTAAATCACCTTATCTAACTCTTCTCAAAAAGATGTCTTTATACTATCTTCTAGTCCTACTTGGGGTGCGTAAGCACAAACTATATTCAAAACCTCTCCTCCTAACACTAATTTCAACGTCATGATTCAGTCGCCATATCGTTGTATGTCTACTACACTATCCTTTAGATCTTTATTTATGATAATACCAACTCTGTTTCGAGCCTTTTCCTTACTTGAGTACCATAATTTAAAACCTATATCCTCTATCTCCTTTGCTTTTTCTCCAACCCACTTTGTCTCTTGTAAACATAGAATATGAATCTTTCTCCGAATCATAGTATCTACCACCTCCATTAGCTTACCGGATAATGTTTCGATATTCCAAGAACCCTCTTTGCAAATTATTCACCATATTCGGGCGAATATGTAGTGGCCCTTGCTTACTTATTGTTGCATTCAGGCTCTACAGCACGTCACTAGGTGGGGACGCCCCAAAGCAATGCTCATAATTTTTGTAATCCATGTTATAAAATTCGATGAAGTTTTACGTTGGCTGTCGAAAGTCTAACACAACCCTCTTCCTTTATCCGGGCTTGGGACCGGCAATGCAAGGGTGATCCCTTTCTTGGGCGGAGTTCTCGAAACCATTGAACCTACTCCAAGAAAATCCAATAGGTATTCTAGACTCTAATAGATTAGTTTCTTATGAAACTGATGTGGACATCAGTCCAAATTCATCAACAGGACCCACTCGGCACACCAGGTTCATGATAAGACCAATTTCTCAATTCATCCAATTGGTTCAAAAATAAGTTATTAAGAATATCTCCATTAGAAGTTGTTGGAATCCCACTACAGAATATCCCAAAACCATCCCCACTATTCATGAACCAAAAGCTTTAAATGCTAAAAACCTTGGTAGGGCATTTGAAATGAAGGATCTTGGACATCTACGATACTTTTTGGGTATTGAGGTAATAAGAAATTATAGAGGTTTCTTTTTTGTTTCAAACTAAATTTGCTAATGATGTTGTTGTTAGATGTGGACTACCAGATGACAAGGCAGTTGAGAGAGACACCTGAGGTGATTAACTAAAAAAGATGGTGAAGCACTAAGGGATCCCACTCCTTAGAAACTGATGGTCGGATCATTGTCATCATTATCCTAATTCCTACCTGACCATCACTCGTCTCGACATCACTCATATTGTACATACTATTAAGCATGTACCTACCACTTTGTGTATTAGTGTCGCATTACGGATCATATGATATATCCGACATACCACTAAAAATGGAGTATTCTTATCCTCTTCCTCCCTATCTCAATTAATTGTATATATTGATGCCGACTGGGATGGTGACACTCTAAAACAAGCTACTGCATCTTTCTTAAATACCCTTTTATCTCATGGGGATTCAAAAGGCAACAAAAGGTGTTGCTCTCATCTACTGAAGCAGAATGCATAATAATGGCCAACACAACTAGAGAACTAACCTGGCTAAAAAGATTTCTTCAAGATCTTGGAGCATCACTTTAAGTTACTCCTATAATGTATTGTGACAACAAAAGTGTTATTTATATAGCCAACAACAATACATTTCATGAACGCACCAAACACATCAAGATGTATTGTCACTACATTTTGGAAGAGCACAGAAAGAACACCTACAAAGATACTTGGCGCTACACTTTGTCATATCCGAGTATCAACTTACACGTCTTCACAAATCACTACTAGCCCATGCTTTCAATTTGTAATTAGCACTTTCGATGATGATACCGTCAATTTGAGGGGGTGTTAAAATACATGTATTTATCTATATATTTTACTATATTTTTCTCATTATGAAAGTTTACTTACATGTAATCAAGCACCAAGGCCACCCGAGCCAAACAAGGGGGCGGGCCCTGCCCAACAACTATTTTCAACATCCAACAGCTTAATGTTGTTGGCTGCCCACTACCACTTTCATTCCTCTCTCTCTTCTCCACTTTATAAATACTTACCTTCTATTCAATAAAGGTTAAGTCTTATGGGTCAATTTATATACATTCTTTTGAGTGTATTTGCTATTATTCTAACATTTTCTAAGGGTTTTCATAGTCATCCTTTGGTGATTCATGATTGTTGTATACGTGTATTGGATATCCGCTACTCCATTCAACACGTTGAAGTATCGTCTTCGTTACAACCCCTACTTATAACCAATAATTAAATCCTTGACCTGTGCTTGTATGCCCCTTGTGGTCTTTTTAAAACTGCAAATGACAAATTCATAATGAAGTTACGCACATAGAACCAACTTAATGATTTCACCTAGCTTTCAATAATAGCTGCATATTAGAAAATGATACACAGAGGAGAACAGAATTCAGTAAGTGTTCTGAGTATCACCAGACCTTGTACCATAGAGGATTTGGGTACGTATAAATCTTGCCAAGCTATAACACTGTATTTCTTCACTAACGGAAAAAAAACTTAATTTAAAAATAATAATACAACAATGATACAGTGTAATTCAGACAGATTAATGGGAAAAATTGATTGTACCTCACTGAATTATGCAATATGACATTTGAAACACAGAATTAACCCATTTAGCTTTCCGCCTTGAAATGGTGCACACCAGAACACTTTATAGAGACCCAAAATGGACCGCTCAGATAAAAGTATATGGTAGAGAAAGAAAAAGTGCGCCTTAGAACATGGCTCATAAGCAACAAACATTAAACATTACCCTTTCATCAAGCATATAAAACCGTTTAACTTAGTCTGCACTAAACGCATAAGACCAGAATAATTGAAAATATCCTCCAGAGTGTGGAATATAAAGAGCATATCCGGATACGTGGCATAGAAAGAGAATCCTAGACAGCCGTGAAAACAGATGCAACTGATTGGTGATCTTTCACTCCTGAGGGAAAACATACATCCAGCACCAAAAACATGACAATCATTCCTGAACACATAAGGGAACAAATGATAAAGAAAACGCATGAGACCTGGAACTCCCACGAAAATCCCGCCGGTAAGGCGCATCTCTGTTCGAGTAACGGTAGCTGTCACGGCTCCGGTGAACTCTCGGCGGGCTCCGGCTCCTTGATCGCGGACTTCGGCTCCTTGAATCCATTCTTCGAATCCAAACAAACAGTCAAAAATAACACACCCGCCTCCACACGACCAACTCTACCAAGACCAACAGCACCAATTCTTCCTCCTTCACCTCCTCTCTGCACATTCATAACCATTACAACCGAAACGCTACCTTCATAACCTTAGGCAACACACGCCATCATCTACCACACAGTCACTACCCCCAAAACACATCAGCCGATGCCAAAATCTCAAATCCACAACGCATCATTCAAAATTTCAAATCCACAAATTCATCAACACACCAGAAAGACCACCTATCACCCGCCCCCTCACGCCCAAATAACAACAGATGGAAAGAATCACGCCCAAATAACAACAGATGGAAAGAAATAAACAAAAACCCTAGTCGCAAAAGTTGCAATCGAGAAGGATACATGCATTCAATCAATAGAAACTTCATTGCATATGGTAATCGCGAAACAGATCAAGACAGAGAAACCCCCAAAAGCACGAAAGGAAGAAAATCATCGATCAAGACAGGGGAACCGCTCAAACATCAAACGCGGTGAATATAACCATTAGTGGCAGATAAGACAACGATCGAGGAAAATCCATACTCTTGTTGGATTACCAGGCAGAGCACAGGAGAGAGAGAGAGAGCACCTGTGCTACACTCCACCTACGTGTCGATGGACTGGGGAAACGTTGGTTTTAGCTTGGGGGTTTTAGTTTCTGCTGACACTTGATGAAGCTAAAGGTCAAGGAGGATCTTCAATCTTCTGCCACCATCTTAAAAGACGGGGTGTTTACCTCATATGAAGGAAACTGATTTATTAATTCTTGAAAGGGGACCTAATTCAAGATAATTAACAGATCACTACCTCTGCTGATTTGAGGTTTCGTTTTAGCGGTTTTAGGGCTGGTAAACATGCCTAAGTCCAACGATGTGGCTAGCTTAGCTTGTCTTCCATGTTCACCTCGTTTGAGCCATTTTCAACCCAAACATGAACTAAATAAAAAGTTAAACGAGCCAAAAACGAGCTCCTTGTTAAAGCTTTTGTTTTTGGTACAAGAGGTAGGTCGAAGCAAGAGGCTCGCGCCGCTCATGACTTCCAACTTATCGGTCGAACCCCCGAACCCAGTGAGCTGTTGCTTATGTTTTGTAAATGTGTGATGGTTGTAATCAATATGAAGTAACACCATATCAAAATTATGGTATAACAAACAAACTTATAAAGTTTTACATGAGCATTTATATGTATATCACTAAGGATCATGAGCAATCAGATTATTCATATATATGGTCCGGATTTTACGAGCATGTATATATATATATATATATAATATATATATATATAACATGCTACAAAGTTATATATATAGATATAATATAAATAGTGGTTCTTGTTCAAACTCATTTGTATTTATATCCACTCGAAGATCTCTACATGATCAATGGTAGAAATTTGAATTTAAAAGTGAAATGTAATGTTGTGTATTAAATGCAAGTATGAAAAGTACAGATTTTGTTTGGTTTAAGCAGTTTGGTTTGGTTTCATGAGATCCTTGAGTTCATCAAACCAAGCCAAAGTATGAGCAGCTATATTCATCTATGAACCCTATCCAAGATAGCATGATCCTTTCTGCAAAAAGTAGAAAGTGTCAGGACCAACTGCTCCTTTCTACTGAGCATGCAAAAAGTAGAGAGTGTTAGGATCAACTTGACAATATTTTCACCAAAAACCTGCAGGTAAAAATCCAAATCAATGAAATGCAAAAGTATTTCCGAATTTAGTGTCTGTTTGCCTCATTCAAAATTATAGAAAGGGATGGATTCCATCTCTCAGGTGAACTGGAATCCATCTCCCTATCAGACATGCGCTTAATGGCAAGTAGATATGCAAGATTAGACATGACCAGTTCCTAACCAGCATCCGGCCTGGTTCCTGTTTTACCCTTTAGCAAACCGGAACCGGAGATTACAAGCCACAGGTTCCGGTATTTTTTTGTTGTTTTTCTTATAAAAATACATTTTTTTAATAAATTTACTGATTCGAGGGAATGTCCGGACAAAGCAAAACAGCCGGTTCCGGCTTACCCGGAACCGGACATGCCTATGCAAGATAATATTGATTTTAACAAAAAAGACATTGAAATTTGTCTCTTCCACTTTGGATTGCAAGCATGACTACCAAAATATAAGACTTGGATTGTGATACAATGGGTCTGGACTTGAATGGATGTTTTCAATTCATGGCAACAACTACCTTTATATGATGGTGTTGAAACACCACGATTGTGACTCACTTCGCAGTGCGAAAAGCATCCATATCTTCCGAGAAAAAAATTTGTTCTACAAAAATAAGGTTCTCTTGAACACAACATACATGAGTTCGAGCACTCTTCCTTGTCAGTGTTCTCAGGAACTGCGTAGATCACTTCCCACACCTACCTTTAAACCTTTTTGTTGGTATAATGGGAGGCCGAAGCCAGATGCATGCCCCGGGTATTGGACTCATAACCTGCAACTTCTGAGTTAAACCCATAGCCAGGTGAGCTATTACTCTTTCTGCACTTCTAACACAAATTATTGTTGAAACCAATATGCATGGGAGTACTACAAGGACAACCTGAATGTCCCTCCCACTGCATTTCTTTGATCTTTTTATACAAGCACTGGTAACTGGTTCGAGCCCAGGTCCGCCTGCTTCAGGGGTTAAAACTCTACCAGAGATGGTGCCTCCTCTCGAAGGCTCAAACTCAATACCTTTGCTTGGTGTCCCGCCCAAGTTCACTTGTCACTTTCATATCCATGTCGTTATGGTGGAAACAAGCATAAAATATTTAATTACCACAAAAGAATATACTTTTATTACAAGAGCGTCTCTAACTGAAGAACAGGCAACCAAAAACTGCTTCTCTGATGAAACTGTGATCGAATATACTGTATGTGAAATTACATTCTTTACTTGAAAAATGGCACAAGAATAACATCTATATGGGTGACCTGCGATAGGAATAACAAGCAGGGCTGAGTTTCTTCAGTGTGTGATCAAATCTCTGTTGTGGGATTGCAGGTGTGCGATTTTCAATTCAATTTCCATGGGCCCAACTTCATGGTTTCGCAACACCAGCATTACCATCTTCTAGGAGAGGCTCGGTGGCTACCCTTTGCATCTGAATGCCCTGAGAGGATCCATTGCCCCTGTTTGTATGATTGGAATCATCTCCAACTTCTTTGTCTGATGGCTTTAACCCTTTTCTTCTCTTCGCCTTTTGAGCCCAACCAACAAGGCTCTCATGCACATGCTCGTCGAATATGGCCTTCTTGAATGAACTCCCCATCTATGTACGAAGCGAAATTGAGAACATAAAGAAACAATGACAGGTTTTGAAAATAAAATGGAACTTGTATTCCCCAAGTATGATAAAGTGAGCAAAACCAGCCGACACATCACCTGTGTGACTATTGCATAAAGTGGTAAGGTACTATAACTGCAGAGAACCTGAATGATCACCCTGCACGTTGATGCAGAACAAGATAATGAGTTTCACATACACACACACACACACACACATATATATATATATAGAGAGAGAGAGAGACCCAATTATAAGCCTCGGAACAATAAAACCAACTTGTCCCATAATGCAAGAATCGAAGCCATATGTTGTCTGCACAAGCACAAAAGGAGCTTCAGGCTCTGAGTTTAAATGTTACTGACCAGAAAAGCGTGCACGTTCTTCAGTTCTGTTAGTTCATTAATATAGTTTCTAACGCAGAAGGTGCGGCAGCTAGCAAATCACCAGAATCCAGAAGAAAAATGCAATCTCGAAGGCGTTCTGGAAAAGGATGAAGTGAATCAAGTAGAGAACAAGCCGTGGCCTGTGAAACCAAAAGTAGTTATCCGACGGTTGAACCACCAAATTTCCTTCTACAGCTATGTGTTTATCAGCAACATCTTGCGCCAATTTAGTAATTACATGCTCCAGTTTCGCACCAACAGCAAGAAGAAGCTGGGAACAATAGACAAAGACATTTAGTTATACACTTCTAAAACTACTGATGGCATTATTCCATATGTGAAACATGCTAAATGCAAATCATAATTTTTATAAATATTTTTTCCTTGCAAGGCATAGTTGTGCCAGATAATTATCATCGTTCAGCAACCTTTCTATAATGTTCAGTAATTGCATACCCAGAAGTTCCTTCAAACTCATGGTTTTCCAGAATTCCAGGTTTAAACCAGCACAAATCTATTATCATGAAACATACAAGAGCACATCTTCCAGTCAATTTTCATAGTTACCGCATACACCATACAGTAAGAAACATATTAAATTTAGGCTGAGGGAGCAATTGTGGCATGCTCTGGTGGAGAGAATAGAAAAAACAGTATTCTGCAATTGGATGATTCATGTTCCTCATGCAGAAATTTGGAATTCCACAACTTATATACCTCTATTAGGTGAGTAGATCAAACTTATGATAACACAGATGAACCATGAGTTTGTATTTGGAATCAAGTTGAGCTGATTGATTCAAGTTGTAGTGAATCCTGTGAAATGAACTCCGTATGTTGACCTTGTGGTGTTAGCATGGGACAGGATCGAGCTATATAGAAACAAAGAATTTATGTAGTCGACCCGATCTAGTATGGGAAAAGGCTTAGTTGTTGTCGTTATTGTATGTCAATCTTGTGGTCTAATGATCGGTCCACCATGAGTCCTTGATGGGTTAGTATCCAGAATCTCTCACTGCTTTCACATCCATTGATTATTCAACAACAATCTGAGAGTTTGACGAGAAACTACGTCTAAGTGAATAACAATAGAGGCATTCAGGAGAACTTGTGGCACATCAGCCACAAGTGCCATAGATTGTACCAGCCCTTCCACTAAAGTAGGATGAAGATGAAGTACCATTGACAGCACCACCTATAGAGTACGTTATCCAACCTTGGGGGCCTAGATAACGTACACGTATTATTGGAGGTTGTTCCTTAAGAATCATTATCGAATCTAACCGGCTATTCAAGTTCCAAGAGATGTACCTAGTGTCTAAAAGTAAAGGTGACTCACAATACTTAGGATCATGATATCACCAGCTTCAGTTCAATTGGTGTATATGCAACTCAGTTTGTGACAAGAGGGCATTTAGATTATGATATACATTTAACCTTACAGCTATTCAAACTTTAGTGTTCCCACAAAATCCAAAAGGACTGAAGGGGCAGATAAATGTGAGGAGTTTGCTGTTTGACTATTTGATGAACATAGGTGATGGGTAGGTTGCAAATTCTACTTGAAGATTTCATAGGCAGGATACAAGAAATTATATTGAACATTGGTGAAGAAAAAACTCAAGGTTTGGCTGAAAGCTTAGAACTAGCTCAGTTATATAACAAAAGTCCACTGCAATGCAGTGCATCACGTTATGATGAACAGATAAAGATAGCAAATTAAAGACCACCGTGTTCTGTATAGCAAGCGTCCTACCAACTGTGACAAGTTTCATGTACAAAGACTCAACCAGCCCTATACATTACCATGTGACAAATGCAGAGCAAAGAGAACATACCACATACAAGAAAAGAAGGGTATGCTGATTATTGCTGAATAAGCATTGTCACAGATTGAGTGCAGTGTGCTGTGATGGTCAATCATTGTCAGGGAAACACATCTGGAGGAATGGTGAAACAGTAGCACATATCAAGTGTAGGCTTGGGATTGCAACAAACAAGAACAACAACTAAGCCATTTCCCATACTAGATGGGGTCGGCTACATGGATTCTTTATTTCCATAGAACTCGATCATATGTCATGATAACAGTTAATTCAACATAAGCTAGATCATTCTTTATTGTTTCCTTCCAACACTTTAGGTCTTTCTCTTCCTCTTTTAACAACTTTACAATTTAGTTTTTCATACTTTCTTACCGGAGCTTGTTTTGGTCGTCTTTCTATGTGTCCAAACCATCTTAAATGATTTCTCCTCATTTTATCATCTATTGGTGCCACTCCCAATTTGTTCCTAATAGCCTCATTATGTATAGGGTCTTTCCTTGTGTGACTATAAATCCATCTCAGCGTCTTCATTTTTGCTATAAACATCTTTTGTACATATTGATGATTAACTACCCAATACTCATAACCATATAGGGTCTAATTGCTGCTTTATAAAATTTACCTTTCAACTTTAATTTGAGGATATTGTTTGAGCCTCCTTAGGTTTTGGTTTTGAGTTCCTGATCATGTACATTGAGTTAAGGGTGTAATCTTGTAATCTAGTGACTGAGCCTTGTAGTATCATTTACAATGGTTTATTGGTTGATTAGGTTTCAGATTTTAGTTGCAATTTTCATGACCAGGAAAACTTGAGTTGCTTTTACATGCCCAAGGACATTATGACTTGACATCCAAAGCCCTTGCTTGGTGAAAATTTCTATGGTATCTTGTGGTACATGCTTCCCAGATCCATTCCATCAATCTAGGAGCTGTGGGTGGATGGCGGAACGATGAAAACAGTTTGGTGATTACAACAGCCAATTACATTACCAAACGCAAACCTAGTCTCAGCACAAGCATCTGCAAGTGCATGTATGTGTGCATGCATATTCAGGAACATGCTTCTGCTGTGTACATGCAAAATTTCATATAGAAATGCAAATTTTACAGGTAACTGGATAAGTTTAATGTTTGTCATCCTTACAATTAATGGGATGAAAGCAATCCAGAAGTATGTGTGCCACCCTGCGAAAGGGAAAAACAAGTAGATGGCTAAGAATATTTTTAAAATCCACAACTACAAAATCAATGGGAGAAAGTTGTCATCTTTTGATATATTGAAATACTTAAAGAGATCATGAGTGTCTCAGTGATCTAAGTATCACCAGCATGTTTGCGAGTAATATATACATGAAAGGCAAAGCAACTCCAAGAATTGGATAGTCAAAAGCATGGGAGGGGAACACCGCCTTCTTCTAAGCGAATGGTCTTAAATCCACAAAAGCTCTAGAAGAAAAAGAATGAAAATGACTAAAGAATAGAGTAACTTATGTATTGAAAGATTGCAGTAGTTGTTTCAACTTTTCATCTAACCGTGGCTGGGTGATCTAAGTCATGATTGTAATGCTTTTGCATGAATTTTATATAGATCGTTATGCAAAAACACAGCATATTCGAAGAATGGCATGGTTAGAAGTGAATGATTGCAATAGGTTTAGACTTTCAACTCTTATTGTGATCATGAAGTCTCAATGATCTAAGTATAAAAGTGGCGCTTCTGCAAGATTTTTTTCAATAGCAAGATAACACAGCATACTCTTAGAAGGCTATGGTCAGACGCCCATATCATCAATAATACCTTCAATTAAAATAGGACGTCTTAGCACCTAAAGGGAGGAGCTATAAGGGCCTAAAACACACTATTAACAACCAAGCTTGAAGCCACATGAAAGAAAAGAAAAACTAATGAAAAAGAGACCTTCATTGGATGATGGATTGCAATAGTTACCTTCAACCCTTATTTATTGACCCAAGCTTCAATATACTCAAAGAAAGAAAGAGTCATATCCTCGATAAACCTTACAACTATTCTCATACTTATTTCAACCCTAAAAGCAATTTTATTTGCCTTTTATAAGTTCTAGAAACCCATAAACTTTATGTTCACCCTTCAATTCATACATCCAAAAACCAAACCAAAAAGCAATGCCCGTACCATTCAAAGGTGGCTCACTGTGATGAAATATGGCACAATAAACAACATATTTCTGTTGAAGATAGTGTTCTTTGTGTTAGTTTTATAATTTCTGATGTTTTTAGGTATTATTGTACTTGCCCAAAATACTAGGGGCATTGTGGTAATTTTCTGTACTAAGGGTATTTTGGTTATTTTGGTCAATTTTCGTTTTACAGCTCCTTATATAAGGGCTGATAGATTGTATTAGGAATTGAGATTGTGTGTAAGAAAGAGAGAGAAAGAGGGGGGGGCGGCCTCCATTTGAGGTCCGCCCCTTTCCTTCAATCTCTTGTGTTTCTCCTTTAATATTAATCATATTTCCTTCAAACATGGTATCAGAGTTATAGACAATACAAACATGGATGTTGAGCAGCGAAGGTGGTTGGCAATCGAAGGAGGCTGCCTGTTGCATTTTCCCAATGGAAGCAATCCACATATCAAAATCTGGGGAGAAGAGTATAGTGTTCAGTCAGTGGACTGCTTTTATGGACTTGAGATTCCTCTAAAGAACAAGGGGATTGACTTTCTGAGGTTTGATGGAAAACTTAGCCAGTCTAAGAGAGAAAAAGTCCAGTTGGAGTTCAATAAAAGTACAGACAAAAGGGTTCTACTGATGTCCTTGAAGGCTGGTGGAGTTGGCCTTAACCTTATTGCTGCTTCCAATGTTTTCCTAGTGGACCCATGGTGGAATCCAGCAGGATCAAGCAATAATGTGGATACATAAGATAAGACAGAAGCGAAGGGTATCAATACGTCGATTCATAGTAAAGGGAACTGTAGAGGAAAGGATGCAACAAGTTCAAGCAAGGAAACAGAGGATGATAGCAGGAGCTTACTGATGGAGAAATGAGGACAACAAAAATGGAGGAGCTCAAGATGCTCTTTAGATAAAGACTAAACTATGAACTGCGGGTGAAAATTTTGAAAGATTGAGTCCAGCTACGAAGGTGAGAAAGGGATTTGCTTTGTCAACTTCATTAAAAGATGAAAACGAGCCTAATGGTATAGCATCTAGTTTTAGATTTGCAAAGTGCTTTGAAATACCAAAGAAAATTAGTAAGCCTAATGCAGTCAAGATTCTAAAAGGACAAGCTATGAACAGAAGCTGGAACGGTCCCAGTTTCAGGACATCCTCTGGAAGATGGTTGTCGAAGATGACATTAAGTATGATGATGACATGGAAAATGAAGTGTCCAGGGTTGAAGATGTTAATAGTGATGAAGATGAAGGCATTGATAATGTTGAAGATGATTCTAATGTCAAGGGTTATCAAGATGATTCTGATGATATGATGAAGGTGATGGTGGTCCTGCAGATATATATCTTAGACTTTCAAGAGCTTCAAGATGGCCAACACAGCATGTTTTATCATTGTTAGCAGGAATGACAGCCCCATTTATGAAGCTGAAGTTGGATATGCACAAAAGAAAGAAGAATCGGCACAACTGCACCAGTTTGTATTGCATGCAGCTCTGGATATTGTTCAAGACCATGCAGGAATTATTGGTTTGTTAGAGAAAGTCCATAACTTTGCAGTGATCATTATTTCAAAGGAACATAATATATTTAAGCCAACTGGCAGCCAAGACAATTTCCAATGCAATTCATTGCCTGCTAATGTGTTTAACGATTGCATAAGGTGGCTGCATTTATTACGTTGCGCAGAAAATTTAATGGTGTGAAGACTATGGTGGCTGCCTTTATTGAATTTGGCTATATTTATTGGATTTGGCAGCACAATTATTGCATATTTGAATTTCCAAGAAAGTGGTGCAAGAAAGTGTAGCAAGTTGTTAGGCCCAAAAAAGGCGTTACAGGTGCAGTTTGATGACTGGAATTATTGCATATGGCGGCTGGATTTATTGAGCTTTAAATGTTAAAGGCGTTACAGGTGATGTGGTGTTTGTATTGTGAATTAATTGCTACAATATTACGTTGGGAATGGAATATAAGAGGCAATTAAAGTTAGCTCCTTCATTGTTTGCTAGCTTCATTTATCTCGTATTTCTAGGCAAGCTTCTAATGTTGCTAATCGTATCTCGGCACTGAGATCTCTTGCTATTATGACCTTTGTTGTGGGAAGTGACGAAGATACAAATAGTGTATTAAATGTTCTCTGGCATGTTTCTTCTTAGAAGGCTCTGCATCCAAATAAGGCTTCTGAAATTGAAGAATCAAATGAGGATGACTATGGAATATTTGAGCTCAGAGTTATACATCGAAGAAATAGGATTAGATTTGAATTGAATAAGGACATACCAATAACTTTAAAAACGGTCATAGTTGGGAGATATTATGTGATTGATAACCTTGAAAATTATATTTTGATCAGAGTTTAGATGAGATTAAATTTTTGAAGTTGGTAAACAGATGTGGCCCTGCTGACAAGCATCATATAGTGCGCCTTTATGATTATTTCTATCATCACGAGTATCTTTTCATTATTGGTACAGTCAGGATGGCTGATTTGATGTTGTTATAGTCAGGATGGCTGAGTTGTTGTTACAACCAGGATGACTAATTTGATGTTGTTACAGCGAGGATGGCTGATTTGATGTTGTTACAGCCAAAATGGCTGATTTGATGATGTTACAGCCAGGATGGCTCAGTTGTTGTTGTTACAACCATGAAGGCTGAGTTTATATTGTTACAGCCAGGAAGGCTGAGTTGATATTGTAGCCAGAGATATTGCTTGTGATGATAAGCCAGGAAGGCTAAGTTGAAGATATTTTTTAGCTAAAGAAGCTGGTGATGATCAGATCAGTGATGAAAACAGACGAAGAATGTGGCAAACAGATATGAAGATTTTTGGCAAGTTTGGAGTTCGAAGTATCTCACAACCAACTTGAGGGGGGGTGTTGAAGATAGTGTTTTTTGTGTTAGTTTTATAATTTTTGATGTTTTTAGGTATTATTGTACGTGCCCGAAATACTAGAGGCATTTTGGTAATTTTCTGTACTAAGGGTATTTTGGTCAATTTTCGTTTTACAGCTCCTTATATAAGAGCTGATAGGTTGTATTAGGAATTGAGATTGTGTGTAAGAAAGAGAGAGAAAGAGGGGGGGGCGGGGGGGCGGCCTCCATTGGAGGTCCACCCCTTTCCTTTAATGTCTTGTGTTTCTCCCTTAATATTAATCATATTTCTTGTTTTAATCTTCTGCGATGCTACTCCGAATTTCAATAATTTCTTCTAATTCTGAAGCATCTCCTTCATTTGTTTAACAATAGCATAACACTTTCTGCTGAAATCAAAAGGTTCTATTACACATCATTCTTGAAAGCCTTTCAGTCATGATATGCCCCTTTGCATAACATAAATTAACATGAAAAAACGAGCCTAAGGCAATAACAGAAAATTCTTGTGAAAGAAAACGTTAGAGGTTTCCAAACAGATTATAATGCGTTATTGAGCAACAATGACATCAGTAAATGCATATGGCTAGTTTACTTTAAGAACTCTGTTCAAATTCCTAACTGCAGTCAAAGAAATAAGAACTAGCTTTATACATATGAATTTATCATTCAGTAGATTCGGTTAATGTGCTTACCGCCAACATTAAGCAAGAGGAAGATAAAAACAAAAACCCATAGATACCAACTGCAAAGCAGAAGGGAAGATATATTAACATTTGTCAAAATATTTCTAGACAAACAAGATAAAGGAACTATAAGACTTGTGCAGAATTACCTAATACCAACAACCTTCTTAAAATCAGCTTCGAGTGCTCGCACCATGTAATTGTAAAAATTAAACTTCGGATTTCCTCTGCAGTGAGTCTAAAACAATGGAAAACTATTTCAGTGGTATAGTTTAAAGACAACAAAAGTATATCATATACCTTTTGTGTAAAATATAAGAAAAGGAAAGAAAGATCGTGTCTCACCATAATAAACCCTAATCGCAATGTGCAGTAGTCTGATTTAGTCACAGATCCATAGAATTGTTTGAAAAAGGAAACCTGAAATAAATGGTAAACAATGTATCATCGAAATCCTATGTTCTTTTAATTTCTCTTCAGAAAGAAATCTACAAACTAAACAATAGTAAAGGAAAGAAAAGTGACAAAGGGAGGAATTACAAGAATAATTTAATCATGTTTTCAATAAAAGGAAAATATGAAAAGAACTATTATACTTGAGTACATAATAAAACACGAAAACACTACAACCTACTCGAGCAGTATCTTATTGACCATCTCTGTGAAAATTAGATAAAAGCAACAGAACCCTGAAATTGGTACAATAAGGAAGAAATATGTTCAACATGAAAGAAAGCATTTTCAATAAACTATGTTTTTGACTATGTTTTTCTTTTGTTTATGAATATGAACTATGTTTTTAATGCAGAGTAAATTGTCATATAACTAGTTGTTATTTCTGTTTCTTGTTTTGTTTACTTGTTAGTATTTAATTTGTGTATACAATCCGTACTTTTTGTGTTTTGGATGTTGGGATGTTGTTTCACATTTTCTCCAATTTATTCCTGTTTTTCCAATTTCTACCTATTTTCTTTTTTATTTTCTGATTCTAAAGCATTAAATACTAAAAAATGATTAGCATACCGTATCTACGGTGTGATTTTTGTGTGACTATTCACATGCTGGATCGTAGAGAAAATATGATGGACAAACTTAGGAAACAGATACACATTCTTTTGCTTCAGAATAAGCTAAGTGACATGAATTATAAACAATATTCAGGTTCTGACACAGTCACAACAGTCCAGTGTTATGATGGAGATAGAGGTTAGCATTCACTATTGCCGAAGAATAAGTTGAGCTAATATTGAGATTCAGAGGCAATGCTTCGGGAATCTGCCTCACAAATCAAACATGGAGGGAAATCAATTAACACATCGATGCATGCTCAGAATGTGAAGAAAAATGGCATCTCACCAGCCAACTAAACCTTCTTGCAAAGCCAAGAGAGTGTTCCCTGATAAAAGAATGGTGCTGGACATGGGTAATTTTTCCTTCCATATCTACAGACAAAGTACTTAAACAAATGAGTTGCTCAAAGAAAAAATCTATCTCCAATATGACACCATGTAAGACGAGTAGGCTAACTGTTTCTTGCTTTATCAAATAAGAAAGAAAAAACGCTATTAGTCAAAGAATGTGATATTGTTTACCAGAAAAGTCAAATTTTGGGAAACAGATACAAAGAATAGCTAGAAACGCACCCTCTTCTACATCAAACTTCTCATTCTGAACTGAATCTTCCCAAGGTTTCCACTGATGTATCTAACACAAGAAAGCTTCTAAATCAATAAAAAATGGTCATAATATAAATTTGATTTAAAAAATAAGCTGACAAAACAAGTTCACCCGCCAGTGGAACACAAACAAGAAAAATATCCTTTTCTTTGTCGGTGTAAATAATTTTGCAAATCAAATAAAGAACTAAATAAGCACCTAGTTTCTATACCTTAACACCTCCCAAAAGCATGGTAAGAACACTGAAAATGACATGTACGATAGCCAGCACAAAGATAAAGATATGCAAGTGATGTATCGCCTGAATTGATAAGAGTTGGGCCTTTCCCTGAAAATCCACAGAACACTTTTTGTTTAATTTAACTAAATCCAACAATGAACGAGATATGGACCAAGCAAATTAGAGCCAAAAGCAGTCCACTAATTGTTAATGACAGATCTCTAGAGAAAATAAGGGCCACGGAAATCATCCTAATGAAAAAGCAAACGATACTGTCTATAAAAGACAAAAAGATCGTTTTGCAGTTTTCCTCCACGTGACATGAGCCATGTTTTCTTTTTTTGAGGAAATCAATCATGCATAGTTGTTCGCATATGATAATATAATAGCCCAAGGAACAATTAAAAACATTAAAAGAAAAACAATTTAGCCTTGCCCAGCAACAGACACTGAAAGGTTTCTGTCACCACTTCTATAATATTCATAATCATGTATCTACCTCAAAGAACAAACGTATAGTCTTGATACATAATTAATTCGAGCAGCTACTTTTCAGGATTGCATGTGACTGCTAGGTAATGATTTACCAAGTATAAATGTTGCAAAAAGCCAAAACCAGTGTTGTCTGACGCGTATCGTATCATGTATCGCTGGGCTCCACGATACGGGCGTATCGTATCGTATCGTATCATACTTTAATATTAAAATAATAAAAAAATAATTAAAATTTAATAAAAAATAGTAAAAAATCGAAAAAAACAGGAAAAAATCAGGAAAAATCTGATAATTGCTTTAAATTCATATAATGTAAGTTTAGTACAGATTGAGCATTCAACATTGAACAATTGCATCCAAATTTACATATTTTGAATCCAAAAAATAAAATACAGACATAGTTTACACTTTACAGTACACTACAGTTACATATAATGTTACATTTTACAAATTGTAATCAGGATCATCAACTAAATAATCTTCATCTTCTCCTTGTTGCATATCCTCATCATCATCAGCCACGCCCACACCTTCTTCTTCAAAATCAAATTCTTCATCTCCATAATGTTGTTGCGCTCCTTCCAAATTAATCCAGGCAACGTCTTCTTCTGTTAGGAGGGCATTTTCTTCAGTGTCTTCCATAACCCAATCTTCTAATATATCAAAATTATCCAAACTTATTGGATCGAACTGACTTTCTTCTCTATTTACTTTTTTTAATTGCCTACGACACAAACAAAGATAAACAATTAGTAAGTAATATTAACAATTGAAAACTGAAGTTAAATAATATCGAATTGAAAATTTGAAAGTAATACAACATTACCTTTCACGAAGGCGCATGTTACAACGAATATAAACCAAATCATTAAGCCTTTTATGTTCCAACCTGTTGCGCTTTTTTGTATGGATGTGTTCAAAAACACTCCAATTTCTTTCACAACCTGTTGCACTACAGGTTTGGCTTAAGACTCTAACTGCAAAATCTCTAAGGTTTGGACAATCACTTCCAAACCTGTTCCACCAAACATCTGTAAAAAAAATATAAACATTAGAGACATAATAATCCACAGTAATGTAAGATGCAACTTAAATATGAAAATAAACAATGTACCTGGACGTATCGTAGAGCGGTTGCGAATTGCAACAGGCAAACCCATCAAGTGAAGAGCATTATGATATATCTCCATCTCTCGATGTATCGCATCTACTATGCTCTCATCAGGGACTAATCTGTCGATGCATTCAATGATTCCTCGATTAACCTCACCGTCCCTTTTAAAGGTTGTTGAGTACCTCAATGATGGGTTTAGATAGTAGGCTGCTGCATGAATAGGCTGATGCAATTGTTTATTCCATCTACTATCAATTATTTTCCACACGGGCACATAATCTCTTTTTTTTCCATTAAAGTTATTTCTGATCGCTTCTTTTGCCCTGTCCATGGCTTCATAAAGGTAGCCCATAGATGGTTTCTCCTCGCTGTCAGCCAATCTCAAAACTTTCACTAAAGGACAAGTAATTTTCAATAATCTAATGCATGCATTCCAAAATGAACTTCTAAAAACCGTTTCTGCAATCTCATTTAACTTTCTGTTCCTTCTATTTTGTAGCAACTCTGCAAATTGTTGCCACTCATCTGAGAAGAACATTCTCTTTAAAGCTTGCTTCTGTCTTACAATACTTTGTACAGATAAGAAGTTTGTTGCGAACCGAGTTGCAACTGTGCGAAGAAGCTCTGCACCTTCTGTGTATCTCCTCATCATACACAAAACAAATGCATGGTTGTAAATGAATTTTGTAATATCTTGGCAACACTCAGTTGCTGCCTTTATTTCATCCATCTCACCAATGTCCTCGAGGATGAGATCTAAACAATGGGCTGCACATGGTGTCCAAGTCTCATAAATATCAGCTAACTCCTTTCCAGCTGCTTTGTAGTTAGCTGCATTATCTGTAATCAATTGGACTACATTTTCTAGCCCAACCTCTTGTATAACCTTATCAAATTCCTGTCGTAGGATCTCTACAGTGTGCCTCTCCTCTGACATATCTAGAGATCTCAAAAACATGAGTCCTTTAGGACAATATACAAGAAAGTTTAGCAATGTCCTTCCTCGCCTATCGGTCCATCCATCTGCCATGATAGTGCATCCTGTTTCCTTCCACGATTGTCTCAAAGTCGAACAGTATTGCTGCACTTCAATCACGGTCTGATCTAATATCTTCCCTCTCAACTTCTGATAAGAGGGCATCCTGTATCCTGGACCAATGTTAGCAATTGCATCTGTCATTGCTTGAAAATGAAAACTGTTTGCTGCATTAAATGGAATGCATGCATCATAAAACCATCTGCCCACTGCAAGGTTTGCTTGATCGTGCAGTTGTTCTGAAGCCATAGCAGCACGAATTCCTGGCTGAGCACCAGGTGTAGTGGAAGGAGGAAAGAACGAATGTATGCTAGAAGAAGAAGCTCTTCCTCTACTCCTTCCTGAACTTCTTCTTTTGCCACCTCCAAAGTCTTCAGCTGCAACCCTCTTTCCTCTGCTAGGTGCTCGCGAACTGCTACTACCAATATCTGTTCTAGCATCTGAATGCAAACTATCAGTGAATCCAACGTATACTCTCAATCATCTACAAGCATTGCCATTTAATACCTTCTGGCACACTTCTAACTCTGCCTGTGCATGGAGCAACTTCTTTCCTGGTTTCTGCTAGGTGGTGTTTCAACCTTGAAATTCCACCACTAACCACCTTTTCACAAAATAAACATCTGATTTTTAACCTTGAACCCTCAACTGGTATACCCCACTGCCATGCCGGATCATCAGACTTTAAATGAGAGTCTCTACCACCCCTTCCTGCCATCTCAATGGAGTACTTTAATTCAAACAAAAACCTGAAAATAAAAGCACTTCGTAAATCCCCCAATCTTCAAATAACACTCAAATCGAGTGTCTCCCACTTCATGAATGCAATAAAAATCGTATACACACACTTAATAACTTCATATTTTGTCATTAAAAAAAAAAAACTGAAATAACACAAAAAACAATAAATATAAAAGAAAAAAAGGAAAAAAACATTAAAAATATACCTAAATCCGAGTTTGGAGGCTTGGACGGACACCGTAGGGCACGATTTTAGAGATTTGAACACCAAGGAGGCGAAAACCGACTCTTAGGGAGCTTGAAGAACCCAAAAGGAGAGAGAAACCCGCGATCGCGGGTTTCTCTCGAGCCGGGACCCTTTATAAGGGTCCCAGGGCGTATCGCCCGTATCGTGCGATACGGGCCGTATCGTACGATACGGTGCGATACGGACAACACTGGCCAAAACAACATATTATCAAGTAAAACTGCAATGAGTAAATCCAGGAGTTAAGCCAGTAGAAATTCTTAGCGAGAAGATGCAAAGTTTGATATCAAAATCTTTATCAAACACAACGAAACATGTTATTCAGCTTCCAGCCACAAATTGCTGTTTTATGCACAAAATGATTGTTACCGAGGACAAGTACTTAATTTCGGTGTGAATAATGTATTATTGAAATAATACTATGGAGCTACCTTCAGTGCACAATGGTCCACGTTGCCCCCTGATGCAAGCAGGCGTCTTTTCCCGCCCAATATATGAGAAAAGCCAAACACTTGGTAGTGGCTAGTTCCTTCAGATGTGGATTTCTTCTCGCACGGAAGCATGTAATTAGTAAAGCTTTTAGGGATGCATATATGACTTATTGGCCCTTGGAAAACAGTCAGCAATAGAGAAATGAACCCCAAAAGCATCAGCTCTGCATGAGATCAATGTTATACAAGACTTATGAGAAACACATATTGCATCTAAACGTCGGAAAATTAACTTCTGGATAAACGGCGATATACAGTAGCATGCTGCTCTGAACAAGAACAAAACGGTTGCCCTGCAAATATTTCATCCATGTGATCTTGGAAGCGAAAAACAAGGATGGGATATATTTGTCACGGTTCACCTTTTGATTCCCTTCATGCGAAGTTCACCCACTGAGTTCTCCGTAAAATTCTTTAAGCAATTTCAATATTTACCTTTCTTCAATTGTGAAAGTATAAATGAATAGCTAGAAAAAGGTGAAATCGATTGGGTACAGGAAATTCAGCCATCAGACTTGTTCAGAAACGTGCCCACTTCTTCCGAAGATGGTTGATTCAAACACTCCTTGTTTTCGTTTCTTCCCCACATATGATAAAAAAAGAAAACTTGATCCTTGAAGGTATTTGTTGCTCAGTAAACCAACCGCCTTTACCATCTATGGTAGAGCAGACAAAATTCTCATCTTAGTTCAGTTCTTCAAAGAGAAAGACCATATCGAAAGAAAATCCACCTACTGCTCAGAGAGCGACATAGATACATATACACATGGAGAAAGAGAGAGAGAGAGAGAGAGAGAGAGAGAGAGAGAGAGAGAGAGAGAGAGAGAGAGAGAGAGAGAGAGAGAGAGAGAGAGAGAGAGAGAGAACGAACCCTCTTTCACTTTGAGCAGCGCTTCGAAAAGAGGCTTCTGGTTGGTTTTCTTCAAATGCTGCAGAAAAGGATCAACACCAACAACGATAAAAGAGTTAAGAAACATGTCAGAGATCCCTGACATCCCCTCAAGGGTAACCGGTGTCTCCCATTTGTCTTAGCAAATAAGGATCGCCAGATGTTGTAGGAAACAACCGAGACAAAAAAAAAAGCAGAGAGAGAGAGTTACCTTTCCCAGGTAGTGAAGGATCCGCTCAAGCGCGAGAGAAATGAAGACGATGACTGAGCAAACTACGGCCACAATCCATGTTGGTGTGTATTCCAAGGATCCTTCTTCTGCTCGCCCACCTGCCATTGGCAAAACCTCTGTGTGTGTGTGTGTCCTACTGTCTCCTTAGTCCCCCTGCAAAGGAAACGCCTTCTCCCTTATCGGTTGCAACAACGCGGCAACGACGGGAGATTTTCGTCAATTAAATTGCGCCTGCCAACCCCCACTTCACCTGCTCTTCATTTTGTCTCAAACTCTCGGACTGACGTTCGCCGTATCGACCGACCATCTTTAGCATCTAAAACTGCCATACATGGACTCGAAACTGTATCGAAGTTTTTGTTTCTGTGATCTTGTCTCCCCTTTGAGTCTTTCATGATCTCTCCTACAATAGTGCTTTCAGTTTGGATCATTTCTTTATCCAGCATCGCGCTTCCACATTTCTTTATACAGCATCTCACTTCCACTTAGACATGGTCGGTTCTTAATTGGTTCTAAGGTTTCAATCGAAACCAAATCAAACCAAAAAATGAGTTGAACTCTAAACCGGAACTGAGATTTACTAGGTCCGATTTTGGTTTCACTTATTACAAAACTGGAACAGGATCTAAATTGAAATCGATGGTTCCAATATTTTTTAAAATATTTTTTATAAAATTAGGTTTTTAGTAAAATTATCGGTTCTGACGGTTTTGACTCAAACCAAAACCGAGATTTTCAAAACCAATCTTAAACTGGTTCAGTTATAGTCCTAGGTTCTGAGCTAACTGAAACCGCCTATTTCTACCTATTCAGACTACTATGAGAATTTGTTTGTATGTATGTTCATGAGAGGACGTGGGGTCTCACTCACACGTTAAAGGTCATGAATTAAATACCGGAGGGGTGTGTGGTGTGGCTTCAGCCTCTTCATTGAAAAAGAAAAGAGAAGAAAAGAAAAAAGATCGAAAAAAGTTAAGTATTCTAAAAGAGTATAAAAAACAAATAACTTTTAGTGGCGAGGGGTCTCACTCACAAGTTAAAGGTCATTAATTAAATACACGAGGGGTGTGTGGTGTGGCTTCAACCTCTCGATTGTAAAAAGAAAAAGAAAAAGTTCACGTACTTTAGAAGAGAAACTCCACTCATGTAAGAGATCATCCTTGCATTGTCGGCCTCAAGCCCGAATAGAGGAGGAGGGTTGTGTTAGGCTTCTGACAGCCAGCGTAAAACTTTGTCGGATTTTATAACATGGATTACAAAAGTTATGAGTATTGTTTTGGGTCGTCCCTGCTTAACGACGTGCTGTAGAGCCCGAATGCAGTAATAAGTAAGTAAGGGTCACTACATTTTTGCCCAAATATAGTGAATCAATTGCAGAGAGGGTTCCCACATCATGGATGGGTGTGGGTAAAGAAGTTAGTCCCGCTACATTGCCATCCGAATGTAGCGAATAATTTTCAGAGAGGGTCTTCGCATTTTGAACATGGACGGATACGAGGGGTGAGGAAGCTAGTCCTAGATAATAAAATTCGTATTGGTTCTTGGAATATCAGAACATTATCCGGTAAGCTAATGGAAGTGGTAGATACTATGATTTGGAGAAAGATTCATATTCTATGTTTACAAGATACAAAATGGGTTGGAAAAAAAGCAAAGGAAATAGAGGATACAGGTTTTAAATTATGGTACTTAGGTAAAGAAAATACTCGAAACGGAGTTGGTATTATCATAAATAAAGATTTAAAGGATAGTGTAGTAGACATACAACGATATGGTGACCAAATCATGACATTGAAATTAGTGTTAGGAGCAGAGGTTTTGAATATAGTTTATACTTACGCACCCCAAGTAGGACTAAAATATAGTATAAAGACAACTTTTTGAGAAGAGTTAGATAAGGTGATTCAAAAGATTCCATAAAGGGAGATGATTTGTTTAGGAGAAGACTTAAATGGACATGTCGGTAAAGAGGCATTAGGATATCAAGGTATTCATGGAAACTTTGGTTTTGGGGATATAAATGAGGAAGGTGGGGAGATTTTAAATTTTGTTATGGTATTTTATCTCTTTATAGTCAATACAATCTTCAAAAAACGAGATAACATTTAATTACTTATAAGGGTGGCTTATCACAAACACAAATTGATTACTTTATTTGTAGAAAAAAAGATAGAGCGTGTTGTAAAGATTGCAAGGTAATTTTAAGAGAAAGCCTAACCACCCAACATCGACTTTTAGTTATGGATTTACAAATAAAAAAATGGACAAAGAAGAAAAGAGTGCATCGAGCTATTTGGACTAAATAGTGGAACCTCAAAAGTGAGAAAGAAGATATATTTAAATAGAAAGTCCTTCAAGGAGATGTTTGGAATTATGTTGGTACATCCTGTGATATGTGGAACAATATGGCTATACATATTAGAAAAGTGATAAAAGATGTTAGGTGTATCTAAGGGAGGTGTACTAGCACAAAAAGAAGCTTGGTGGTAGAGTGAAGTAGTGCAAAATAAAATCAAGGCAAAGAGGGCATGCTACAAATTACATTATGCTGAGAAAACTAGTGAAACTTTAGAGGCTTATAAGAAAGCAAAGAAGGAAGTGAAAAAGGCCGTAAGTGAAGTAAAAGCTAAAATTTGGGAGAATTTATATAAAAAACTCAACTCAAAAGAGGGTGAAAGAGATATTTTAGGATAGCTAGGGCTAGAGATAAGAAAACTAAAGATCTTAATTATGTTAGATGCATCAAGGATGAGGATGAAAAAATTCTAGTGGCAAATGATGATATAAGAAATAGATGAAAAAATTGCTTAGGAGAGTTAGCCAAATCAGAAAAGTATATAAACCACAATTTCTACCGACATATTCAAAAGAATGAAGTAAAATAGGCTCTTAAACATATGAAGGGTGGTAAATCGATAGGATCATATGATATTCCTATAGAAGTTTGGAAAATACTAGGAGAAATAGGAATCACTTGGCTCACAAGACTATTTAATAAAACATGGAAAAACCAAAAGATGCCCGAAGAATGGAGAGTAAGTACACTTATACCCATATATATAAGAACAAGAGAAACATTCAAAATTGTATGAATTATCGATGTATCAAGTTAATGAGCCATACTATGAAATTGTGGGAAAGAATTATCGGACGTAAGTTAAGACAAGTATCAAGTATAACAGAGAAGCAATTTGGATTTATGCTAGGCAGATCTACTGTTGAAGCGATTCATCTTTTGAGACGTCTTATGAAACATTTTAGAGCAAGAAAGAAAGACCTTCACATGATATTTATTGATCTAGAAAAAACTTAGGATAAGGTACCGAGGAAGGTTCTTTGGAGAACTTTGAAAAAAAGATGTATCCCATTGATATACATTAACCTTATAAGAGACATGTATGATGGTGCAAAAACATGTGTGAGGACTCATGAAGGAATGACAGACTTCTTTGAAGTTAATATTGGGTTATATCAAGGATCAACTTTAAGTCCATACTTATTTATAATGGTGATTGATGAGTTAACAAAACATATTCAAGATGAAGTACCTTGGTGTATGTTATTTGCAGATGACATTGTATTAGTGGAGGAGTCTAAGGAAAAAGTTAATAGAAAATTAGAACTATGGAGAGAAACATTAGAAAGTAAAGGCCTCCGACTTAGTTGAACAAAGACAAAATATATGAAATGTAAGTTTGATCATTTGGTTACCTCAGAGGACATAGAAATTAAAATTGACACACATTGCATCCCCCAAAAGGAAAGTTTTAAATACCTAGAGTCAATTTTTTAGAGCGATGGAAGAATTGATGGAGATGTTATGCATAGAATTAATGCTAGTTGGTTAAAATGAAGAGGAGCATAGGTATTCTTTGTAATAAGAAGATACTATTAAAGTTAAAAGGTAAATATTATAGAGCATCAATTAGAACTGTCATGTTTTATGGTTTTGAGTGTTGGGCAGTTAATCATCAACATGTACAAAAGATGTCTATGATAGAAATGAAGATGTTGAGATGGATAAGTGGTCATACAAAAAAAGACCGTATACATAATGAGGTTATTAGAAACAAATTAGGAGTGGCACCAATAGAGGATAAAATGAGAGAATATCGTTTAAGATGGTTTGGACATATAGAAAGAAGATCAAAAGAAAACCTGTAAGAAGGTATGAAAAGCTAAATTTGGAAAGTATTAAAAGAGCTAGAGGACAACCACGAAAGTGTTGGAAAGAAACAATAAAGAATGATCTAGCTTATTGTGAGTTAACTGCTAACATGGCACACGATGGATATCTATGGAAACAAAGAATCCATGTAGCTGACTCCGTCTAGTATGAGAAAAGGCTTAGTTGTTGTTGTTTGAGGTATTTTAGAAGAGTATAAAAAACAATTAACTCTTAATGAAGTAGCGACTCGGCAATGCTATTGTTTTCTGGCACTTGTGTGATGGCATGCCGATCTCTTCCAAATCCTAACATCAAGTATGTCACATGTTTTCCAACAATCCCTTTTGTAGGTTTTGCTTCGTCTTCTTTAGTCATTTACAGTTTTATTGAGGATTACAGATTGATTACATTCTGATTCCCACAGAATCACTCTGTTCTCATTATAAAGAAAAAATCTGTTTATTTTGTTGTTAAAATAGGAGCCCAGTTGGTAAAGGATTAGTTCCTTCATCTGAAAATTTCTCGATATTGGAGTTCAAATTTCTGATATGTTCTATTAATTTATTGAAAATTACAGTTCACTCTTGGTATTTATGTTAAACACATTCAGTGTAGCAGCATTAGCTTTCATATTTCGTTATTGCTTGAAAAATGCGTGAGACACTCTTGTTTCTCATCATATCTTATTAGGTGCTCTCTATATTGATATCCTTGGTTCCATCTATTCACTCGATAAACTATTGTTAGGTGTTAAATGTTAAGTTGCTTTGTGCAGGTAGTTGCACTAAAATATATCCAAAATGTGTATCCAACTTTTTCAATTAAAGTGGAAGATTAGATTGCACAAGAAGCAATAGTTGACCTTCCTAGGAGGTTGACTCACAAGGTGAAGGTTATGGGGGACTTCGGCCTCCCCATGTGCCATAGAAAAAGGGAAAGATCAGATTGGATCTGGTCTAGCTGAGGTTAGATTGACTTCCCAATTGTTCAAGCATTATTAATAAAACGCATTAAAGAACTAAAATTTGTCAACAGAAGGGTTCTTAAAACTTTGATTGCATTGTTCCTGAAGATATTCCTTGTTCAACCTTGGCTGGTTTTGGACCATGCAAGGGTCAACTGCAGATTGGTCTCGCGTCGCCTGAGCTTAGGCGGCTTAGACATAACTGAGGCGCGTGCTGGGCTCGTCCAAGTATTTGTTGCATTGAGACGCCATTTTTTTATTTGGCGTTCCTTTAGGTGAAAGTTGTAGACTGATCGACCGGTAGCCAAATCGGTGGTCAGTGTAACGTTTCTCAGTGAGGAACCACAGTGGTCACCCTTACAGAGACCCCAGGTCGCCACATAACAGTCCCAAATTCTGGAACACAATTTGTGGAGCCCAGAATGGCAGATTGAAAGAAAAAGCCAATCAACGGAAGCATCTAGAAGCACCTAGGGCATTGGCTCAACTGGCAGTGTTCTCTGACTCCCTCACTGCAGGTGGGAAGTTTGATTCTCAGCAGGGTGCATGTGTGAGTGACTATTACTCTTGTTTGTTTGATTTATGGTACCAGATACCAGACCCAGCGTACCCATTGTGCAGAACCTGGCCTCGCAGGAACCTATCAAATGCAGTTGCCTCGAGAACTTCTTCATTCGATCTTCAATGGTTGCCATTCTCGCTGCAAATGCCGGCCATGAATGAAGAAGAGTTAATAGCTGCCTCCATTTCCTAAACTTCTATTCAAGTGCATTCAAACCCAAAAGCTCTAACAAGTTGTCAATATTTTAACTTATCACAAAGGAAAGTCAGTTTGCCGAAGTTCTTAAATATTGAAAACACCGAAACTCGACGACAGGAAAAATGAGCGGCATACTCCCAGCGCCATTAACAGCAGAAAGGAATATACCAAAGAAAAACCTGAATGGGTTCGAGTGCCTAAAGATAAAGTAAAACTTTGGATGACTCGATGTGAAGAGGGTGATGGCCGCAGGAGAGTTACCATTTTGCATTAAAGTTGTATGATACCAATGTGGTATACGCAGTTACGTAAGTGACATCGATTCAGGAGCGTGGATCGTGCTGATAAATACTGATATAAGAATAAGATAATATGGTATTAACATGGAGTGAAGTCCAATAAATAACTTGAAAGGACATCCTTGTTACATTGTTAATAATTGAGGTGATAAGATGAAAAACATTAAATGTAAAATACAAAAGTAACGGTATCTTTAATTAAAATATTTACCATTGATTATGTCAATCAAATTGTAAATTTTTTTTAGTAGATTTAAGCATTTTTAGGGTTTGAGCATTTATCACTCTATATATATAGAGTGAGGTAAATGTTGAGATTTCATTCGTCTTTAAATCTACTTCATCATTTCAATTGTTTGATCTTTGAGATGAATGGTTGAAGAGGTAAAACAAAAAAACACTTAAATATAAAAGTACTTTTAATTCAAATCTCTAATTTTGATCATGCCAATCAAATTGCGAAAATGTTTGAGTAGATTTGAGGAGTTTGAACACACACACACACACACATATATATATATGAGATTGAATAGTGAAACTTTCTATACATGCTCATATTTTAATTTTGAGAGATGAGTGTAATAAAGGTATTATTTATATTTTTTCAAAATATCATTATAATGACTTAAGTGTGCGCATGAGTATACATGTACCTGAGATCGCAAGATCTAGTTTTCATATATATATATATATAGTGCACCAATGAAAGCCATGCAAGTTCTTTGGATCAAATTCTGTCTTGATACACAAATATTATCATGTCGTATGATGGCATATAATACATGCCATTGGATTATCGCTGTTAAATGGGCTTGGCTATTGTAGATTTTGCTGATGCACTGCCAGATTTTTACCTTATTTTCATTTCATGCTAAGTACTACCTTTCTGTTCTTTTGATGTTATAGACCTCAAACTTTTGATAATTAACAAAGAATGAACTACGATTATCTCGACTTTCTTATTCAAGCGTATGTGTACCTTGTGGTGCCAAATGTATCAGCTACTCCATATTTAAGTTGCAAATAGTAGTTGCATTATATAATTCAGGGATATATTTCTCAATGGCAATAAATTCATTGTGGTTAAAGAAATTCATATCTGCATAGGAATGTATAAATCCGAGATTTTGTTCAGCCACTGAATTTTAGAGGGGAAAGGTTCTAAATTTTAATGGTTCAAAAGTCAATTGACTAATCCAAGTACATGGAGTTGATCTGTACTGTTAGGTTTGATCAGAACAACACTTAACATGTCAAATGGAAAAGGAATTTCATGGAAGGGTCGCACCTATTCGCGCGACTCGCCGGTTTTTCTCAACTATGTCCTTTCTTGCAGATGACATTGTATTAGTGGAGGAGTCTAAGGAAAAAGTTAATAGAAAATTGGAACTATGGAGAGAAACATTAGAAAACAAAGGCCTCCGACTTAGTAGAACAAAGACAGAATATATGGAATGTAAGTTTGATCATTTGGCTACTTAAGAGGACATAGAAATTAAAATTGGCACACATTGTATTCCCTAAAAGGAAAGTTTTAAATACCTAGGGTCAATTTTTCAAAGTGATGGAAGAATTGATGGAGATGTTACACATAGAATTAATGCTGGTTGGTTAAAATAGAGAGGAGCATCAGGTATTCTTTGTGATAAGAAGATACCATTAAAATTAAAAGGTAAATATTATAGAGCAGCAATTAGGCCTGCCATGTTTTATGGTTCTGAGTGTTGGGCAGTTAATCATCAACATGTACAAAAGATATCTGTGACAGAAATGAAGATGTTGAGATGGATGAGTAGTCATACAAGAAAAGACCGTATACATAATGAGGTTATTAGAAACAAATTAGGAGTGGCACAAATAGAGGATAAAATGAGAGAACATCGTTTAAGATGGTTTGGACATATAGAAAGAAGATCAAAAGAAGAACCTCTAAGAAGGTTAGAAAAACTAAATTTGGAAAGTATTAAAAGAGGTAGAGGACAACCACAAAAGTGTTGGAAAGAAACAATAAAGAATGATCTAGCTTATTGTGAGTTAACTGCTAACATGACACACGATAGGGATGTGTGGAAACAAAGAATCCATGTAGCCGACCCCGTCTAGTACAGGAAAAGGCTTAGTTGTTGTTGTTGTTGTTGTTGTATGTCCTTTCTTTAGCCAGACCATAATCAGTCATTGCTGTAGATAAATTTTAATTTAGACGCTAGCTTCATTTTACAGATTCTGTTCATAATTGATAGAATCTGTTTCTCGAGATCTGCTCTACATGCTGGGGAAATGGCAATTGCATAAACCATTAATCGCCAACAATCTAAGAATTATTAAGCAAGTGGATCAATTTTGTTTAAGGCACCTTATTTTCTGGGATTTCCTATTTTTAAGACCAATATAAACAAGTAAAGCCTTCTGCTGTCACAGCAGTTGAGCTTGAACTACTATTGCTGTAGGCGACAATCTGTGCTGTGGTTTAAAATTGTTCCAGTAAAGTGAAATAAAGTGATTAGGGATCTAATGGAGTACAGGCAAGCTCTACTCGACTTGTTAAGGAAATACTCGGTTCGAGATCGAAAAGATTTTTTAAACTGAAAGGTCAGTCATTATCATATCAATGGGAAACCAGTGATCAAAGCATGCAGGGAGATCAAATAATTCATACAAGCATGGCATCCATGACCAGCCATAAAAGCTCGTTAAGATTTCCACTTTGCAGATCACACAAAGTTGATGTAATCCCTGTGGAATTAATTCTCAACTTCCTTGGACTGATTGTTGCAGTCAAATGGATTCCAGAGACTAACTCAAACTTCAATTGCTTCGATTTATCGCGGATTTGCATCATCAATACGTCATGGATGTAGCCATCTTTCCCTCTTTCCCACCTGAAATATATTGAACTTTTAAAGAAGAAACACTACTGAAGAGCTGCAAATGGTATTCACCAGTGTGTTACAGGGATGCGGATGAAAGAAGAATCTGCCTGTGGAAGAGGACGGAGCCACAATGACTGCGGGTACGTACAGTCGAGAGGCTTATGCCTACGCTCCATCCTTTCTGCAAGGGAACTAAAATACCTTGCTTACGTTACGTATCCTAGAAAAGTGCATTACTACCAGCATTGCTTGGCAATCCATCGAGTGGTCATGTTGAGTTATCTTGGACAACAAAGTGTCATTGAGATTATGCAATGCAAAACCCTGTGTGTGTGTGTCACAGAGAGAGAGAGAGAGAGAGAGAGAGAGAGAGAGAGAGAGAGAGAGAGAGAGAGAGAGAGAATACACCTAAGGCAAACATTGGTTCACCAAACTCCGTAAACCTTTCTTCAGTCCTGCTAGAGGAAGAAAGAAACCCCCTTCTTCACCAAACTTCGCAAACCCTTCTTCATCAAACTCCGCAAACCCTTCTTCTTTCCTGCTGGAGGATCATTTTAGGCAGCAGATTTGTCGGCTGTGGTTAGAAGTTTCAAGCCCTGACCTCAAAGCAGAATGCGTCGCTTTGTGAGTGCTTTCTACCGCTATTCGAGAAGATAATAGCTCGTGCGGCCTGTGGCAAGCAAGGCTTCATTCGGAAGCTGGGTTGTGCTGCAATATGCTGAAAAAAAGAGGGAAGATAATGAATACTACCCATCAGAGAAGCACTCCTTGCTACAATCGACACTCTCAGAAGATATCCATGGTCGCCTTGTTAGTGGGATTCGACGGCTACCACTTGAAAGCTTTTGACTCTTCAAATATAGATCAAGGTTCCTCAACAAGATACAAGCAAAACGAGAAGATTGGAAGCATAATATGATAGCAAGATGGTAGAGCATCGAGGTCTTGTTAATTCGGCTCTTTTTCCGGTTTCTCAAATGTCAATAGTTCCCATTTCCTTCTTCGGTGATCGACGGAGAGATGGAATTGCGAGAATGATCCCAGTCCTCGCGCAGCGGCGATTGCTCCGCCCGGATATCCTCGATCATCTTCGTCACTTGGCCCATGCTCGGCCTCGCCTCCGTCTGCGCCGCCACGCACGCCAAAGCGATCTGCAACATGGCCACCAGCTCCTCCTCTATGTTGTATCTCAGCAGCTCCACATCAAAGACCTCCGCTGTCCATTCCTCCTTCACTATCGACTGCACCCACTTCGGCAGGTCGATTCCCACCTCCGTCGGCTGTGCATTCTTCTGTGCCGGGGCGCGGCCGGTGAGCAACTCCAGCAGCAGGACGCCGAAGCTGTACACGTCCGACTTATGGGATAGCTTCTTTGTCTCCTTCTGCTCCGGCGCCATGTACCCGGTGAGCCTCGTCGTCGCCTGCACGGGGTTCAGTAGCAGAGCCAGGCCGAAATCGGAGACGCACGCGATCCCGTTCTTGTCCAGCAGGATGTTGGACGATTTTACGTTGCCGTGCGAAATTCCGGCCGACGCGTACTCTTCATGTATCCGTGCCAAACCCCGTGCCGCTTCTAGTGCTAAACTTATCCTCTTTGCCCAGTCCAATGGCGTCCTTCCCGGACCACGGTTGCCTACACATACAGAGTAAGAAAAGCACTCGTTTAACCAGAAAATGGATTCCAAAGAAGGAAGGGGAGTACCGTGCAGAAGGGAGTAGAGGGTGCCATTGGGGAGGTAGTCGTAGACGAGAAGTTTCTCATCTTTGGCGTAGTAATAGGCTTTCAGTCTGACGATGTTGGGGTGGCGCATTCGTCCGATCAAATCCATGTATTGCTCAAACTCTTTCCGGGTGGATGGGTGAGCCTCCTTCAGCCGCTTCACTGCCACCACTGAACCTGAAGGAGTGAGATTGGGGTCTTACCTTTCCGGTACTATGATCGCCGGAGGTTTTCAGTGGACGCAGATGTTCATCACGTCGCGAGGTTTTCTCTGACGACTGTATAGGACTGTATTCTGTATATCACTTCTGTGAGAAGCTTTCTGTATCGTATCTTTTCTCTGTGAATGAATGCCCTTTTATAGGTATCCGCTCTCCTGTCGTCTGGCATTCTTCTTTCGTAGCTTCTCTCGTCTGGGAGAGGTAACGGATGGCCATTATCGGATTTTTCGGTAACGACTGTCCGTTACTTATCAGGCCTCTCTTCTAATAACGACGGGATGGCCAGTCCAACCGTTACCAGAGCCGAGAATGGCCATTACATTGTATCATCTCCCACTTCGCCATTCGAGCCAAGTGTATTGACATACTGATTTTTCCTCTCACTTTCTCGAGGTTTTTCCTAGTTATGTCGATCCCTGATTACTATTGCAATCAGAATCTGTTGTGTGGTTATTTTCCTACACAACAAATCATCCGTTGTATGGTTATTTACCTATACAATAACATATCTCAAACCCATGTTTCTAACATGTTTTGAGAAGAGTTCTTTCGTTATGCCTTTGGTTAAGGGGTCTGCCAACATATCTTCTGTTGGCATGTATGAGATTGGATACTTCCTTTCTCATAATCATATCATGAACATAGTGGTATTTTACCATTATATGCTTGCTCTTTGAGCAATCTGCTCCACTCTTAATAAGAGTAATTGATGCATTGTTATAGCAATAGATAACCACCGGCTCATCTATTATTTCCAGCTTCAAATTACGTATGAAGCGGCTTATCCAGACAACACTTGTTGCAGCCATACAACAAGCAATATACTAAGCTTCCTGTGTATGCAAAGCAACACAACCCTGTTTCTTACATGCTCAAGAAACAGCACCACCTCCAAATAAGAATATTTGTCCTGAGGTTGATTTGTTGTCATCTTTGCTCCCAGCAAAGTCAGCGTCTGAGTATCTTACCACTTCTAATTCATTTGCTTAAAAACATAGTTTCAAGTCCTTTATTCCTTTCAGATATCTTAGAATCCTTTTTACAGCTATCCAATGCTGCCAACCTGGATTACTTTGATATCTACTGACAAGACCAACAGTAAAGCTGATATCAGGTCTTGTACACAACATAACATACATCAAGCTGCCAACAGCTTGAGCATAAGGAACATTAGGCTTATCGTCTCCTTCACTAGGACAATCAGCCTTACTTAGTTTCACCCCTTTTGCAACAGGTGTATCTGCAAACTTTGGTTCACCCATTTTGAATTTCTTGAGGATATAGTCTATATATCTCTCTTGACTCAGGCATAAGAGTCTAGATCCTTATCTCGAGAGATCTTTATACCTAGGATATAGGATGCTTCTCCCATATCTTTCATTTCGAACTTGGAGTTTAACTATGACTTGGTTTTTACAATCATTTCATTGTCATTTTCAGTCAATAATATGTCATCGACATACAAAGATAAGATGACAAAGTGGCTCCCACTGTTCCAAACATAAACACAGTGATCAAGTTTGTTAGCCACAAACCCAAGTTCTATAATGACATTTTAAAAAGTCAAATACCATTGGCGAGGTGACTGTTTTAGGCCATATAGGGATTTTTTCAACCTATACACTTTATCTTCTTGGCCTTCAATCACAAATCCTTCGGGCTGCTGCATGTATATGATTTCTTCTAGATCGCCATTTAAAAAGGCGGTCTTCACATCTAACTGATGTAAATTCAAATCATAATATGCAGATATTGCCAGGATTATACGTATGGATGCAAATTTCGCAACTGGAGAATATGTCTCAACATAGTCTATCCCTTCCTTTTGCGAAAAACTCTTTGCAACCAACCTCGCTTTAAACTTGTTGATTGTACCATCGACCTTATATTTCTTTTTTGGAACCCATTTACAGCCTATGACTTTTCTTCCTTTTGGCAAATCAGCCAATTCCTAGACTTGGTTAACGCTGGTTTAGCTTGAAGTCACTGAATCAGTAAACGTGTTTTGCTGTTCCGAGTAATCCCACAAGAAAGCTGCAAAGCCAGTCAAGCAGTAAAGGAAGCGCGTTCCTCGCCGGGTTCTTAGTGATTTATTTTGATGAAAGCAGTTGCACTGCAGTTGATGAGCAGCTAGTGGAGCCTGGTGCTTAGCTACGACAATTACATTGGGTAGTCTATTCACACATTCTTTTATTTATTTATTCTGATTTTGATAAAATTTGAAAATTATCTTGATATTCTTGTGGTCCTAATCTGACCCATGAATTTAAAAAAGAGAAAAGAATTGAAGGAAAAAAGAAAAGAAAAAAGAGAAGAAGCCCATTCAAAAAAAGTTATAGTGATTTGGTAGAATATTTCCTTGATTTGATATATTTTTTATCGTTTATTTGATTGATTGATTTTATTCTCGGTCCAAATAAGGAAAACATCAAATTTATGACTCAATATGTGGCACATGCACATCTTCGCAACTTAAAAACTCATTTGAGTTGCGTCTCGAATCAAAAACATATTTTTATTTTTTTATTTTCTTCTTTATTCGTATTGTTGTTAGTTTTTCCTTGTTATTGATTTTTTTGTTTTTTTATTCTTTTTTATTCTTTCTTTTTTTCCCTTGTTTTTTGTATGACAAGATTCATAAAAATATGTGATCTTTGGTTGCAAAGAAGGCATGTTAAAAAAAAATGAAATGTGGATGGTTACATTAAAGAGATCATGTGAGAGAGACCCATGATTGAATTGGGTGGAAGAAGAGAGAAATGCTTGAATTAAGTGTGAGAAAATAGTGAAAGTGAAGAGAGATAATTTAAATATTTTTTGAGAAAAAAATATCAATAATAAAAAGGGTGTGAGAATAGCAATCCTTTCATCTTTTATGAGGGTGTAATATTTGTATTGCATAATATTTGATTGAAAGTGCACCTAGAGGGTTAGACTGGCATAGGGTGTATGTGTAGGTATGCATAATTTTGATTCGAGGCGCACATAATTACAGTTCGATTCGTAGAAAGCGCAACACAATTACAATTCGATTGGTAGAAAGCGCAAAGTCGAGAGAAACAAAGGAAGGAAGGAGAATGCAATGTTTACATGGTTCCGTGAGAGATCCTATTCCACAGACAAGATAATAAGAAGATTTTCCACTGATTCTCTTGTTTCATTCGGTTTGCACCGTGAGCTTAATTTTCCGGTCGAGTGACAATTCGTGTCCATCACAAATTCAAGCCAAGTCATTGTATTGTAATCCTCTCCCATCTAGCCTAGTGAAGAACTAGCCAAGGAAGCTTGAAAGTCAAGCAATGTTCAGCAGAGGGAAGTTCAACCCCTCTACCGCCAGTAGGGTGGCTCCCTAGCACCACGAAACTATGCCTCTCCTGGATTAGCTAGCTGAATTGCTTCTTCTTTCTGACTTTAGGGCTGTCGACTCCTTTCATCCCCAACTCTTTTGGATAGGAAGCGCTTTTCTTGATCGATTGTCATTTTCTGCAGCACTTTATCACAATTTCGCGGATCTGCTAGGATCTACAATCAATTCGCCTTCTCTTCAACATAATTGAGATCTTTCTTGCAGAGTTGAACTTCTGCAACTACAGATTGATCCACAGAACACGGCGATCGAACGATCCTTCTCCGATCTCTTCACTTTGTTCGTCTTCACCGACGATCGTCCTTCAACCTTCACGATCTACTCGAGATCGCGCTAGCGAAGGTTCAGATCTATCTCGAAATGATAGATCAACACGGATTTGGCGACATTCTGGTTCGCCTTACTCAGATCCGTGCAGAAATCGTCAAGGTTTCAGACCCGTAGCTTACCTTGTCGGAGAAAGCAGCCGATTGAAGCCGATTTGCAGCAGACACTTGGATCTTCGACGACGATCGAATTACTCGGAGGACGAGGACTCTCAACCGCTAGGGCCGTCGACCCCTTTGATCCCAACTCCTGGGGATAGTTAGCTTCTCGTTTTATGGACAAGAACAATGCTCTTACCGGAACCGATTGAAACGTTACCGTCTCGATTTGCATTAAACATGTTCACGATCATCCATCTTATTAGGGCTCTATCTCTGCCTGACTTACCTTCATATTATCATGTCCATCCCATTCTAGGTTCATTTGATAATCTTTCTGACCTAAAATGAGGTTTCTTTATATTCTTTCTTTCTTCGGTGTAACGCGGAACCCAAAGCAAATGTATGTTCCGAGATGTCGAACTCGTGACCTTTAACTTGTGAGTTGACCCTCCAACCGGTGAGCTACTGCACTTTGTAGAGGTTCCAATAGCTTCTTTGCTACTCTTAAATTTATCTTTAATTGACCGATGAGTTGCTTGTAGGTTATAAACACCCAAAGCCCAGCACTTGGAGAAAATAGCACTGAAGAAAGGAATCTAATGGTGGCTTTTGTTGGCTGGCCATTGGCCTTGAATGAAGAGGTGCCCTAGAGAAAAGGGCAGTTGATTTCAAGCATGCATTAAGGAATTGAAAAAGATCAACATCCAATCAAGTCAAGTATGTTGGCTACACACGGCCATCAAAGGAAAAAAAAATTGGTGGTTTCATACAAGAAGTCACTGCTTTCTTGACTCAAGGATCGAGCCAAAAGAGCTACAAGTTGATGAGCACGAGTTCGGTACCCAAGGGCATGCTTTAGCTGGTGGAGGTCTGCCTAACCCAAACTTGAATAATGACAGTTCAACTTGAACAACCAATTTTTTTTCTAATATTTGAGATAATAACATACATGATCTTGTCTTTTTGTGAGTTAGATCACTAACACTAAGATCTTTTTTTGTGGTAAAAATGGTGAGGCTGATGCCAGATGAATGCACAGAAATCAAACTCGTGACCTTCAACTTGTGAGCGTACCCAATAGCTGGGTGGGCTATTGCTCTTCATGCATGAATAGTTAGCGACAAAGAAATCATGAACCAGCCCACTTATCATACAAAAAGGCTTGGTCTTGGCATTGTGGCACGTAATTGAAAGAATAGTATTACCATTACCACTTGTTAGCCATATTTGTCAAACCGTCGGGTCGGTTTCAAAACAGTCATGTCTAAAAGACAAGACTGAGCCACCTATAACATTAAATTACCATCTATTCTCGAAGAATCTGGTCAGGTATACTGAGAAAAGCTTGTAGTAAAGCGAGGTGCTAAGGGATCATATTTTGATAATATCAATATTTTTTTTCACAAATTTAATAAAATGAAAACCTTGTTTACCTCAATGAAATGTAAGAATTTAGTCGATCAACACGCCTGTTTCAGAAACTACACAAGTAGATCAACAAGTTGCATTGGTAGTCTTACTCTCTAAAATATTGAAAGTTTTTCTTTTCTTTTTTTCAAAATAAATTGACCAAATAAACAACCACAATGGACCTTTTGTTTCCATCCCCACCCATATTATCTCTCTCTCTGTGTGTGTGGGAATGAAAATTTTGTGAATAGCTGTCTTACCATGAGGAATTTTGATTTAGCCTGCTGAATTTTACAGTTTTTGAAATTAGATTCCTGTGGCTTCATATGAAATTCCAAAGAGCGTTGATGGAAAAGAAGAATATATAAGCTAAAACCCGAATCAAGTCTTCTCGTGTACTAAGTAGGGTTTCGCTACACGAACTCTTAGTCATCATTGTAGTCAACTCAGTCGATGACCTACTCATGGGCAACGTGAGGTGCCCACCTAACCTGAAACCCGGAAAATGTCTGTACAAGTTTTTAGAATTTCTTCAAAAACTATATGCATCGCCTTACTTGAGCTTCGTCCTCCCCAAGTTTGCCTCACCCCAAAAATATTTTTTAGGCTTCCAGCTCCACAATTATGCTCATAAGAGATAAGCACACTGAATGCAAAGGGTCAACTATGATAAATAAATATACATGTATAAATATATTATGTATATAAACAGACACACATATATGTGTGTGCATGCACATGTGTGTTTCTCTACCACCTAGCAACTCGGTGTGTTCTATGACCGCAAAAAAGGATGACGCATGCTATAACATGTTCCAAAACGTGTTTTAAAAAGGTATATATGTTACCCATAGAAAATTATTTTAACAAATTAATAAAATATTCAACAAATGAGAAATAGTCTGTTAAGAAAAAAATTTATAAATAAAGACTCCGCGATCCATTAAATGCGGTCTTATGGTATTGTTCCAGTGGAATTGAACAATTATAATGTGTTGAGTATAGTGGAAGCATGCCTTTCAGATAACAATATTAACGTCACATGAAAATAGAGGGCACCCTCTTCTTGCTTAATCAACCCTTATTTTTCCCTCACGAATCGGCCCAAGACTTCTGCTATTTGATTGTCCCAATTACATTGTGTGCGTATACATACACACATATATATAATATAGGAAGTGATCCGTGCTCAATTGAGCATGATGCTTAATCAAACGGTTTGTATGGTTCTACAAATCCCTCCACCACATTCTACTATTCCTCTACTTTCTAAATCTTTCATATAACAAAACCACCGTCACTAAAACCATCTAAAAAAAGGTATAAACCACATCTATATATAAATATTTATTTTTTTAAAGTGGTTTGATGATCGAGGTTGACGGCTGGTGGTTGGATTAGTGAAACAATGCATACCACTCAATTGAACACATACTACTCTCTCTATATCTATCTATCTGTCTATTTACCTCTCTCTCTCTCTCTCTATATATATATATATATATATATATATATATATATATATATATATATATATATATATGGAGTAGTCCGTGCTCAATCAATTTGTTTGGATCGTTTCACCAATCCAACCACCACCCATCGCTTTCCGCTGCCTTCTACCACTCTTTTACTCTCTAAAACCAGCACCAACACCAAAACTACATTCATATATAAATATTTAAGTTTCTAAAGTGATCTTTAATTTCAGGACACAGGTAAAACTGGTTTTAAACAGTTAAAGAGTAATAAAAAGTGATGGAGGGTGGTGGCCAATGGTTGAATTGTCGGGAGATACCGATGAAATAGGAAATTGTGTTTTCTATTAGTTGCTAGTATGAACTCTAGTTCGATTTCCATGACTAAGAATTCTATGGTGAATCTACTTAGCGTGGAAGAAGTCCTTGTATCATTTGACTTTGCATAGGACGTTCAAATTGAGACGCAACGTAAGGCTGTAATCACAAACTGAGTTGGCTCAACTACAAGCAAGCTTGAGTAGGCTCATTAAGAAAATGCTTGGCTCGAGCTTCCATATTTAGGCTTTCTTTAATTATTTTCAGACAACCAGTAAGCTCATTTGAACTTGATGCAACTAAAATTGACACAATTAAGCTTGTCTTTGGATTCGAGATCAGCCAATTGAGCTTGATGGAATTCGTGAATTAGCTCGAACTTGAAAAGTTCTAATCTCGAAGTTTAGTGTTGCTCTGGCTAAATAAAAAAAATCTTAGGTTATACAGATAAATTTGGCTCGCAAATTGCCCAATCTTAGTACTGGGAGTTCGAGCTTGGCTCAAGGTCAAAAATATTGAGTCTAGTTTGAGTTTTTCTTGAGTCAAGCTCTAATAGCTCGTGATTGGCTCAGGTCAGTAGCACTACTACGGCAACACATGTTTTCCAACTTAATGAGGTTATTATAAACAAATGGAGAGTGACACCGATAGATGATAAAATTAAGAGGGATGCACTTTTAATAATTTGTTAAATTATTAAAAATAAATTGGGAATGCCAAAAGAAATATATGAGAAAATAATTTGTTGTAACAAGTTTATATATCGAATTCGAGCATTAAGAGGGATGCACTTACATAAAGGTTTCTAGCAGCGAAATACATGCAAATAACTCTAAAATTTAGAACACAACCATAAACCATTCAGTCAAACAGCCAAAGGCAGTTCACTACCTACTTTTGTCTGTATTATTTGTATCCGTCCCTCATCTTTCTACAAGTCAACTCAATATCTTGAGATGTTACGCATGCAAACAGACAACTTACACACAGTAGAAAGATCACATCATCGAAAGTAATCGATCTAGCCCCACATGATTGAGTCATTCATCTAAACCATCTAAGCATTTTCTCTCTTTTGCACCACCATTCTTTTCGTTTTGAAGTTTCTAGGAAGGTTGGTCCTCAGAACACTGGCCATCATCCCTTGCAAAGGTAGAGCATGAAGAGATCCCAAGCGAGGAAGCAAAGGTGATGCTTGTGTCCCCAGCAAGATAGCGTTTAAGTCTCTCAAGATCATCTGCAGCATCCATCATGGTAGGTCTGGCAGCAGCAGATTGCTGCGTGCAAAGAAGTCCCAACTCGACCAATTCAACAATGGCACACTCCCACATCTTTCTGTAATGTGGATCATGATGATGATAATGTGGGTCATCATGAAGATGATGATGATGTTCATGACCAACATCAATTCTTGACAAAACTGGGTCAATAATGTCTTCAACCTGGCCATGGTAATGATGCCTCTTGACCCACTCAGGCAAGCTGAGTCCACAAGCAAACATCTCATCTGTGGGCTTCTTCCTGGTCATCATCTCTAGCACTAACATCCCAAAGCTGTATACATCCCCTTTTATAGATGCACCTCTTCCCATACCGTACTCTGTGAATCATATGCATAAGAAAATTCAGCCTCCAACTTCACTCGCGGGTGCCAGTTAAATTCTGAACTTTCCTTCATTTACAAGAAAAATCTTTCAAGGCGGACCAAATTCCTGATCTATACCTTTTCTTTCAATGACTAATCTGTTTCTTGGACTAATAAATAAAGAGGTTACGATTAAGATAAAAATTACCTGAAACAAAGTGATGTATATTGTTTCTTCAAGGCGGACCTTATGAAAGGAGAATCATAATATAGTCCTTTATACCTAAGGATCAGCCGTAAGGCAGATGACTGTAGTTTGGAACTAAGAGAAACTTTGATAAATTTTCTAGTAGTAATTTGCAGGGACTTATGTTAACATGTTATGCATCTAAATGCCGTTATGCTGAAAGGGATCATGGAGTACCTGGAGGTATGTAACCAATAGAGCCAATGAGAATAGTGGCCGTTGAGTTATGCGTGTTCTCAGATGTAGTGGCTGACCCTAGTTCAACGTTCATGAGCAATCTAGCAATACCAAAATCGGATACAAGCGCGGTCATGTCGTCATTGAGAAGGATATTGCTGGGCTTTAGATCACAGTGGATGACTTTAACAGGGGAATGGTGATGCAAGTAAGCCATGCCCTCTGCTATATCGCTGCATATATTCACTCTCTCTATCAAACTCAAATCTGAGTTTGGGTACAAATGAGACTCCAAACTCCCTTTAGCCATGAAAGGGAGAACAATTGCTTTGAAATCAGGCTGACTACAAGCTGTGATGATTCTCATTAAATTCCTGTGCCTGATGCTCCTCAAAACTTGGCACTCTCTGTTGAAACTCTTGCTTGAATTTCCACCTTGCATCTTTAAAACCTTGATAGCCACTTCTCTTCCATCCTTTAGCTCCCCTCTGTAAACGTCACCATAACTCCCTGTTCCTAACAGCATGCCTGGATCAAAAAAATTGGTCGCCTCTACAATCTCAGCATAGCTAATTCTTGGGTATTTTGATTTGAATGATGGCTGGATGTACCCCTTCTCAATCTTATACTTTGCTATGAAGAGAGCCTTCTTTATCGTATTAAAACAAATGAAACAACAAATGGTCAGCACAAAGAATGTTGCAGAAACAGTTGTAGCCAGCACAAGAGCAAGAACCTTTGTATTGTGGATTGATACTCTCGATTTTTGGCCACTTTGACAACTGGGTAACCCTGAAATCGATCCGCAGAGCTGAGGATTGTGAGAAAAAGATGTAATATCCAGCAATGCAAATACACCACCTATGGGCACCATTCCAGTAAGGTTGTTATATGAGAGATTCAATAGCTTTAGCCTTTTGCAGTCCTCTAGCGAGTCTGGTATCGCCTTGCTCAAGTAGTTGAGAGATAGGTCCAAAGACAGCAGGTTTTGCATTGTGCCAATCGATTCTGGGACCGGGCCAGTGAGTGAATTGTGAGAAAGGTTGACGGATACAACAGCCACGCACTCAGACAATTTCGAAATGATAGTGCCGGAGAGATTATTGGAAGAAAGATCAATCTCTTGGACCTTGTCCATTTTGCTTATCTCCTCAGGGATAGGTCCATCCAGAAGGTTGCTAGAGAGATTCAAGTATATACTTAGCTCTTTCAAACCTCCAATCTCTGCTGGGATTCTTCCACTAAGCTTGTTAAATGACAAGTCTAACGTTTCTAAGTTGTCACACTTACAAAGATCCACAGGTATTGATCCTGAAAGCCAATTTTGCTGAAGGAAGAGATATCTTAACTGTGTGAGATTTGACAATGTTGGTGGAATCTCTCCCTGTAATCTATTTCTGGACAGATCCAAGCTACCCAAATGGCTCAACATACTGATTGTCGACGGGATTGTTCCATTGAAAGAATTGTTGGACAAAAACAACTCTTCTAGATATTTTGTTAGGCCTATTGCTTCAGGGATTGTGCCATCAAGCAGATTGTTTGACAGATTCAATAGCGTTAGATTGAGCGTTGATATGCTAGTTGGGATGACTCCTGTGATGTGGTTATCTTGAAGCTGGAGATCGTGTAGAGAAGGTGGAAGGAGAAATCCGATATCTGCTGGAAGTTTGCCGCCAAGCCCGATTCCGTACAACTGCAATTCTATGAGGTCAATGCATTTCCTAAGCCCATAAAAGAATGGAATGAGATTGGTATTATTATTGCTGCTTCTGAAATTGTTGTGTGATAAGTGTAGATAGTTCAGACTCCTAGTTTCACAAAATAAGTCTGCTGGTAACTCCCCAGAAAAACTATTGTTCTCAACATCCAGATCTCTTAGAAAAGTGCAGTTTCTTAACGAAGCAGGAAATTCCCCGTGCAAGTTGTTGTTATATAAGTATAGTCTATGCAAAGCCGGTAGCTCGTTTCCGAAATCTGGCGACATTGCCCCAGAGAATTGATTGGTAGAGAGGTCGAGGTACCCCAGATGAGTGCAGTTGCGAAGCAGGGTTCCCGAAATATCTCCTGAAAGTTGGTTGCTGGCAAGAGACAAGTAGGTGAGGCTAGGTAGCCTGCAGAGATCAGGAACTTGGTGTTGAAGTTGATTTTTTTCAAAGCTAAGGAACTTCAGACTTCTTAGATCACAGAGAGAATGCGGGATCGTGCCACGAATTTCGTTGTCAGATAGATCAAGGGTGACAAGAGCAGACAGATTGGAGATGAGTGGCGAAACGGTGCCTCGCAAAGATGCTCGGTTCAGTGTGAGGTTAACAACTCTTAATCCAAGCTTGGTATCGTTACAGGTTACACCAAACCAATTACAGATTGCTGAATCATCTTCTTCATCACTGAATTTCCAGTCAGACAACGTGTCTGAATCAGATGTTATGCTAGCTTTGATACCAAGAAGAGCTAATCTGTCACTGACTAAATTGCCATGGTAGCTGGGTGGCTGCTGCTGCTGCTGATAATTCACAGAGAACGCACAGAGAGGTAAAACAAAAAGAAGAAGCAAATGGTTTATGATGGGTGTGATATCCATTGAAGAACCAGGTTAAAACCATGAATAAATGAGCATGACAACTGGAAAATGCTAGAGTTGTATAGAGAATGATGTCATTGAGCACAAGTGGGGAGAAGAATGATGAGTGCTGCAAAGGAATACAGTTAAAGTAGCAAGAATAAATTCATTATAGGGACAGATTGACATGATCTTTGTTCCTTTTGGGTCTCTTTTCACTTGGTAAAAGTGTTCACTATTTGGGGCATAGCCTCTTAGTGTGCTGCACGTGATTTTGTGAATCTAAGAAGATAAAGTGTATTCTAACGAACCATCATTTCGAAAGATGAATAAGGATTTGTTGTAGACAGTTCGAGTCTTTTGGAAAGTGTCAAACTTAGTGAAATGTTTTAGCTGCTTCCTTGTGGGCAAGCATTCATTTATTCCCTTTAGTTTCTTGGATTGGCTGCTTGTGACGTAACGTGTTACTCAGGAAATGAGAAACTCTGTAGCCAACCAACCAACGAAAACCACTCAAAAACCAAGTCCTTCTCACGCTAAGTTGCTCCGGCTACATGGTTCCCCGTCGCCATCGCCATTGTGCAAGATCATGTTTCATTGTTTCCTTCATGAATCGTGAGGCCTTCCTCTTAGCTCGTGAAGGTTCTCCGTCTAATTTCTCACACTTTCTTACGAGTTGCAACTGAAACTCTACGTGGCTTTCAGTGAAGAACAAGCCACGGTGAGTTTTTGCACGATAGGCCTTGCAGGAGAAACCCTTCATATGTAAAGCAGCATTTTTTGGCCCGCAATAAACTTCCCTTTGATGTCGTAAGCAATCTATGAAGCACCAAGCAGTCACAGAACTTGCTTTGTTTATGTCACTGCAGAACCAGTAAAGCGATGCTTCGCTTTTGTCTATCATGATCTCCTCCTGTATTCAGCTTTTCATGAAGCTTAGAACAAAATAGACACTATCAAACAGATGTGGCCTTGCTAAAGTCTTTAAGTTGACTGAATACGATATTTATACTGCAATAAATCCTTGGAAAGCGTTGCAACTGGCATTTATCTTGTCATAATCAGTACAAAATTATACGTCCATGATTCTATGCAACCTGTAACTATAATATGTTTTACCGTTCTTTCGAGAACGCCCCCTGGTTTGAAAGGAGACATCCAAAGTAGTTGCTTTTCAAAATGTGGTAGTGTTAACCAAGTATTTTCCTGAGGTTGGATACGTGCACTTTTAGTCATCATTCTGATTTCTATTATATTGTAACTTCATTTTGTTAGATATGTGACCTAGAGCCATGTCAAAATGTACTCTTAATTCCCCTTGGCTTAATAAAATTTGATATTTTAATTTAAAATTTTCTATTTTGTAAATATGCAAAATAGATCAGTTTGATAGGGTTGTCCTACACATTTAACTGTAAAAGAGTAAGAAGATGTTTTATAGCATTCTTTAAAAGTTTTGTACAGTGTTCTGTATATACCATCAACCTCCCACACCTTCAGTTAGATATTTTCCATCTCTGTCATTTTGTATTGCTGGTCGGTCCCCACCGCCGACTGTGGTGAGTGTCAGTTTCTCAATATTGCAAGGGTGTCAATCCATTGGCTGGTCTTACTACTAACACAGAAGGTACCTTTGCTTGATGGCTCTTAACCACCTTTACAGTACTCGTGATCCAACTTCTCACCTTCATATTTGATGTTCATTTGTTTCTCTCAATATACATCCAAACCACCATAATCCCATTTCCTCCAAATTTTCTTTCATTGCGGTCCCTTCTTCTATAACAAGGGTTTTGCTGCTCACTAACTGGCTAAACTCCTGATACAGGGAGGTTCAATGAGATACATGAATTCTAGCATTATAAAACTAACTAAACAGCAACTAAGCCTTTTCCCATATTAGATGGGGTCTGCTATATGGATTCTTTATAGTAAATAAGTCTCACAAAGTTTTACACTGGCTGTCGGAAGCCTAACACAACCCTCCTCCTTTATATGGGTTTGGACCGGCCATGTAAGGGTGATCCCTTACATGGGCAGAGTTTTTTATAAAACTAACTAAAGTTAAATTATTTTGTTTGGGTGTTCCTCTTGGCTCATTGGTCTAGAAAAGTGGATCAAGTGCACAGCACTATCACATAGACACCTACTCTTATAGTGGAGCTTTACCAAATAAACCTCGTGGCAGTGGTTTGGACATCGGTGCTACTTGCTTCATGCCAACCAGTAAGCTTAACATCATACTTGCTGAAAAAAATTACATTTTTTAAACAGTGTAGAACGTTTTGTGTTTGTACTTCTAATAAGAACTAAAAACCTATTTTGCTAAAAGATATACAATATAAAATAAATCTCTTGCTCTCTCCCCCTATATCTACCTATATTCACACACACACACACACACACACACACACACACACACACACACACACATATATATATATATATATATATATATATATATATATATATATATAGAGAGAGAGAGAGAGAGAGAGAGAGAGAGAGAGAGAGAGAGATTGAATCCTGCCCACCACTCACACCTACTCACTCATTGATTTTGAGTGATAAGAGTAATAAAAATACTTTTCATACTTTTTCAAGGCCTCTTAAAACATTTGAAATTATACTCATATCACCCAAAAGCAATAGGGAGGCAAGTAGACATGTCACAGGTGGTTAGAACCCAGTTTTAAGATATATATATATATATATATATATATATATATATATATATATATATATATATAAAATAGATAGGAGAGAGAAGAGAAGAAAGAATGCAAGAAGTCCTAGAACATTTGAGTTTCTTGCAAGGGCTTGACTGTGAAAAAGAAAAGGCTTTTGTCGCTGTGAATATACATGAAATGTTCGTGTTCAGTGAGCCAAAGTTGCAATACCATTCTATACACTGCTAACTCTCAGCTATATGAATAATCCAAATCATTGGATCTGTTTTTTCAATGCATTTATAATATGGAACTAATCTCAGCAGGGTTTGAGTTTGAAACAAATCCTTTCTATTTATCTGTAAACAGGAAAGACAGCCACTCAAGGGATTGCGACAACCCAATATAAGATTTCGAGGCTTGGACCCTTACCCCAAGAGCCAATTCTTGGCATTGTCTCGTGGAAGGAATACTGCTTATGGAAATCAACCAGAAGCTGAAGGCTGTTCCCACTGCTAATCCTCCTTAGTGCTTGCAACTTAAAACAAATAATTATTCAAAAAAGTATGAAAAAATAATTTGAGAAAAGCTATCTTTGGTTGCAAGGAAAACATTTTCATCGGGCCCAAGCCCCATAATTGGGCTTTTAAAATTCAAAACACCACCAAGATAGAACAAGTCAGTACCCTTCACATCTCATAGTTGACTTCTTGAGCAATCATTTTGTGATCTTTAACAATAGTTGCCGCATTCTGTGTACTCTTTATCACTTTATTAGATGCCACAAGACTTGGAAATAATTTGATGCTTCCTCTACTAAGTATGGCACCTTATGCCCATATCACAAATATCTGCACTAATTTGAAGCTACAGCAGTTATCATGTGATACTGTCAGGAGCCAATATAATGTTCAACACATGCAACGATTCTAAAACTTAGTTATTTTACTTAGGAAGTTCTCCAAAACGCATAGACGCACACAATGAATGGTTAAAACTTTAGACGAACTTTCCTTTTAATATAGAAACCTCGTGCTATTGGAAAATTCTCCTTAAGATTTTATCTCTTGTCAATGTGTTGGGAGAGGACATATATAGGGGATGTAAGTAGGATCTGGGGTTGAATCATATCAAACGAAGAGATTGTTAGGGCATTATGATTGTGTGCCTCTCTTTCTCATCAAGTGGAAATCTTCATCCTGGTTTTGCGCAACTTTCGCTAAACCACATAAATCTTTGTGTTTTTTCTTCTCTTCTCTTTGCATTTTCTGTAAATCGATTATGTGACTGTGTCTTCTTCTGAATCGTAATTATATTGCAGAACAATTTTAAATAAATTTTATTTTCTTCATCTTTAACTCAGAAACCACCCTCAAGAGGTATGTTCTTCGACCATCCATCTTAAAAACTCCAGGATAGGACCGTCAAAACCAGGGCAGACGCCAACCCTTTCCATATATCCAAATGATGCTCATCTAAAAAGTGAAAACTTCCTCTCATGATTGCTTCTTAACTGCAGCCAACATAATAGCTAACCCTTTATTTGGATATCTTTATAATGAGGTCATTTATGTTTGCCATGTTAGAATGCCTATTTTAACTATATTGCTTTACATATCGTATTGGCCTCCAGAACTTGGTTTGAGACCTTGGAAAGTCCATTTTATGCAGGAAAAATTCTAAAAGTTGCAGTATAACATAAAAATACATCTTTCTGCATCCATTCATTGCTTTATTTGACAATATGCATCCATTCGTTGCTTTGCCTGATTATTACACAAAACAAAGCTTATCGCTCACTAAGTGGGGTCGGATACGTGGATTCTTTTTCGTGATCTTGGTTCATATTTGCATCAACTTGGAAGAAAAGCAAAATCATGTTTTCTAGCTTGATTATTACAAATGAAACAATTTTCGCTTTTGATGGGGATGAACGCCACACCCACCAGGATTTAGATCGAGGCACTTTTGATATCACCATACATTATAATTGCAGACCCGCCAGTAGATCTATTTGATCAAACAACTAAGGCCTAAAGATTCAAGCTATGGGATTTTGAAACTGGTTACAACAATATGCGTTCATTGTTCTTTCCCACCTGAAAATATCTTCTCATAACGAGATCATACGTCAAAACTGCTGTGCGAATACCATTGGGAAGCACTCACAATCACTAGTTGGTTCGAACAATAGGCAAATTCGGAAAAGAAAGAGAAGAAAAGAAAGAATGCAAAGTTAACGGTCAGAGAAGTCTACTCCACAAGCAGATCAGAAAGAAGATTTCTACTATGAGGAAGAAAAGTTCCTTACAATCACACTGACATTATAATATCTCATCACAGTCATAACACTAACTCCTGTGTATATTCCTTTTATATTCTCTTGCCCAAAAATATTGGAAGAGATAATTTCAATGCCTATAACATGACAAAAACGAACTTATTGGCAAGAGATAAATCCAAAAGAAAGCTAGAGATTCATGTTCGTCAGGAGGGCTGCAACCTATATTCTCTTGCTTTGGGTCTTGCCGTGAAGTTTTCAGGTCGGGTCACAGTTTGTGTCTATCACAAATTCAAGCTACATCAACAGAAGCAACCGACTATGTCCCAAAATGTAGACATTTTCTGCTTCATGTAAGAGATTCCAGCATATGCTGTTGATATAATTTCAAATTGGAAGCAACATTGTGTTAATCACACTGTACACATTTTTCCAAATGCATCATGGTTATCCACCAGTTGGGTGATGGCCAGTGACTTGGACTCAACAGTGGCTCGTGACGTAAAATGCACTAAGGCGCCCAATCAAAAGCAACAGTAGAAAAGGTTTCTTGCAATTGATCAGTGGTTTTGACATATAAAGGGATGAACAGTTCTCACACTGTGTGTGTGAGAGAGATTTGCATTCAAATAGGAGGAAGAGAATAAAAAAATCATTCCGGTGGGAATACAGTGTGAATGAACTGCTAAATTTGATCTACCTACATATAAATCTTGGCTGGATACATACCCAAATAGGAGGAGAATAGAAAAATCATTGGAGTGACAATACATAGTGAATGAATAGTTCAAATTGATTGATGTACTTAGATACATATCTTGGTCGGGCACAGGCTCAAATGGTTTGAGAAACAGAAAAGCATATCAAATTGCTCATAGGGCCTATTACCTACTCTAAGCCACTGCACCATTATCAAGAGCTGGGGTGACGCGTGACTCTTTGAAGTAAGTACTAGTGGATTGATTTCAGTGACTCGAAGCTATCAAAGCAACAAATATATATATATATATATATATATATATATATATATATATATATATATATATATATATATAGAGAGAGAGAGAGAGAGAGAGAGAGAGAGAGAGAGAGAGAGAGAGAGAGAGAGAGAGAGAGAGAATTGTACTCTCATTCATGTTAGATGGAATAGATGGATTGTCCAGATCAAAAATGCTAAAAGTGGAAAAAGTAAATGATGTATTTTATAATTTTTGCTTAAAAGCAATTTTCTTTTCTATCTAGATTATCCACTTCTCTAATCCGATCATCTATGGATGCTTTAGGTGATGAGACATAGAAGGAGTGATGGTCATGTCTTTTTGCAAGGTTTACGATTGAAGAGAGTTTCTCATCATTAAAGGGAAGACTTTATTTCTCACAAACATAAGCACTCCTCTTTTGTAATAATCTTTTTTGAGCTGTGAAGCAGACCCCTTAATGTGTTTACGCTAACCGTTTATGCCAATATAAGGATACCATTCCATACCAATCCAGAACATTGGATTGAAAAAATGGATAGTTCAGATAAAAAAGCATAAGATGTAAATTGTTTTTAAAAAAAGCAAAAAGTATAAAATAATGTATTTTTTACTTTTTGTTTTTTTATCGAAACCACCTATCTATCTAATCTCATAGTACAAATCGGTATGAACGTCCTAGACTGAGAGTCTAGCATCTCCCTCTCTCTCTTTTTAAATATATAGTGAATGGTGTATGAAAACCAATTATAAGCAAACCCGTGCAAACGTACAGAGGCCAGTCATCTATAAGATCTGTCCAAACGTTCAAAAAAGCTACTTTTGCTTTTCTTGGCAAAGAGAACAATATCTTTGACTTTTTAATAGAGTACAGAATACCAATATGAATAAGTAGTGTTTGCACATGTGTGCATGCACCAATTTTCTTATGTACATAATCCCTATATATATATATACACATAGGAAGCTTGGTATATGCTAACAACATTACATGCTAACAACATTACATGCTAGCATATCAACCTAAATCTCTTTTAAAATCAGTTTAGAAAGAAAGATGATTGATATTTGAATTTAAAAATAAGTGCACCACTTTTTTTGCAAGTATACTTGATTAAAGAAGTAATTTTTTTGAATTCAAATATCAATCATTCATCTTTTAAATTGGATGATTGAAATTTGTTTACATATCCAAACATACAATGATGATAGCATGTACAGGCACTTGTGTGTATGATATATATAAGGGTATTTCAAATTAGATGCTTGTGATTCGTTTTGATCCTTCAACCACTCATACATGCATATTTATGCGTTTCTTTTTTATTTTGAAGGTATGAGTATAATAAGGTTATTCTTTATATTTTTTTAAATACCTTTATAACTTTCTAAATAACACTTATATGTACCCAAAAACAAGAGAATGCATGAATATACACGTGTGAGAGGTATGCAAGATATCAATTATTTGTTTCCATCTAAGATTACTGTTGTAAGTCATATAAACTCGTGGCAGCATCTACAATGGTAGGCAAAGCAGATGGAGCCATTGAAGGCCTGATTAATGCACTAATTAAGAAAAGCCAGTCACCTCTTTTCTTCATGCAGATTTTGATAGAGTATTTTAGTATTTTCTCCAACTTTTCATGAGAAGATACAAATTGATGACGTTCTCCCAATCCGCCTTCGGTGCATCTGCATTTTCACCTACTCACCAAGAAAAATCTTATCTACAAGTTTTTTGAAGTACCTATTTCTATCACCTTTTATCAAAAGAAAATCCAACTTATACCAAAGCTGATCCAGAACTGGTAGATGAACTAAGGTGCTCACAGTTATCACTTGGTTTGGGTCGTTCTAGACTCATTTGTGTTCGGTTCATTGAACCATATGAGCTGAACATGAACATAGTATGTTTATCTTGGTTTGGCTCATGAAACTTGTTATATCGCATTGTTAAAAATTTCCTTAAACTATACCCAAGCTTGATTGTATTAAGGTATTTAAGGTAAATGACCCTTTCTTCTTCTTTCTCATATGTGACATGTAGGTAAATGAAAGATCATTCGTTTAGACATTATTTCCCTCAATTTAGTTCAGCTCAGCTGATAAAAAAGTGGTGAGGAGGGAGACGTTTGTGAACATGATTGAAGAAAGGTTGCTGGACTATTGGTTAGCTTGACTTGTACATGTATAACACTCATTCATCACAAAGTTGCCAATATAGGTCCCTACACCCAACAGGGTATTTATTAATCTCCCGGGCGATATTTCCCTCCTATGTTTGAAACTTTCCAGCAGAAAGATCTCAAAAGCAACTTTGCATACAAATCTGGAATATGGGAATGTTAAGATTGCTTGAAGGCAAATTGATGACAAAAAAAATACATTGATTTGGTTGATTGTGGCGAAGCAAGGCAATTCATCGGGAATCAAACACGAGAAGCAAATAAATCTCTCAACAAACCACAGATTGCTCGATGTGTATCTTCCCTGGAAGCCAAAACCACTGAGAAAGTAAAGTTTTTACTGCAGCTAAAATAAAAGATTACTTTGAATATCTCTCGTATCTGAAAATCTCTCTCTTCTCTCCCTCTTTTGGCCCATTTCTCTCTCTCTGTCAACCATCTCATATCATTTTTTTTGGTGACCCAAAACTTTGATATATTTTTTGTTGTTTAATCTAATACACAATATTGAACCATTACTACTTCATAGTGCTTCAAATTCAATCGAAAAAAGAAAAAAAGAAAGAAAAAAAGAGAGAAAGAGGTAAAGGAACCAATTCGAAGAGAGTTTTAGTGATTTGATGAAGTATTTCGTTGATTTGATATATTTTTTGTTGTTTATTTAACGTATTGATTTCATATTCGGTCTAAATCAAAACGAAAAAATGAGATCAAGTTCTCTAATGAAAGAGAGGCTTATGGTCCATGTCTCCCAATGAGGGACTTCTCTCTCATCTTGAACTTACTTTGTTTTTTATTTTGTTATTTTTTCATATGTTTATTGGTTTTTTTCTTCTTTATTAATATTGTTCTTCTTTTTCTTCTTTTTATTTGTTCTTTTTCTTTATTTTTCTTCAAGAAGATTCATAAGAATATTCATTGTTCGGAAGCAAAAAAGATAATAATATTAAACGAAACATCTGTTGCCAAAGCAAAAAAATATGACGAGATAAACCCTTGATGAAATTGAGTGCGAGAAGAGAGAGTATTTATATGAAATAATTTTGATATTTTTTAAAAGGGAAGGTATAAATAGTAAAAAGGATACGTAGATAATAATGCCCATCCACAATTGATTTCATCATCGGACAATCTTATAAGTGTCCTCCATTAAAATCATTTATAAGAAAAGAAAATGTGATAGAGAATAAAGAGCCTTATTTGTTTGATATCACAAAAGCGTATATTGAATTCGATTATTTAGTAAAGGATGGTCAAATCAAATCACTTTAAAGGCATAAAATACTAAATACTAGCATCCCAAGAAATCCAGGAAAAGAAATACTAGAAGTGGCACAACTCCATTTCACTAACAATTGCATAGTATTTCGCAAGGACGATCAAGGAAATCCCTTTCCCCGATCAACATGGTTCCCTCCAGGATTTTACCGATGGATGATTGACGTGATACCAGGATTGCAAAAGGACCACCCATGAACTCGAGGTCTAAAACAGAAACGCAGACCCAAAGGTCTCAACATAGAGAGAAGCTTCACCGAAAGGAGGATAAAACGTGCCCATTTCTATACATTGATCCCTTGACCATCCTCAACATTGTGAATATATGTACCCCTATACATTGGTCCCTTCACCAATAAAACGTGCCTTTCTCTATTCCTTTCCTAGGGAACCTTCCCTTTATTTTCGGCTGGCTTTGCCTTGTTCACTGATTTTCATTTAAATCATCTTAGTAACGAGCATCACATTTACGGTAGATTCACTTTGCTTTGTTTCTGTCACAACTAGAGCCGTAGGCTCTGTTGCACGGTCAGCACTCCTTTGACTCAGCTGATATCTGATATGGTTCATGATTCGATGAGTGAGGAAAAAGAAAAGGGTGAAATTAATATTATTCAAATAACTAAATGACAATCTTTTTACGACTAAAATCTAAATTTTCATATTTATCAATCCATAAAGATTCCTTTGGATAACCAAATTCAACATTCTTTTAGATAGGAAAAGTCAAACCATAACTATTAAATCCTAGATACGGACTGAATCAGATTCAAATACCAATGCAAATTGGATAACGTTCAAATACAAACTGAATGAGATGCAAACATGGTTAAGATCGGATCAAGATTCAAATACCAAAGTAAATTGAATCACATTCAAGTACAGATTGGAATAGATACAAACATAGACTAAATCAAATCCAAATACAAGAATCCAAATATAATTGGAGTAAATACAAGCATAGACTAAATCGGACCCAAATATAAGATTCAAAAACAGACTGGATCAAACATAAGCACCAACTGAATCGGATCCAAATATAAAATACAGATATAGACTGGATGAGATCTAAATAATTCAAACTCTTGTTTTGTTTCAGAAAAACAGCTGTGCAAAGGTTCACATGTCCCTACAAACTTGCAAAAAAACAACCACCTGCAATCCCTACAAGCAGAGAGACCACCTACACACAAGCAACCCCTACTAACAAAGATGAGTAGCATGCAAACAAGCAACTCATGCAAGCCTTCAAATAGAGAAGCAACCATGGCAGTTATAGATGATTCAAAGAGAAAAGGCATGGAAAAACTTTTCCTCTTTATTTTGATCTCTTACACATCAACAAGGATTCTTTACAAAGACATTCATGAAGAGCAAGAACAGTACAAAAAAACTATAAAAAGAGGAGAGCTGCCCGTGGAGAAACATCCACAGAAAACCTCCCTTACCACCGATTGTAAGTGAGAATCGTGTGTGCGAGTGAGCATCTGTCGACTCACAATTCCTCTCTCTACGAGAGCCTCGTTTCTCTCTCTCTCTCTCACGCTCCCTCGCTGCTCACGTAGAGAGCAGAAACTCGCTCTCTCCCTAGCATTTCTCTCTCTCTCTCTCCACTCATGTCTAGCCCTCTCCCTCTCACAGTGTCATCCCTCCTCTCCTAAAAGGCATGGATACTGGTATGAGTAGGATATGCAATTAAAAAAAATTTAAGGTACGAGTACTCACTATTAAAAATATAATAAATAAATAAATTTATATAAAATGCTAAAACTTTAGAAAGCAACAAGGAAATACTATGTACAGCTTATGGAAGACGGAGAAAAGTAAGAGGCAATAAATTTGAAATTAAAAACACTTATGTTAGATATGAATTCCACAAGTGGATTTTACATAAATGTGCTGGTCTGCTGCTTGTGGATGACATTGCAAAAAAGAAGTGCTTTCAGATAAGTTTCATTGTGTGTGGAAAGCTCAAAGAAGTGCTTTTAGATAAGTTTTTGCTAGTGCTTGATGATGTATGGGATCTTAATTGGTGGGAACAACTCAAGGCCACTTCCATGAATGGCAAAAGAGGGAGTAAAATCTTGATTACTTCAGAAAAAGAGAGGTGTCAGATAGAATGAACGCTTCTTATACGCACGGGCCAAAAGGTTTTTCATTTGAACAAAGTTGGAAAACACACTGCAAGAACGCAAGACACAAGAGGCAAAGGTGGCGATGGATTCACATCATGGTAGCTTAACGCTTCTTATATGCACGAGCCAAAAGGTTTTTCATGTGAACAAAGTTACGAAATACAATGCAAGAATGCGAGACACAAGAGACATTGGTGGCGGTGGATTCGGATCATCGTAGCTTAGCATGAGACCTGAAACTTGCACCATAAGCGGCAGACCAGCATCTTTGGCGTATTGGTGTGTACTTGGTATACCGATATGCATACCTGTATTGGGTACGTACGAGATACGGGTACGTCCCCCGTTTGGGCGTACCCGTGCAACACTGCTCCTCTCTCTCTCTCTCTCTCTCGCTCTACGTGTGTGAGTTTACCAGATTCCTTTAGATTCCAAGTGCCAAATCCTCCCGTCGTGACATTCAATCCTGATCAAGGGAATGATGAGAATGGGACTGGCTTCAGCCGGTGAAAATAGAGAACGTGTACGTGGACTAACCCACGCCCTCTCATTCAATATCATCAATTCTTTAACGGCTGTCATATGCTGCCTCTATCCTTGATGGGGAGGAGCAGCCCGAGATGCCGTCGATGATCTGGCCTCGAAGCGACTCGCAAGACTTGCTGAACTACTGTTCTAACTGCAGCTGGGGCATTTGAAGTAAAGAGAATCCCTGACTTAGGGTATCTGATCGCTTGGTCGGACACTCCCTCATAAGTTATTCATTCTTTTCATGCACGCTGAGATATCAAACTTGTGACATTCGACTCGAAGGCATTGGGGCCTGACCGAGTAAATCCATGGCTCCCTTATGCAAACTTTAAAGTTTGAATGACGCATGAAATGGACGACTTAGAATAGTCATATTCGGTAAAAAAAACTTCGTTCTTTGGAAAATTCCATTGGAAAGTAATACACATTGGGATTCTTCATACAGAAATCCCACTTTTCAACCAAACACCTGATTTATCTAAAAAGGATTGGCTTCATGTTGTGTGTTAGAGATGTCTAGAGATTCTCAGTAGCATTCTTAAAGATATTGGCACTACAAGAAAAACTAGAAACTGTGACTCACCAAGGAAGCGGAATCTCGCCACTGCAAGCCTCGTCACAGCTTCTTTTATAGGTTTTCGGTTTTGTTGAGTCCACCACCCAGAGCGTCACTCTTTCTGGGTTTTGTTGTATGTGAAGCCAATGATGTAATGATCAGGTTCAAAGAGCTCTTGGTTTAATTGTGTGTGAGCAAGTGAGAACTAATACTAGCAAGCAACAACATGACGGGACCAGCCACAAATAGTTCTTAGCTGGGTAGTTAAATTGGCTCCATTTAGTGGCCTGCCCCTTCTCTTGACATACTGGCGAAGGCTCGTGCGAGGCTTAAGACTAGACAGTCGGCATTTCATGTAATATATAGAAAAGGCAGGAACCAAGGTAGGACTGGTAGATGAACCAAGCTGCTCATGGTTTGGCTTGGTTCAGCTCTTAGATAGCTCATTCATGCGCATCCATGCGCATCCATGAACATGAGCCGGTGTATCAAGCTTTAGGAGTTGAATATAAACGAAGTCTTTGCATCGGATTGCGCCATGCAAGCTCGTTTAGTTAATAATATATAGTTTTATGTATATGTTGCTATAAAACCATGTTCACCACACTAAGTGGGAGGACATCATGTAATTAGATGATCAAATTAATCTTTCAACTCTACAAGAAAATTGTATAAAATTTATAATTCTAACTTAATTCCCAACGAGGAAACTAAATTTTCAAATGAAAATTTATTTTGAAAGTTGTGTTTCTATCTTTAATAAGCAGCTGGAGTTCATCTTGCTTTACTTGTCTCATGTTCAGCTTATTTCGCACGAGCTATTGAGCCGAGAAACAAGAATTAAGTTTACTGAAAGGCAGGTTGTGTGGGCATTTGCAGGCCTAAACAAAGGAGAAGGCAAGCAGAACATGTTTACATAAATGAAGCATAGGAGGAAAAAGATGAATAATGAGGAGAAGATCCAATTCTTGAAGATGAAAACAAAAAATGATCATGAGTTCAACTTCAGGGGGTGCACGTGTGTGTGTGCGCGTCTGAATTTCATATAACTTTGATGAAAATAATTCTCACTTATGTTCTCGTTTTCTTTTAGTACAACGGAGAGGCTGAAGCCAGATGCAGCCCTGAGTGTCGAACTCATGACCTTCAACTTGTGAATCAACCCCTCAGCAAGGTGAGCTACTGCTCGTTGAGCATGTTGTCCTCTACTTGCAAAATACACCAAAAGTATTAACATATCAACTCAAATACTAAAATTAATCTTACCATTTAAAAAATTGGTTGCCATCAGAAAATGGATCTCATCAGTGACGCCCTCATATAGCAATATCAAGCATATACAATGAACATATGAAATTGATCATTGTAATGCCTTAGATGAAGAAAAAATATTTATCTTTTGGGACAAAGAAAGACATAATAAAGGAAAGGTTGTGTAAGGATAGTTCCTGTCTTATGTTTGCAACATTTGAGTCATCAGCTTATAAGTCCATGTCGATATGAACGACGCATTAGAGAGGCATAAGTTCGTGAAAGAGGAAGTAGACAGCCATGTACTCTTTTGCGCCGAACCAACTTTATCAGAGTACAGAGGGACCAGTTGCATAGGCTTTCCTTAGCACGCAGTCACCATTTTAGATGCTTTGTAACACCAAGCATGTGAAAGCTTTTGTTTCCATAAGAAGCAAGATATTCATGTTCACATTAAAAACTAATTATTTATATTAAATTCATTTGTTGGTTGAGATTTTGTGATCAACATCAAAGTATATTGTATTTTGGATGTTTCATATACGAACTCAAACCACAAGAGATTCAACACCCACTATATGTAATTTCTAGGCTGTTCTGTCTTGCCAAGCACATCATCCTTTTCTTATTGGCAAGCTTGGGTTAGGAGGAGACCTAACAGAGCAATACAGCTCGTGACGTTCAACTTGAAGGATATTTTGATTTGACTGTGCAACTTATGCTGCTAAGCACGTTACCTTTTCTGTGGAATAATTTCAATAGTGACAAAATTAAAGGATAATGGCTTCTATTGCACTTCTTCTTCTTCTTCTTCATAACAATTACATTAAAAGATACTCAAGAGGGCACAGATAGATGCCATGGAACTAACTAACTACTCAAGACGGCGGCTCCTTTGAAGTGACTAACGTTTGATTCTCTGAAAATACAGTGCATAGACTTGCCCAGTAATCGGATGAGCATTTGAGAAGTTTATTCTGATTATCATTTCATCTATAAAGATAGAGGAACCAATGACAGTGCAGTAAAAACTTACGGTATTATTTATAGGTGACTAACATCTGTTTGTTGTTACGGTAGCAAACAGCCTCCCCAAACAACCCAAACAATGCAAGCTTGTGCTTACTGAACCATAAAATGATCTGTAATTCTATCTTGAGCTTCACTTTTCACATTGAGGATCATCATTCATCTGTTAGAACAACCATATCCTCAAATGCCTCAAGGACCAAAGTAGAGAGAAAATACTACTTCATCCATATACAGGTACAATCACTAGCTTCTATTTCTATAGCTACAAACCAAAGAACTCCCATACACATATTATGATCTAAATCCTCTCTGGATCATACAAACTGCCCATCGAAGATTTCCTTTAACTCACTCGTTCCACAAAAGTGTAAGTATGAGAGAGAGAGAGGAAGATCAAACAGTATATGAACAACCATCGATTCTGTACTCTACCTAAAACGTTTATGATAATATCTACTAGCTAGAACTGTGTTAGATGAGATAAAATACTGAAAATCAGGGCATGTACAACTTGTTTCCACACTTGCATCTCCAGGCTTCAGGATAATATTCCGTCGTCACTGGTGTGCTCGGTGGAACAGTCACATGGACAGGCTTACATGGTGAACATTTTCCACATCTTAATATGCATCGAGGCGGTGAAGATCCCAATCCACTCAACCTTCTCCTTTCCCTGCTCCAGACAACTGTTTCCTTCAGAATCTCTTCATTTTCCTGCAATATTATCCTTGAATCTTAGCATCACCAGGATCATAATCATATACATCATGAGAAAGATCAGAAACCAGTAAGAGGTTCAGAAACTTGAAATAACAACAATGAATCAGTAAAGGCATACCATGGTGCAACATTCAGTTTTCCTTGCCACGGCGCTGACTGAATCTGCACACAGCATAATACACTCGCATGAAAATAGTCCCATATGGCACAACGAGAAATAGCTGACCTGTCTAAGCGTTCGAGTCACAAGTTAAAGGTCAGAGTTTGATACCCGGGGTCGCGTCTGGCTTCGATTGTACTAAAAATTGTCCCACATGGAAACCCAAAGCAGAAAGAACATAAGAACATGGGGAGTATCCACGATCACTCACCTATGCACGAGGACTTACCACAGGAAAGCAAAACCACCATGAACATGAAGATCACAATCGGAAACAGTAGTTGGCATCTTGCATTTGAAGTCGTCTTCCTCCATCTGCTCGTATCCATCGGAAAGAAAGGAAGGAAGCCTATGTTCTACGAGGAACACTGCTCATTGAGATGAGAAAGGATGGTTCGCCAGATTAAAATTTTATGACTTGAAGCATAGTGGAGAATAAGGATATAGAAATACATGTTAGTCATTTTTATGACTTGAAGCAGATTTAGTTAAAATGATTGAGAAAGGAAAGGGGAACTAACAAAGATATGCAAACCACAGAATAACAAAGGAATTTGTGCAGCATCATATTGGACAACGTGACTATGTTGGTATTTTATATGGTTTCTTTCTTGTTTCTCCTCACATGAAGCATTAATACTTCACACCAACGTTTGCTGCATTCATCTCTTTAGTTAGTCAAAACATTGCTAAACAATGATTGAAAGCTTGCATTGGATTACACAAACAGTTTTAGCTTTTTCTTTGGAACCTACGTCATATTGGTAGTGCTGGTACGAAAAGATATATATATATTTTGGCTTTTGAAATACAAAATTCTTTTCTTGAAAAACATATTGCACTAATTATATATATAAAGAGAGAACCTAGTACATGTGAGTACACTTAGGTGCTAGCAAATCTAAAAAAACTCAATCATCCGTCTTTCATGTTGAAGTTTGAATTTGATATACAAAAAGTATTCATATGAATAAAGTATACATGCAAAAGTATACATATACTTTTTACTTTTCAAATTCAAATTTTGATAATATGTCATAAAAAATATGATTAAGATTTATTTGGACTTACTAGTACCTAAGTGTGCAAGCGTATGTTAGGTTCTATAAAGAGAGAATATGGTAATACCAACATATCCAAATAAAACCATCTATATTAAAAGATAGATGGTTGAAATTTGAATTTGAAAAACAAAAGTATATATGTACTTATGTAGGTATATATTGTTTTAATATATATATATATATATATTTATCTTTTAAATTCAAATTTTAATTACCATCAAGAAATGATAGTTGAAAATTGTTTGGCTATGCTGGTACTTAAATGTGCTAGCACATATCACTTTATCTCTTTTTTTTCTTTATATATATATGTATGTACGTAGAGAGAGAGAGAGAGAGAGAGAGAGAGAGTTGATAATATCTCGTTAAACCAGAAACAAAACTCATTTTGATAGGTATTATACATTAATAAAGTATTAATTAGTTAATAATTGTAAAAGTTTATTGATGTGACACTAAACTATCTTTAACTTTGATTTTTTAGTTACAAAATTTAGAATAACTAATGTCGAGTCCGATAAAAGAAAAGGTGTTGAGAGCCAGACCTCTGAACACCAATCTTCTTACCTACTAGAAGTGTCGTGTGACATTGTTTGAAACCACAATCTTCCAACGTCCCTCTCCTAATCTAATTTCAAGAATTTATAGGGAAAAAAGAAAAGCAAGATTTGGAACTTTTTGTTTATTTATCAGACAAGCATTCATATCAATCTGCCAGTGACAGGCTGTAAGATGGATATCTTCTCGTATTCTTGAGCGAAAGCACACACACGCACATATTTATTTATTTATATGTATATATATGCATAATATGACATATTATTTCTATAAATTTTAAATAGTTTGGGTTGGGTACTACTTATCATGTACCCAACCCAACTCGATCAAAGATGTCCGGGTATTCTCTGTACACAAACTCAGTCAACCAGGAAATCAATACCCCATTCAGGTCGTATTGGGTCAGGTCAATACTGCCATCCCTAGTTTCAACCCAGCTTGGTGGGTCGAACAAAAATCGTACCACCCACGAATCGTTCAAAATCAGCTGAGGGAACCAAACAAGAATTGGAGACCCCAGGTTTGGTTCCAATTCCACCTATTGGAGAACTTTACCAGAATGGTAGTTCCAATTCTTTTTGTTTTTCAATTCTGGTTTTAAATCCCATATTTTCATGAAACTTTCAAATCCTACCATAACCAAACAGGAACCGGGCTTAGACCAAAATGGGGCTAATTCGGCTCCCTTTCCAGGTTCCAGTGAAACTAGGACCCAAAAAGGATTATGTTTTATAAGATACATCATACATCTTAATCGGGACCAATAGCCAGCAGCATATTTAGTGGGAACGTACAGGTACGACCCAAATTATGTGTTTGTTACTAAAGCCTGACAGATTTGGATCCAACCCTACCCATTGACATGTGGGACCTATAGAAAGGGAAATGTGGAACAAGTTTGGCAAGCTACACGGAAAAGAGGAGGTTGATGGAAGGAAGACACAGATGAGTGTGAACTAGGCTGCCTTAAAGGGGAGGCATAGGCTCCTGGTCGGGGAACAAAGTATTTTTCCTTTTACCCTAAGCTGGGGGACACTTCTCTTCACTTCCTTTTCTTTTCTGCCCCACAAAACCAGCAACCCTTGCTAGTCACAGCCTCACAGCTGCAGTAAGTCCAAACAAATAATGACATGTACACACGCACACATTGTTAGATTGAAAGGCTAAAAAACAGCTAGCACTGCCTTCTCTCTCTCTCTCTCTCTCTCTATATATATATATATATATATATATATATATATATATATATATATATATATATATATATAGGAGTATAGGTTTAGGAAATCCATAACAATAAAGAATCACAACCATTCATTTTTTGAGATGAAAAGTTGAAGTGATAAAACAAAAAGCATTTAGTAATTAATACACATGGTGCATTAAATATAATATATAAAAATATATTTGTTTAATTCAAATTCCTACTATTAATCATACCAATGAAACAGTGGATACGATGGGTTTCTTATAGTTTTCTATTTCGGTGGATTCTTTAAATCTATATTATATGAGAGAAACAAAGAGTGAGGGGGAGCTTAAATATATAATGCCTTTCGGTACATAATTTTATATAAACATTTTCATTGTTTGATCTTTGACATCATTAGAGATTTAATTTAATTTATATTTAATGTATATGGTGAATTAAATAAAAAGTACAATAATACGATAGTACTTTTATTTCAAAAAGTGTTTATAGAAGATATATACTGAAAGCATTCCTATATATAGGACTTCCTATATGCATAATGTGCTAATGGTAGAATGTGTAGGCCATTCTTATGGCTCATGGCTTTAACAGTTGCTATAAACTTTTTCTGTTTAAAATTTGGGCAAAGTCAGTGCCTTGCTTCGTGCTAATGTTAATCCACGACCACATTTTACTCTTTATCCATGTACATCTAATAAAATCAGTACTCAATTAGTGAAATTGGGCAAAAACTCATGTCTATAAAAGGACAACTGTTTTACCAATTCGACCCTAAGTCTGAAAATTCAGATTCAGCGTCTGCAACTGTATCTGAATAATAAATCAAGTTAAAATCAGATTATACATATATGTTATATAGTGTATTTTTTCGGATATGGTTTAGCTTGTAAAACTGACTCTAAATATGTTGATCCTTTTGTCTGATTAATTGATTAACAAAGACCCAATCCATTTAACCCCTCTTTAACTTAGGATTGTGACAGCAAGAAAATATCATCATATATACGTCGACTTGTTGCTTAGCTCTTGTCCATATCTTGATATTGCATGGGAACTGTATTCTCTCTTCTGGCTTTCTTTGCGTGCATTCCCCAAACCAGCCAGTAGATAGTGATGTGCAGTAGCACACTGCGTGCCTGAACCTGAACAAAAAAAACCCTAATACAAATAAATTTTACTCTAATATCAAAGTATAATTCTTTTTGTGATTCTTCTTCTTATTATTATTGTGGATCATTATTGTTGTCATTATTTTTTATGGATGAAATTGGAAAATCTATCAAAATGATGGAGAACTTGGTGTTGATCCCCATAGAAATTAAATAGCATATGCTGGCTAAGTTCAGCCACCTTAGAGCTGGTAAGGGGGTGTTTGATTGCAAGGCTGGGACCATGGACTTGGAATTCTAGTTCCAATTCCAGCAACACACCCACGGGTGGGCTGTTCATGGGCCTCTTAATCGGGGCAGGATAGTACAATCTCACTTTTCTACTGCATGTTGAGACCGGAAATTGATTATGATGGGATCTGGAATTGTAATTTCAGTTCCGTAGTCCCGGGCCTTCTTGTTTAGATATCGATAACATAAGTGATTAAGCTTCATGAGTTTTTCTGAGTTCAGTTTGGGTCGACTGTTATAAGCTAGTTTCTTTGTGTAAGTCACAACCCATCTGTCAAAGAATTGGTTCTAACCCAGTCAACCTGTTTTCACATAATCACCAAATGATACGACACAAACCTGACCCAAAAATTAAATTTATTCCCCTAATTAATAAGGTAAAAAATGAGGAAACTTTGGCATGTGGATTGTTTATTTTCTTTAATTTTTTTTATTTGGTAATACTTTACTAACGTTTTATAGATGCAAATCAGTCGGTGGGTTGGGTTCTAACCATGGACCCAATTCCTACATATCTTTGTGTATGGATGCAAAACAAGCTGAGATTTAGTTCGTTTGGCTCATTTACCAACTAGCGCAAAAGGCAAATGGGAGTTGCTGACCCGAACACAACTCGATCTAATTGTCTTTCTTGATCAACCACGACTGGAAAAATCATTCTTAGTCACTTGTTTTCTGGGCAAACACGAGATGACACGACCAAAGCCTGAAGCAGCTCGCAGTAAAAGACATACATGAGAACCCAAAACGAAAATTAGCCAAAATGTCCGTGTTCATTACCCAAAATGACAAGCAAAAGAATCGGGTTGTGCCTGGGTCAACCTGTTTTTAATGTGAACTACCAAATGGCACGACCCAAACATGACCTAAAAACACAAAAAGGCCACACATAGCCAACAGGATTATAGATGATGAAACTTTCATATATGGGTTGCTTGTTTCCTTAATTTTGTTTATTTGGCAATACTTTACCAGCGTATATACGTACTCTCGCATGATGTAGATGCGAATCAATCGGGTTTAACCATGGCTTTGGGTCCAAAATGGCCTCATCATCCAAATATAGAAGTGCACTTCTAGAAAGTTGTGGATCCTCTTATCGGATCTTGGATCCAATTCGAATTAGTGCCTTAACTAGAGTCATAGTTAGGATTGTCCGCATATCGGCGGCAAATTTTTAGACCTTACCCAAAGGATGCTTCAAGAAACCGTGTTCTAGTTAGGGGTTAACCACCCTGTGTCGGGTCCGGGTTGTTCTTTCTATAACTCTTTCTTTAACCACCCGGACAAAATCGGGTCAGGCCTTTTGGGCCCATACCTAAATGCACCAAGTTGTTCGTTCTTTAACTCTTTCTAGAAATTCTTACTTTACTAAACCACATAGAAATGGGCCCTCATTAAGTGATCTACCAGGCCATGTTTGCGTAGAGCAAGCAAACTACTTAAATTGGAAACCCGACCCAGTAGGTCCTATTTTATCAGAATCGAATATCATTGTGAACCTTGAGATCGAGAAGTACTTGTGCCCAAATCATACCAGGTATGGTTATGCAAGTCTAGGGTCCAAATCCAGATTTTAGTTAAAAAGAAACAGAGTCCATTACTTCTAAGAACGCTTGATTTGGTACTATCGGATTTCCGGACCCGATCCGTTTCACTTAACATTTGACCAAAGTCACCGTAGAGTGCCTTCATTCTTAAGCGATACCATATGGGACCCACCATAGTGCAGACTGACTCGTCAGTGGGACCTTTTTATACGATCCGGCGAATCCCACGTATCTCTCTCTCACTTGTGGGACCCAGGGCATCTTTCTCTCTAAGATGTGGGGCCCCCTTCGCCAACCACTGTCCCAACGCCGCCTACAAATATTCGACCCCCTTCACTTTTCCCTTCCCTTTCCCTCTCCTTCTTCCCTCTCCCCCCCCCTCTCTCTCTTCCCTTGGCTGGCCGGAGATGTTTGTTCCCGTCGAAGACGCCGGAAAACCATCATCGGTTCTTCAAAACCACTTGTACGTAGGGTACACTAACAAAAACGGTCTAGTGTGTCATGCAGTGGAAGTTAAGCCTGCCCCCATCTCGGAAATGGAGGAGAGGAAACAGAGACGCATGATCTCAAATCGGGAATCGGCGAGACGGTGCCGGATGAGGAAGCAGAGGCAACTGAACGAGCTGCAGTCCCTTGTGAACCGTTTCAGGATAGAGAACCGCTTTATGGCTAACAGACTCAGCAGGCTCACCCACCTCCGGCACCAACTCCTACTCGATTCTGCCCGGCTCTGGTCCGAGCAGACTGAGCTCAGCCGGAAGCTCGGCGATCTATGCCGGATCCTTACGCTGCGGCACGTTTGCGAGCTCCGTACCAGCTCTTGCCAAATTAAGGGTGGCATGATTATCCAGCCACCCTCATTGATAACTTGAAATATGAAATGAAATCAATACAAATGTATAAACTTTTAGAGGAAAAGCAATTGCAACATTCGTTTGCGCTTATCGAGACAGTGGGTGGCGCAGAGTTGGTCGAAGCCTGTTACTTAATTAAATGCGGCTTGTTCGAGAAAAGTGTTACATATATATTTCAGTGGCTTGCTGGTTCGAGAAAAGTGTTAGATATATATTATGGCCACTAAGTCGGGTAACGCTTGGACTGATCGTACATACCGTTACCCGAAGAGAAGTTACGGATAGGGTCATGATTATAACCGCCAGACCGTTATCAGATTTTTCGGTAACAGCTTAGATACACTGCTCAAAAGAGGGAAATCCAACGTAAAAGCCAGGAGACATAGAGCAAACATTACTATATAAGAGCAATGCGTATACAAAACAGATATACATAGAGAAAAACACAGAAATACAGAATACTGAGTATACATTGTTTCTTTAGAAAGGCCGCTGTGAGTAAACCCTGCACACACAAAAAACAAAAACCCATAGTTACAAGTACGCTTTCAGTTAACAAAAAAGAAATAGGAGAGAAAAAGAAAAAAGAGTATAAATACAAAGAGAGAAGAAGAAAGGGAAAGCCGAACATCGACAGAAATCAAGACCGGCTGTATATCGGCAAAAACTGTAGCACAGGTAGAAAACCGGAGCCTAGGCACGGTGAAAACCGAGGGCCAAGTGCGGAAAACCGCACCCTACGCAAAAAATCACAGCCCAAGCACGATGAAAATCGAAGACCAGGCCCGGAGAACCACATGGCAGGTGATAAAAACTAAAGGACAGGCGTAGAGGACCGCAACCAGGCACAGAGGATCGCGGCTAGGCATGGAGGTCCTCAGCCAAGGCGTTGCGGACAACGGCCAGATGCGGAGCTCGCCACGAAACTCTCTCTCTCTCCCTCCATGATTTCTCTCTCTAGGGTATTTATACCCTTCTCAAAACCAGTTTTCAGAAAACCACTGGCCGAAACTACCTCAGGCAACAGACTGAAAAGTACATTCTGCCTCAGTCGATTTTTAATTATTACAAAACTGTCACTGGATAAAATTACGAAAATATCTAGATTTTTTTGGGTAAAAAGATTGTTTTGCCCTTATTGAGCGAAAAGTCTGTTTTACCCTTTCACAGTTTGTGAAAATTAAAATCGGGGTTATTGTTTTACTCTATTGCCCTTACCGGTTTAAACTATTACAATTTTGTCATTCAGTCAAAAGACAGTTTTGCCCCTTTACTTTTGAAAGAATTACACATTCGAGATGGGGTTAAAAATTATAATTTTAACCTAAACAGTTCTGAATTTTACAAAAATATCAAAGAATAATTTTACGAGTCTGTCCTTAGCTTTTTCAATAAATTTCGAAAAGTGGACAGATAGTTAAAATTATGGTTTTATCCTTGGTATTATTTAAAAAATAAAAAAGGCAGGAATTCTTTGGGAAAATTTCAAGTTTGTCCTAAGATGCTTATGAAATTGTCTTTTCTAAATATGGAAGTGGAGAATCCCACTAGCTCTAACACTTGAAGGTGTTGAGTATGTGCTTAAGGAAACTGTGCATCCGCCACCACCAGACACAACTGAGCAATAAGTAGAGATGTATAAAATATTTCTAAAAGATGATACCATAGCTAGGACAGTAATGTTAACCTACATGGAGGATGACTTAATTAGGGTCTTTGAACAACACGAGACCGCCAAAGAGATGTTTAATTTAATAACAGCTAAGTATGACACAACTGTCAAATTATATGTGCAGTTACTACTACAAAAATATAACTCCTTCAAAATGAGAGAAGGAGATAATGTTGTAAAACATGTGAACCACATGTTAGTAATGGCTAGGGACTTAGCCGTGACAAAGTCAATCATCCCATAACCGATGCAGATATCAACCATATTAAACAGTCTACCCCCGTCATGGAACATGGTCATCACTGCTCTCAAAATAGGGCCAGAGATTAACCTTTTTGAATTGCCCCTAAAACTAGCAATAGAGCAGGAACACATGAACAAAAACAAGAAAGAAAAATTGCTAGTGGCCAAAGATGAGATAGCGTTTAGCCCCAAAACCAACCAAAAGTAAAATAAAGCAAACAAGAAGTTTGACAAGAATAACAAGAAAGTCGATCAAAAATTTTAAGAAATCACAGGAAATCACTTTTCGAGTAAAGTGCTTCAATTGTGAAAAAAACCCACAACGCGGACTGTCGCAAAAAGAAAGGTGGAGGAAACAACCTACAACGTAGACAGTCAAAGAAGCAAGACATAATCTGCGTAATTTTTGAATGCTTATACATGGACCGTCCGATGAGAGGTTGGTGGATCGACTCTAGAGCTACCAGACACATCTCAAAGACCAAGGAAGGAGCAATGAATATGAAGGAATACAACCTAGGCGAACATCAAGTCTACATGGGCAACAACATGTTCTTAGATGTTTTGGGTACTAGGTCCTTTAGAATATTTATACAAGGCAAACCGATTGTATTAACTAATGTATTAATTATGCCATCTATAAGGCACAATCTGGTCTCGGTCCCTACCTTAGTAAAAAAAGGCTTTGAGGTCAGGTTTACTCCTGATAAGGTGACTGTGGGTAAGCATGGGAGAATTCTATTCTCTGGGGAATTCGATGTAGAACATGGATTGTTTAAATTTTGTGATAATGAAATTGGTACTTCTTTTGCTTATATTGATTGTATCTTTACTGTTGATGTAAATATGTAGCATAAACGCCTTGGACATATAAGTCTAGAAAAGTTGAGGAAATGATCTAACTTTGACTTACTACATGAATTTGAGGAAAATACTTTTAACGAGTGCGAAACTTGTATACAAGAAAAGATAATAAGAAAAGTTTTTCCCAATGAATCAACAAGGGAACAACCTTGTTAGAGGTTATTCACACGGATTTATGTGGACCATTTAGAGTAAGGTCACATCGTGGAACGTAGAAAGATTTATTTTATAACTTTTATCGATGATTACTCTAGATATATGTATTTATATCTTTTGACACATAAATCTGAGGCACTAGATACTTTTAAAGAATATAAGCAAGAAGTGGAAAACCAATTAGGGCATTCAATTAAAGTCTTAAGATCAGATAGAGGTGGTGAATATATCTCTGCAGAATGTTTTGAATTCTGTAAAGACTTTGGTATTGCAAAGCAAAATACAACACCCAAGATACCTCAACACAATGGTGTAACTGAAAGATACAACAGAACCTTGCTGAATATGATAAGGTCAATGTTGATCGATGCTTATCTGCGAAGAGTATTTTGGGGAGAAGTAGTAAGTACAACGATTTTCATACTCAATAGAGTACCGTGTAAGGCTGTATTCACTACACCATATGAGATGTGATTTGGAAGAAAACAGGTCATCTCAGGAGGTGGGGATCTGTTGCACATGTAAAGATCCTTGTTCAGTATAGAGATAAGCTACACAGTAGGTCCTTAAGATGTATATTCATTAGATATCCGAAATGATCAAAAGGATATCATTTTTATCATAAGGACCACAAACTAATTGAAAGTAGAGATGTTGAATTCTTATAAGATACTAAGAATGACATCTTGGAAGACAATGATGAATGTGTTGATGATCTAGTAGACCTAAATCCATTATCTTTTGAACTCATAGAGGAACTTCCTGAAACAACCGAAACCTTAAGTGGACATAAAAGGCCAAGGGCCACTCCGTCTTACTTAAAAGATTATCACACTTATCTTACAGAAGAAGTGTGTAATTTAGTGGATCTAGATGAGTTGACTGATAACTTGACTTATCAACAAGCTATGAACTCATCGGAAGCAACATACTGGGGGAAAGCCATGGATGAGGAAATTGAATCCATTGAGAAAAACTAAGTCTGGGAATTGGCTGATTTGCCAAAAAGAAGGAAAGTTATATGCTGTAAATGAGTTCTAAAAAAGAAATACAAGGTCGATGGTACAATTGACAAGTTTAAAGCGAAGTTGGTTGCAAAGGGTTTTTTGCAAAAAGAGGGGATAGATTATGATGAGACATATTTTCGAGTTGCGAAATTTGCATCCATACGAATAATCCTGGTAATATCTGCATATTATGATTTGGATTTACATTAGTTAGATGTAAAGACAACATTTCTAAACGGAGATTTAGATGAAATCATATACATGAGCAACCCAAAGGATTTGTGGTTGAAGGCCAATAAGATAAAGTATATAGGTTGAAAAAATCCTTATATGGCCTGAAACAGTCACCTCGCCAATGATATTTGACTTTTCAAAATGCCATTATAGAACTTGGGTTTATGGCTAATAATCTTGATCACTATGTATATGTCTGGAATAGTGGGAGCCACTTTGTCATTCTATCATTATATGTAGATGACATATTGTTGACTGAAAATGACAACGAAATGATTGTGAAAAACAAGTCATGGTTGAACTCCAAGTTCGAAATGAAGGATATGGGGGAAGCATCCTATATCCTGGAAATAAAGATTTTTCGAGATAGAGAATCTATACTCTTATACCTGAGTCAGGAGAGATATATTGATTATATCCTCAAGAAGTTTAAAATGTATGAATGCAAGTCTGCTGATACACCTTTTGTAAAAGGGGTTAAACTGAGTAAGACTGATTATCCCGGTGAAGGAGACGATAAGCCTAATGTTCCTTATGTACAAGCTGTTGGTAGCTTGATATATGCTATGTTGTGTACAAGATCTGATATCAGCTTTGCTGTTAGTCTTGTAAGTAGATATCAAAGTAATCCTGGATGGCAGTACTAGATAGCTATAAAAAGGATTTTAAGATATCTGAAAGGAACAAGAGACTTGACACTGTGTTTTCAAGCAAATGAACTGAGAGTGGTAGGATACTCAGATGCTAACTTTGTTGGGAGCAAAGATGACAGTAAATCAACCTCGAGACAAATATTCTTATTTGGAGGTGTTGTTGTTTCTTAGGCGTGCAAGAAACAAGGCGGTGTAGCTTTGCATACACAGAAAGTTGAGTATGTAGCTTGTTGTATGACTACAACGAGTGCTGTTTGGATAAGCCACTTTATACGTGATTTGAAGTTGGAAATAACCGACGAGCCAGTTTGTCGTTTACTATGATTACAATGCAGTAATTACTCTTATCAAGAGTGGAGCTTATTGCTAAAAAAGCAAGCATATAATGGTGAAATACCACTATATTTATAATATGATTATGAGAAAGGAAATATCCATCTCATATGCCAACAATTGATATGTTGGCAGACCCCTTGACTAAAGGCATAACAGATGAACTTTTCTCAAAACATGTTACAAACATGGGTTTGAGGTATGTTTGATTGTTGTGTTGGAAAATAACCACACAACGGGTAAAATATTGTGTAGGGAAATAACCACATAATGGATAAAATGTTATGTAGGAAAATAACCACATAACGGGCAGAATGTTGTATAGGAAAATAACCACACAACAGGTAAAATATTGTGTAGGGAAATAACCACATAATGGATAAAATGTTGTGTAAGAAAATAACTACATAACGGGCAGAATGTTGTGTAGGAAAATAACCATACAACAGGTACTGATTGCAATAGTAATCAGGAAATTACATTACTAGGTAAACCTTGAAAAGGTGGGAGAAAAACCAGTATAGGAAATGACATTACTAGGTAAACCCTAAAAAGGTAGGAGAAAAACTAGTATGTCAGTACACTTGGCTCGAATGACCAAGTGGGAGATGTTACATATATTTTATAGTGGCCATTCTTGGCAACTCAGCCACGTAATGGCTGGATTAGCCATTCAGACCGTTACCCGGAGAGGACTTATGGATAGGGCCAAGACTGTAACCACCGAACCATTACCAGATTTTTCGGTAATAGCTCGAATACACTGCTCAGAAGAGGGAAACCCAGCGTGAAAGCCATGAGACATGGAGCAGGCACTACTATATAAGAGCAGTGCGTATACAAAACAGATATACATAGAAATACAGAATACTGAGTATACGTTGTCTCCTTGGTAAGGCTGCTATGAGGAAACCTCAAAAACATACAAACAATATATTTCTGCTGCAAACCGAACGGGGACAGGAAGACGTCAGACACCTGCTACCGGGAAGACGAGGCATCAGTCAGCTTCTGGGAACGCGGCCAACAAAAAGTTCATCTCTGATCCAATATGATTGATCTCAAACTTGTACATAGATAAAATAAAGAAAACTGCTGAGGTTGACTATACAAAATTACTGATGCTATCTTTGTGTATACTTGTGTTCTCCGTTCTCTCTAACATTCTCTCTTAATTTCCACAAAATAATACATTAATTCGAGTATCTAGATCTATAATTGAAAAAGACCAAGATTCATTAATCATTGCAAGACCACAAATGCGATGACCATGAAGTTCTCTGCACTGTCCCCACAAACATGGAGGTTTGATCTCAATTGAACGAGTAGTAGAACTAATTGATTTATGTGGCACAATGAACGATCGCTCACCTGGTTATGGGGTCGACTCACAAGTTAAAGGTCATGGGTTCAATGCCCAGGGTGTGCATAGGGTTTCGCCTTCCCCATCTTGCCAAAAGAAAAATTGCTTGGTATCGAAGTGAACCAATTGACAATTCTAGTATCTGGGGTTGAAAGCTACATGAATTTCTTATATATTGACAATTCTAAGATCTGGGGAAGATGCAGTGCTTTTCTTCTCCACTGCAGCTGGAAGCACTAAAAGACACACTCTCCACTGACAGATAAAGATACACTAGACATACTAGGCGTGCCAGGTTGTGTTCGTGTGCAATTTCATGTTCATGCCCAAAACAGATCAACATGAACACACCTTGTCTTCGTTTGCTTGCGTTACTTCAGGTGCAAACGTACATGGAGCTATCGGCTTGCATTCGTGTCAGGTTAATTTACATGTTGAGTCTTATACCCACACAACAATTTTGCATTTCATGATTTGTTCCCTGTTATAAATGGATGGCAGGACCCAAAATATTCCTTTATTACTTTGGTTGGACTAGAGATGGACTTTTCAGGTTGTGCTCATTCTGCCTTTCTTGTATTGTGTTTCCATTAATGTGTATGTTACATACACACACACACACACACACATATATATATATATATATATATATATATATATATATATATACATATATACACACACACACACACACACACATATATATATATATATTATGGGATAGTGGTCCGTGCTCAATCCCTTTCAAAATCTCTATTGTCCGATTAATAATGAAGATTTGAATTTAAAAATAATTTAAACCTTTACACTTTTCGAAACCAGATGTACATGTACACCCAGGTGGGCATTCAAAACCATGACTTTCAACTAGTTTGTCGACCCGCTAGCCAGCTGAGGTAGCTATTGCTTTTGGAGAACTAGGTTTTACTTGCCACAAGTAGATCCACCCAGGTTTGATCTCCTCCTGTTTGTATTGGCTCAATCTCATGTCACTCTCAAGCTTAGTTCCCTAATGAGGTGTGGAAGTGCTGTTAAAAATGAATAATCACCCAATCTTTTCCTTAATTTCTTTGTAATAAAACACCATTTATTAAAATAAATAAATAAATAAACAAAGGAAAGAAAAGTTTTCTGGTGAAACTTTAGGGTCCTTCATACGGGACCCTAGTAAGGAATTTTTAAACAGGATTAATGTAGAATAAAGGAAATATAAAATAAACAAGGGCTACTCATTTATAGGGAGCATGCAACAGAAGGGCTACTCATTTGTAGAGTATCATTTAGAACATGAAGATTTATTAATAGTGATTTTTCTTTTTGGTTACATTGAGGAGGTTGAAGCCATGTACACACACTGCAGATGTCGAACTCATGACCACCAACTTGCGACTTGAGTGCCCTAGGCAGGTGAACTTTTGGTCAGAGTGCATTTGTAATGTTTTTTTCAACATCTCTCCATTCTAGACGGATCTCAATACAAAGCAGAAGGTCCCTATTTCAATACCTGGGGTGTGCATATGTGGTAAGGATATGCCTAACCCAGCTTGCCTATAAAAAAAATACAAAAGATAGCACTTGTATGTGCATATGCTCAACACACAAACAAGAGGGCTACTCATTTTGCAGAGTATCATTTAGAAAAATAAATATTTGTTTATAGTGATTTTCTTTTTTTTCTTCTTTTGATTACATTGAGGAGGTCGAAGCCATGTATGCATGCCACGAACATCAAACTCTATATTTTGACAATCCCAAAAATCATGCATAAGCATGGCTGACTCGATCCATGATGGTGTGTATGATCGCGTGTCAAACAACCTACCAAAAAACTCTTACACACAAGCAACAACCGGACTTATCTCTCTCAAGGTTGGGTCTCAATCTCAATGAAAAGTAGAAGAAAATCGAATATTATCATGAAGAAATTCCATCTACAATAAAGACCATTGCCCTTATATAGTTTAGGGCAAAATACAAATAAAACCCAATCACACATACACAATAATACGACATTAATGGAAAAGAGATACTTAACATCGACACAACAAATGTGACACAATGGCAATAAGGTTGATACTAGCTAATCTTGTTTTGAATCAAAATTCACTATGACTAAAATGACTCTAAACCAAATCAAGTATGGTACCTCCGATTCTAAATACATGTGCATATCGATCACGTGAAAGGACTTTCGGCACCATGTCAGCATCCTGTGACAAACTTCGACCTGCAACTTGTTAGTCGAGTGCCCTAGCAGGTTAGGTGAGTATTCGCTCAGGTGCTTTCTAAATAATATAGAAGGTCTGCAAGCTAAGTGGATATCAATAGGTTATTATTTATTATAATCTCAACAACAACCATGTTGTAAAAATCCGACGAAGTTTTACGCTGGCTGTCGGAAGCCTAACACAATCCTCCTCTTTTATTCGGGCTTAGGACCGGCAATGCAAGGGTGATCCCTTACATGGACGGAGTTTTTATTATAATCTCATATGAGATAAATTTGTTTTACATTTTCCTTGAATTGGTTTAATGCTTTTGTATCCATCTCTTTCAAAGCAAGATGTTTATTGATTGTTTGGCATCGTTGGGTATTTTGAAGTGTTTCCAAGGTAAAGGAGGAGCTACTGGTCAACTAACTAGGGGTCGATTCAACAACCTTCAAGTTGAAGGTCCCTGTATCGATACCGGGGTGCGCAACTGTGGTAAGGGTGTGCCGAAGTGTAGCTTGCCTATTCAAAAAATAATAATAAAAGATAGCACGCACACGCACATATACTCACATAAAAACTGTTAGCATATTGAAGTTGCATAATATTTGTGGCTTTCACGTAACACTTTCACGCAACACCTTCAATCATGATTGGCACACCACGCAATGTAGTGAAGGCCATGCAAAATTTAGTTGGATAAAGAATGGGATTTATTTATTTCTAGAACCCAAGCCTTTTGTTATATATGTATATACATATACATATAGTAGCCGATCTAGAAAATTTAGAGTGTGTTGTGGGGGGGTTGGGGTGAAAATATAGGTTTAGCATGACTTCATTATATGTTACATAAAAAAGGTATTAATTATAGTTAGTTATTTGTATGCGCAATCATCTTCTTTAAGAGTAAAAAATAATATCTTAATACAAATATAACTAACAATAATTCTTAAGTTGATAACCGAACTACTAAGACATTAAACATCACTAAGATTCTATAAATACACAAAGATGAAATAAAAAAACGATAGCAAATAACTATTAACAATGAGCATTTGTTATCTAACAATTATATAGTTAAACACCACTAATATAACATATTTAAGTAATTGAAGTTATCAAATGCATGTACATGTTAAAATCATAACAAATACAACTTTCAAAATCTTTCAATCTTAAATAGCCTTTTCAAGAGCACTTCAACAAAGACAAAGTGACACCCATTGCAAGCCTACAATATAAAAAAAAGTGTATAACAAACTCTTCTAACTAAATCAATACTAAAAAGTAATATACAAATTTAAGAGCACTTACATAATCAAGTATTAGGAAGGATTTGTCGTCCAGGTCACATCTTTTGGAACTACTGCATAATTGTCTATTTTTGATGATATGTCACGCTCAATATATGTAACTAAGCAATTGTTTGTAAACTCATCACCAATTTTGTTTCTCAAGCGACTCTTTACAATGTTTATAGCAAAAAATACTCGCTCTACTTACAGTAGCAACTGGTAAAAGCAATGTTAATTTTATTAATTGATACACTAAAAAGTAGCTCTTATCTTTTCTTTATTTTACTAATACCTTTGTAATTTTACTTATCCTTTAAGTTGAAGCCCTTGATCATCTCTCATTTCTATAATATAGTTATGAAGTTGATGTTGAAGTTGTCACAAGGATAAAACCTTCCAAGTTGAATCAACTTCTCTCTATTGAAGGAAGTAAAATTATAACATGGATCAAGATATGCAACACAAAGAAGCAATTTGGTATTTCTCTTATCAAATCAATCATCAAGCTCGTTTAACAGATAATTAATGATAACATTAAATACTTCATACCGATAATGATATAAATTTGTTACCTCACTTTGCCTTCGTCTTTCTCGTGCCACTCTCACAATCCTTTATAGTTATTCTCAATTTTCCTAACCTCTATATCATTCTTATTACAAAATAAGTTTATCTTTGCAATATAGCACTCCTATTCATTGTCTTCAATTCTAAACTTATTTAATTGTCTCTTCGAAAACTTCACAAGATTCAAAGCATTGATAATATCTTTGTCTTCTCTTTATAGTAATAATGATAAATTATTTGTCTTTCACAAAATTTCTTCCATCAAATATATAATAAATATAAAATCAAATATTTATATTATACTCCACCAATTGTAAGTATTACCGTTGATATCATCATCACTATCATATGATAACATAAAGTGCATTCACAATAGATTGAAACATTCTGATTAAGTTCAACAAAGTATAATAATTTGAACCCCATGGTATGTCTCCAGCCCTTTTGATTCAAAGGGACTAATTTAATCCTTTATCACTTTCACTAATCCAAGTTTCAACTCCTTACGAACTCTTTAAAATTCTAATTTTTTAAGCTCTTCAAGGCACTTACATAAACTTTCAATGCAATTCATGATTGCAAAAATAACATCAAACAATTAACTTACTTCTTTATATATTTTAGCAACTACTATAACAACTAATTGAAGTTGATGTGCAAAGCAATAAATATAAAAGCAAATAGATTTTTTCTTAATATTAATGCTTTTAATCCGTTAAGCTCACCTCTAATATTACTCGCTTCATCATATCCTTGCTCTTGTAATTGAGTAACACTTAAACCAACTTTGCATAATATTTACATCATAACCGTCATAAGTGATGTTGTTGCAGTAGAATAGACATACACTAAACCAAGTAAGCGCTCAATAATATGACCATCTTTAATAATATAGATTTACCAAAATAACAAGAAATACTTAATCTGCAAAAGAACAAACACAAATAACCTTAACGAGAGTCCAGAGATTAAGGTTCATAGAATCCATGAAATGCAAGACATTAAAAAATCAAGAGAGAGAGAAACTTAACCTTAATTATTGAGAGCTTGAAGAAAGAAGTGACTAGTGAGTCAATTAACTGAATCCTACGTGTTGAATCACTTCGCTGATGCATACTGTACTAAAAGGCTTCACAATGTTGTCACCCACCCAGACCCTGCTGGAAATCGAGAGAGAATAGGACACTAGAGTGATCATCGGTGATTCGATACATACGCAGGAGAGAGAGTCTTAGAGAGACCAATCTCGAGTTTGAGTCCATGCCCAACTAGGCATGCCGGCTACAACTACCCAAGAAAGAGAGAGAGAGAGAGAGACCACCACCATCGCCACTTCCCACCAGGCCACTAGCAGAGAGAGGGGGAGAGTCATAGTCAGTGGTGGCATGGCGTCCTTAGCCCTTGCAATTGCAGCAAGTTGCCATTCAAATATTGAGAGAGAGAGAGACCATCGTTAGTCCACCAAGGTGCTAACCACCACCACCACCCACTGGCAGAGAGAGGGAGCTGGCATTGACAAAAGGAGGTTGGCAGTCTTGGCCCTTGCAACAAGTTACCATTCAAAAATTGAGAGAGAGACCATCATTGGTCTGCCAAGGGGCCAAGCATCACCGTCCACCAACTTAGAGAGGGACCCAACACTGGCAAAGAGAGGAGGACATAGTGAAGAAGGTTGTTGGTTGATATATACATATAGAGAGAGGAGAATTAAGGTTGGGTAAGTGGGTAACAGATCCACTCATCTAGCGTGATCTGAATCATTTAATGATGGTAATGAGTTATTGGTTCAAATCAGATTTGAAAATATGGTCCAAACTCATTATTATAATAAAAAAAGTTTCACATTATCATATTTGCGGGCAGATGGCTACCACTATAACTTTTTCATATAACCACCTTTTATTTTTGAAAATTTTCAAGGGAGTAATTTTCAGTTTTTCAAAAATTAACAAGCACCAAATTAAAATTTTCAACATTTCTGGGGGAGCGGCAACCCCCCACTCCACAATGTAGGTCTGCCATTGTATACATATACATATATATTGAGATGCAAAGCCTTTCGTAAATTTGCAATTAGGAGATTAAAATGTGAATTAAAGATGGATATTAGAGAAAATTAGGAGCTCACTATACTACCTTTTGGATGCAAAATGTTGTGTTGTTTATTGTTTTCTAGTGGCTTTCCAAGATATACATATGTGTCTACTATATACATACATATATAATATATACAAATACATACAAAAATACATTATTTGATTTCAGGCATGAGAAAATTGGATGTCACTTTCTTATTCACTAGGGATTGTTGAAGAACTTGTTAATTAATTCATAAGGTTGCTATTAACACACTACATTATGCTATTTTCACACCCCTTGAACATGCAATACTCCTTCCACACACTGTCTTACGTTGTCCCTCCCGTCTGTACTACTGCAACAATAGTTGTCTCTCTCAGTAAGCTCTTGCTCATCTTTCTGTCATTTTCTTCTTCTCACCTTCTTTTCTTATAATCTGTTATATAGAGGAGGGTGTCTAATCCTATGCCTCATACTCTGTCTTCCTCTTCCTCCTCTTTTTCTTTTCCTCTTTTCCTTCCTTGATAGCCTATTGTTCTTCTCCGATATGTTGTCAGATTGTTCACAGAAAAAGGACAAAAGGTAGACGACCATGGGTAGATGTGCATGGAAGTGTCTTGTTTGTGGAGGCAAAAATAATTACCCATGCTAAAAAGGCACTTGTGGCTTTAGGCCTAAGCAGCTGCATACATGTGATATGAAACATATGATTTTTTCTTTATGTTTTCCCTTGCTTATCCCTTTTTTTTCTTTCTCTAAACAAACAAAAGAGGCAGTGGCACAGACCAAGGAATTGTATCCTAAAAGATAAGTATTGAGAGGTATAGATCTCAAATTGTCTGGATCTATCACAACACTTTGGCACCATAATGGCCTACCCATATAAGTATAATGTACAATTGGTACATCTCTTGCACTCATTAATTTTTACTTATAAACTCAGTTCAATATTACAAAAAGTTCCTCCTTTCACTAAGCAATCACCAATCATTGTCCAATATAGCACAAGTCACGGAGGTTGTAGGGGTTGTCTCATGTTATACATCTGTTGGTTCGAGGTACAAGGTTGGTGCCTTGAAATGTTCACATAGTGTTGTCGACATATATATCATCTAGTTCTGTCCACTCATGTTCTTATCTATCAGTCACATGACAACAACAACAATAAGCCATTCGACAGTGATTGGAGATTATATTTATATGATGTTGGATTTTTAATATATATAATATTCAATCATATTCTCTTACTCTTGTTCTCAACTGAATGGGTCGAGATTGATATCACATCAAATCATATAACACATAACTACAATACATTATTTGTGATCAAATAAATAAATACATAAGATTTAAACATATATCAAATAAAAAAACGAATAACTACTTGTCAATATGATAAATAGTATCATCTCTTAGTCCTCTTAGTTTCATATATTCAACAATATTCATGCGGAATGATAAGTCTCAATTAATAACATTTTGTTTTTGTTTTTGTTTCAATATAGATATATAGGTAGCATGGGGCTCCATTGACCATATATAATTGTAATAAAATACAATAGAAATTAAACATCATTATTTGCTATATAATATAATATAAACTAGAAGATGAAGCACTACATACTACTAAAAAGTGTATGTTTTGATTCACTATCACATATATACCATATATTATATGGTTTTGGATAGTCGCCATTCAAAATAGTAGAAAAAATGTTGTCCACAAAAGCAACTCTAGTGCCACATTGCATCACGCAATAATTACCCAACCCAAGTTGGTCATTAACATTCACTAAGTTCATCTACATTGAGAAATATTGTAAGCAATAGGATACAAAATGCTCTAAACACTACCGTCTTTTATAAATACTAGGAAGTATATGTTACGATGTGTATGTACTTTTACAATATATTCCCTCAAAATCTCAACTTAATTTGCCTCTCGTTTTGTTAATAGCTCAATATGCATAGTTACCATCTCTTATAACATCAACCCATTAGACAACATATAGTATCATAAACTAAGATATCTTATCATCATACAATATCCAATACCAGTCAATGGTCACAAACTACTTCACAATGAAGATGGTCGAAGTCTTCAAAACACTTGATATCCTCAACCATTATGGCTTGAAATTGGAGAACTCCATATAGAAGTAGATTTATCCCGAGAAATATTCCTCACTTACTTGAAGGACAACTCTTTCTTTGTAGATATTTTAGATCGTCAACCTTTAAGACAACGAATAATTGATTCTTATAAGGATATAAATTAAGGATTAAAACCTTATTGCAACTGCTTCATTAGTTGCCAATGTCTCTCGAACAAGATGATTCTTTAACTGCTAGAAAATTTCCTCCAATTCAACTTCTTCTCTTCACTCTGCATCTTCATTGTGAGTTGTATTAAACTATTTTCTCTCCATATCGAACTTTCTCCAGAATTGATCAATGGCTAACAATTGTATAGGCTCATATGCTTTCAACAAAAAGAATATCTCATGAGCACATGGTAACCCATGTGAACATCGTAGTCAGCACCCATATATTATTAGATATGAACCAATAACTTCTCATTTGTTTATTTTTTGTGATTAAATGCAATGAAACCTTATTTCCAGTATCTTAACAAGATCAAAGAAATCTATAGGATAGTTTATGCTAATGATCCGAGATTCCTTAAATGATTTCTTATTTCCATGATTTGTAACTCAATCAATGAATAGAGTTGGGTCTATATCTATCGACTTCTTGATCGGGCTATTTTATATGTACACACTCGACCATATATAACACCACAAATAATCTCATTAGGACATAGGTGTACACCATAAAGAACATGTATACACACATATATACACACATATGAATTATATTCCAAACTTGTTAGTCATGTGAGTGTCATAGTTCAAATTATGATCAAATCACACTGACACAATCTTTTCCTTATACAAACCCAATCACTATTACCTACCATAAGATACTATGATAGAAAAGTTGTTTTAAGTTACTTCTAGTAAACCTAATTGCTCGACATAAATCTTCTCATTTCCAAACTTAATAACTTTCTTCCAACTAACATCAAACACAAGGGCATGTTCTTTTTTCTTGTCAACTGGATAATATGCCTTCTAATATTCTTTGCAATATGTCATATGCATAATAAATGTGATGACTTAAGAAAAATAATGTAATTGATTCATCAATGCAATCTCACAATTTATGCATATTATATTAGGAAAATTGTCCTTATTATATAACTCTTTCAAACATCTCAATACCCCAAAAAATATAATTTTCTTCCTTCTCCGAACTTAAGAAAACAAACTCACAAAAAACTTTTATTAGTAGATGTAAATTCCATGACCTCAACGATAGGCATCTTAAACCTATTCATCTTATAAGTATAATCAATCGCTAATACCTTCAAAAATATACATAAAAGTTGAATTAAAGTAGGATTCACAAATACAATATCATTCACATATTTTGTCTCTAGTATGCTTTAATGTTCTGTTTAATGATGATAACGGCCATTTCATTTAAGAGTTATTAGAGAATTGTTTAACTACCCATTTTTTCTTGCCTTCTCTTTATTCTCGCATTACAAATATGCTTTATTGTGCTAACGTTTAAGTTATCACTCAGTTTCAACTGTGTTAATATTTGTTTTGGCTTAAAATGATTTTTTGTTATTACCTTTGTAAATTTGAATTTAGCATCAGTGTAACTTCTAACAAATATGTCTCCTTCTAAATATTACCCAAGAGGGTGCATCTCACTAATAATGGTCAACTTCCATAATCCATCCACCGGACAAACTCCTTGAAGTAAAAATGGGCGTCTTACGTTTCTGTATTGGTCCTACGTCTACTTTCACATCAACGGCTTTTTTTATTCTATATTCACTTCTATCACATCCAAGCTAAATATCCTTTCTACCTATTTGTTTCGAATAGTTTATTATTATAATAACAATATTATAATCTCCTTCAATACTTCTTGTATATCGAATCAAGTTATCTCAACTACAAAATCATTTCAAATATATCCATTTGGTTTATCATCCTCTGTATTTATTGGACAACTATCAACTTTTTCATTAGAAGTATATCCAGATTCTCATCTTTGACATCATGTACCCCAAAAATAAAATAAAAATGTAACAATCTAAAATCGAAAGGGATAAGAAAAGTGAGAGCATAAGGATTGTGAGAGTGGCGTCTGTCATAAAACTAGACACGCCTCCACGCATTTGGTTCATGGAGAAGACACAAGCAGATGCCAACTACGGCGTCTGCTCCATGTTACAGGGGGCATTTAGGCACGTCTAATGTATGGAGCAAGCACTTCAACTGACGTTTGCTTCATGAACCAGACGCACCAGGAGGCGTTTGTTGTATGGATCAGACGCCAGTTGAGGTGTCTGGTCCATTAAATAGACATGCGGTGGCGTATCTGATCTTATGAGTAAATGCCTCCACTCGCATCTACCGCTTGAAGATGTCACAATTGAGGGCATTTGTTTCAAAATTGAAATGGAAAAGGGAGAGAGGTCAAGAGAAAAGAGGGAGGGGAAGAGGAAACGTACCTTGTGCACTAGCAGTGGCGGTGACAGTGGTGAGATGAGAGAGAGAGATGGTAATAAGGGCATTTTGGGTAGAATAAGTACTACAGGTGTGTAAAAAGAGAATGGGGTTGTGCACGTAAATTTGTACTTTACAGACCTTCTCTTCAAGCCTCTGAGATGGACTTGAAGGGTGCTATGGAACTGCCACGATCCTTATGAACTAATTTATACTTTAAGAACTTGAAGCATATTTTGGGTTGGCCAGTTGAGCAATGTCTCGAGAACTTTTGAACTAATTTATACTTTAAGAAGCAGGTGATGCAAATCAAGTATGATCAGCCACCACTTATTACATTATTTTACGTATGGTTTTTGGTATGATTATTGTCATTACCAACTTTACATTAAGAACAAAGAAACCAGCGCTTAGGAACTTAAAATAGCACTCACTAACCCAGTCGCGGCTCGTGTTAAGGCCACTAAGGCGACTGGCTTAGGCCTACTGAATTTGTGACCGATTATGGTATAAATTTCATACAACAACAACAACAATAACTAAGCCTTTTCCCATACTAGACATAGTATAAATTTCATAGGTCCAAAAAAAAAATTTAGATACTTATTATTTTTTTAGGCCCCAAAATTTGTAAACCATATTTAGAATACCCAATGTCGTAAGCCTGGTAATTTTCATAATTTCTCCTTAGGCCTCAATTTGTGTTGAAACGCCCTTTCATTAGCCTAAATAACTTATCTTTTCACTAATTAATTCCAGCCGATAAAGTAAGTCTTACCTTTGTTGAGACGTCTATAGTTTTGGATATTATGAGCTCATTGTTGGATCCTGACCCATAACTCTTAATGCATTTGAACTCATTGTAAGCTTATTGTAGGTTGGCAAGCAAGAGATTGGGGCTTACAAAACCCAAAAGAAATTCAAACCTAACCGATCAACACGCAGTAAGCAGCCAAGATAGAGCTACACACTTATTTTGTTGCTTATGTGAGCAAGCCAAACATGAGATTGGAAGCGAGCTTAACAAAGGTGAGTTGTACTTGTATTTTAGGTGAGGCGCACTTAGTATTTCTTTACGAGCCCTCACCTCATCCTAAAGTGGGTCCACCACTTATTAAAGATATTTGCTTTTAAATATTAGGATATTTGTAACTGTTGGTGAATTCACGTAGAAAAAACAATGATTAAAAGTACTATCATTCAAAATAAAAGTAAATCAAAAATAAAATTAGTACCATGGATCTCCTTTTCTAATTTCAAGAATTGCCTTTTGATGTTTATAAAATTAATTTAAAAACATTTTATGTTTATTTTTTCTCATGCTGAAACCTAACCAACACAAGGAAAGCCTTTAAAGACATATAGAGGTTTAATACAAAACCTTTGCTTGAGTATTGAAAACTCCCCTTTCACACCATGAAAAACATCCATGCAGAAAATCTGTGCTTAGCGGCGCAAAATCCACTGACGTCTCTCTCTCTCTCTCTCTCGATTTCTACAAGGGTTTGCATGTACTAATTTTCCTAAGTTTGGACCCGACCCGACATGTTGAACTATATCTGTGCTGATCTAGGAACCGACTGAAACCAGAAGCCAAACCGAAACCCCTATGTTTCAGTTCCAGTTCCACCTACCAGAAACAGCAGGCCGAAATAAGCAATTTCAAATCATATGTTTGGTTCCGGTACCAAAATCTCGCATTCATTTTCTGCAATTTCTAAATGAAACTGAACCTAGATCTGATATGGAACCAGAATAGAAATGGGAAGCGAACCAGAATGGAACTGTAATCGAACTGAAACTAGAACTACCTGAGAGTGTCGTCCGATCATCGTTAGTTTGCTGAAGAAAGTAATTGAGAAAAACTTCCTCCATTTAAACAGTTGCGTGGTGGTAACACTCTTCACTTGACTACGTAATGTGGCGATCCACACTGTTTGGATGATGCATTCTTTTCTCTATCAGGACTCTGAACTGTTATTAAGATCAATTTAAAGGGGCAAGATTAGTATGATCATATTCATGTCTATCACCAACTATCCACGTACCATCATGGCTCCACTGCGTTCTTTTGCATTCTTCTGCTTTTTCACGCTTCTCTTTGGACTTCTCTATCAAGGTAATTCCTCAACAAACAGGTGAGCTGCATCACCTTGCATTCTGTACAAAGAAACGATGACAGAGTTTGAGATTATTAGGTTATCTAGTTTTTGAAGACCTGCGGAAAAGGCTTAAAATCCGACAAAGTTTTTCGTTGGCTATTAAAAGCCAACCACAATCCTTCTCTTTTACATCACGACTTGAGATCGATTGAAGGGGTTAAACATTAGGTAATCTAAGAATTTAATTTTTGGTGATGCAGATCTTGTCTTGGCTCGAGATGTAGCGCAAGGCTTGGTTGGTTCGGGGTTCAATCCGGTTGAGAAACAGAATACGAAGGGTAGTGCGTCGCCGGATGTCACTGTTCCATGCATTCGCTTTCCCTTCAACCTTTTCTTCTGTCTCATCAATGGCAATATCTACACCAACCAGACGCTATGCTCCTCCAGCTGCAAGTTGGCAGCTCTTCGTCATATATTAACTTGAATATATACATATACATATATATATACATATATAATCCTGAATGAAGCATATGAATTGAAAAGAAATAAGAAGAAATAGATGGTTTGATGCCATTTCAGATGTTTTGAGTTTGGACTATGAAATAATATATAGAAATTTATATATGACTTGTCTTAGCTTTGGGTCTTGATTCTCATCATGTACAAGTTTCTTTGCGGTCTCAGACCTCAAGTCTTCAAAGGCTAAGCTGAAGTTCCCTTTTCCTTCAGCGTAGCGAAGGTCTCCTTCTAAGACTTGTATGAATGGTTGTATCATCTCAACGATACTTTTCTTTTTGTGCCTTCATCTGCACCTGTAGCTCGCATGTTCATCTGGTTCTCCTGAAATAAGGGGTTACAATGAGAGATTCTATAATATATATATATATATATATATATATATATATATATATGAAGTAAGAAGCTATTGAGTATAAAGAGCACTCATCATTGTATAATGGCTAATTAGTAAAGATGAAGAAATTTACCTTTTTAAGTATAATGAGCAAGCCCATATTTACATCTGACACTGAACTCGTCTTTGCATGAGAAAGCTCAAATCAAATAAGCAAACCAGACGGGTCACAAATAGGCCCAGTTCACACAGTGGCAGACTCATTTTAGGGTGAGGTGAGGCATATGTTTCACTTTAAATCTGAAAAATTCTTGTGTTAGTATTGTATATAGGAAAATATAAGTTTTTTTAAAATGAAATACAAGTGGTTCAGCTCTTTAACTCATTTAGTAGGTGAATATATATATATATATATATATATATATATATATATATATATATATATATATATATACACACACGTTTCGTTGTGATCACGTTGTCTTTGATAAGAAAACTGCACTTTTTCATAGTGAAACAAATGGGTCCTAAAGGAAAGCATGTTCATACTGACACTTGCTGACCTCAATGTCATCATGTCCATTAAAATCGTTGGCTATGAGAATAGTTTCACGGTTTTAATCAGGGTTGTTTTATGAGCTCATGATTCTTTTATACCCCTTGAAAAAGAAAAAAAAAAAAAGACTTGAAAACTTTATATCTTCGCTTTCGGAGAGAAAGCGATCGACCAAAGCACCAAGCCAGCCAACCTCGCTAACTTAACAGGTGTAACAAAGAAGAACACCTCGATTGATCAATTGTTGTTTTATCAGTTTTTTTAGTTTAATAAGATATCTCACACACACACACACACACACACACACACACACATATATATATATATATATATTCACGTATGACCGTAAAAAAATGAATTTAAAAAGTAAAATTTACAGTTTAAATGATTTTTAATTTCAAATATTCATCATTAATTATGTTAATTGAATCATAGACATGTTTAAGTAAATTTTAGATGGATTAATGTATGTTGCTCGATACTTTACGATTTATGTCGTTCGTGTAGCGCCTGTCAACATTGATACAAAGATTGATGACACTTAATGTATATTAGTACATTAAATATAATGCAAGATGAGTGCTTTGATTATCACCGTTTGATTGATCGTAAGAATAATTCGTACCGTGATAATGATCAAGAGCATGAGATAGACTATCTAACATCTCTCTCTCTATCTATATAACTTATATATCATCAAAACCCTTATTTGGACCATACATGGCAGTGTCCCGGCCGTCCCCCACATGAATCCTCACGCATGTCACACAACCCGATTAACCTACTGTAATAAATTTTTTCGGTTGAAACCTAATTTGATAAATTTCGTAATGTTAGTACCCGCCCTAAATCGACGATTTGAGCAAAGTCACAACCGAGAGTTGGAAGAATCCCTAGATAGATCGTAGCGTCTTGTTTTGTCAAGTGCTAGCAATGCCAACGTAGATTGGCAGTCGACGAGTGCCTACCAAACAGATGCGTGTACAACTTGTGCAAATTACCAAGCTCTTCAATCGCACTGCAGTAAATGACGAGACTTCAAACCGCCGAGGGAGTGACAGTGAGAGAAAGTAAAAGCATGACAACACCGAGGACAGTTTCCGGTCATCTTTAATCACGAACGTAAGCACCGATAAGCCGTTTAAACTCACCTTCAGGCCATTTTTCTCCCCTCCTATACAACAATAAAGAAACACCAAAACCAAATCTTTTCCATACTAAAATATAAACCATGATTACATCATGAGTTTTTAATCATAAATGAGTAAATCTTATATGGAAAAAGGCCGAACTACTTATAAACTACATTAGGAAGAAACAGAAATATTACATTTTTGGAGTTAAATACTAATATGACAGTCTAACACTAACGGAAAAAGGGGATAGAGATGGATCACCCACCATTCAGGATAGCTCCTGTCCAAAATGTTATAAACTGTATGCAGGGCTTGATCACTCAGTAAGAAAGAAGGAAGTCGGCATTGAGAAAAAGGGAAATGGGGAGGGCAGTGTAGTTCCTAAAAGTTGTTTCTAGATCCACTCATACGAAAACCGAAGGAATTCCTTGAATTCTGATAGTGGAAGAATCCACGTAGATGACACCACTTAATCGAGGGAAAGGCTTTTAGTTCTGGTTTTGGTAGAAAACCAAAATGCGCCGCTCATGTTTCCACAACCATATCAAGTATAACACACGCATAACAAGAGAGAGGGAGAGGGAGAGAGGGAGTTGCTCACAACCCATGTTAAGTTAGGTACCCTTGTGGACCTCTTCTGCCTGAAATTTAATGAGTTGATAAGCATACTACCCGTTCTCCACTAGAGAATATCTACTTTCTCAAATTTATGTGTATAAATACATGATCCAACAACTCTGCGATCACCCTTGCATTACCGGTCCCAAGCTCGGATAAAGGAGGAGGGTTGTGTTAGGCTTCCGATAGCTAGTGTAAAACTTCGTCGGATTTTATAACATGTATTACAAAAATTATGAGCATTGCTTTGGGGCATCTCCACCTAGTGACTTGCTGTAGAGCCCGAATGTAGTAATAAGTAAGTAAGGGCCACTACATTTTCGTCTGAATGTAGTGAATCAATTGCAGAGAGAGTTCCCACATCATGAACGAGTGTGGGTAAAGAAGTTAGTTCTGCTACATTGCCGCCCGAATGTAGTGAATAATTTATAGAGAGGGTCTCCGCATTTTGATTATGGATGGATGCGGGGATAAGGAAGCTAGTCCTAGATAATAAGATTCGTATTGGTTCTTAGAATATCGAAATATTATCCGATAAGCTAATGGAGGTGATAGATACTATGATTTGGAGAAAGATTCATATTGTATGTTTAGAAGAGATACAATAGGTTGGAGAAAAAGCAAAGGAGATAGAGGATACAGGTTTCAAATTATGGTACTCAAGTAAAGAAAAGGCTCGAAACATAGTTGGTATTATCATAAATAAATATTTAAAGGATAGTGTAGTAGACATACAATGATATGGTGACCGAATCATGACATTGAAATTAATGTTAGGAGTAGAAGTTTTGAATATAGTTTGTCCTTACGCACCCAAAGTAGGACTAGAATATAGTATAAAGACAACTTTTTGAGAAGAGTTAGATAAGGTGATTCAAAAGATTCTACAAAGGGAGATGATTTATTTAGGAGGAGACTTAAATGGACATGTCGGTAAAGAGGCATTAGGATATCAAGGTATTCATGGAAACTTTGGTTTTGGTGATATAAATGAGGAAGGTAGGGAGATTTTAAATTTTGCTATGGCATTTGATCTATTTATAGTCAATACAATTTTCAAAAAATGAGATGAACATTTAATTACTTATAAGAGTGACTTATCACAAACACAAATTAATTACTTTATTTATAGAAAAAAGATAGAGCGTGTTGTAAAGATTGTAAGGTAATTCCAGGAAAAATCTTAACCACCCAAATCGACTTTTAGTTATGGATTTACAAATAAAAAAAATGGACAAGGAAGAAAAGAGTGCATCGAGCTATTTGGACTAAATGGTGGAACCTCAAAAGCGAGAAATAAGATATATTTAAACAGAAAGTCCTTCAAGGAGATGTTTGGAATTATGTTGGTACACCCTATGATATGTGGAATAATATGGCTATACATATTAGGAAAGTGGCAAAAGATGTATTAGGTGTATCTGAGGAAGGTGTACCGGCACAAAAAGAAGCTTGGTGGTGGAGTGAAGTAGTGCAAAATAAAATCAAGGCAAAGACGGCATGTTACAAATTACATTATGCTAAGAAAACTAGTGAAACTTTAGAGACTTATAAGAAAGCAAAGAAGGAAGCGAAAATGGCCTTGAGTGAAGCAAAAGCTTAAATTTGGGAGCATTTATATAAAAAACTCAATTTAAAAGAGGGTGAAAGAGATATTTTTAGGATAGCTAGGGCTAGAGATAAGAAAACTAAAGATCTTAACTATGTTAGATGCATCAAGGACGAGGATGAAAAAATTATAGTGGCAAATGATGATATAAGAAATAGATGGAAGAACTATTTTTATAAGCTTTTTAATGAAAATAAAGATGTTAGTATTAGCTTAGGAGAGTTAGCCAAATTAGAAAAGTATATAAACCACAATTTCTACCGACGTATTCAAAAGAATGAAGTCAAAGAGGCTCTTAAACATATGAAGGGTGGTAAATCGGTAGGACCACATAATATTCCTGTAGAAGTTTGGAAAATACTAGGAGAAATAGGAATCACTTGGCTCATAATACTATTTGATGAAATATGGAAAAACCAAAAGATGCCCGAGGAATAGAGAGCAAGTACACTTATACCCATATATAAGAACAAGGGAGACATTCAAAATTGTGCAAATTATCGAGGTATGAAGTTAATGAGTCATACTATGAAATTGTGGGAAAGAATTATCGAACATAGGTTAAGACAAGTATCAAGTACAACAGAGAACCAATTTGGGTTGATGTGAGGTAGATCTACTGTTGAAGCGATTTACCTTTTGGTACGTCTTATGAAACATTTTAGAGAAAAAAGAAAGACCTTCACATGATATTTATTGATCTAGAAAAAGCTTATGATAGAGTACCGAGGGAGGTTCTTTGGAGAACTTTAGAAAAAAGAGGTATCCCATTAACATACATTAACCTTATAAGAGACATGTATGATGGTGCAAAAACATGTATGAGGACTCATGAAGGAATGACAGACTTCTTTGAAGTTAATATTGGGTTACATCAAGGATCAACTTTAAGTCCATACTTATTTATAATGGTGATTGATGAGTTAACAAAACATATTCAAGATGAAGTACCTTGGTGTATGTTATTTGCAGATGACATTGTATTAGTGGAGGAGTCCAAGAAAAAAGTTAATAGAAAATTGGAACTATGGAGAGAAACATTAGAAAGCAAAGGCCTCCGACTTATTAGAACAAAGACAGAATATATGAAATATAAGTTTGATCATTTGGTTATCTTAGAGGACATAAAAATTAAAATTGGCACACATTGCATCCCGAAAAGGAAATTTTTAAATACCTAGGGTCAATTTTTCAGAGTGATGGAAGAATTGATGGAGATGTTACGCATACAATTAATGTTGGTTGGTTAAAATGGAGAGGAGCATAAGGTATTCTTTGTGATAAGAAGATACCATTAAAGTTAAAAGGTAAATATTATAGAGCAGCAATTAGGCCTGTCATGTTTTATGGTTCTAAGTATTGGGCAATTAACCATCAACATGTACAAAAGATGTCTTTGACAGAAATGAAAATGTTGAGATAGATGAGTGGTCATAGAAGAAAATACCGTATACATAATGAGGTTATTAGAAACAAATTAGGAGTGACACCAATAGAGGATAAAATGAGAGAATATCGTTTAAGATGATTTGGACATATAGAAAGAAGATTAAAAGAAGAACTTTTAAGAAGGTATGAAAAACTAAATTTGGAAAGTATTAAAAGATCTAGAGGACGACACAAAAGTGTTGGAAGAACGATCCAGCTTATTGTGAGTTAACTGCTAATATGGCACACCATAGGGATGTGTGGAAACAAAGAATCCATGTAGCCGACCCTGTCTAGTATGGGAAAAGGCTTAGTTGTTGTTTGTTTGTTGTTGTTGTAAATACATGATCCATCGTTACATATTTCATCCACACTTAGAAATTCCACATACAGACAGATATTATGAATAGAGCCATGCTTTCCTTCTTATCAGCCACTCTCTATCTCTGCTGCTGTTAGTCGCTTCTGCCTTGCTCTTCTTGGCTGCAGCAAGGGCGAATTTCATTTCGGGCGTTGATATTAGTTGGGGCACAGACCATGTGGCCGTCATCAATCAAGGCCAGAAGATTCATCTTTCGTTGGTCAGTGTTTCTGGTTCAGGCTTCCGATCAAAAGAAGAGTTTTTGTACGGTAAATTTGATGTGAAAATCAGACTTGTACACGGCAACTATGCTGGCACAGTCACAACCTTCTATGTAAGCTTATGTATATCATAACTAATTGTTTGTTTGAAAATTAACAGTAAGCTTGTTTCTTGAAAGTTATCCACTCAATCAAGCTTATATATACATACAGACATACATTCACACAAACATACATATACACACACACAGAGAGAGGGATTTTCAACTTTTGTGTTTTCTTTTACTTAGATTTACTTTCAACGAAAAAATAATTGAGGTAAAAAGAAGAAACCAATATATGGGCATTAATTTTTATGGTTTTCTTTTCTCTAGTCTTTAAGTTTCCAAGAATTCAGCTTATAATTTACGAATTTGTTTGCGCAGTTGGGTGGTTCAAGCCGGTCTAGAGATGAGATCGACATGGAGTTTCTTGGCAATCTCAGTGGGCAACCTTACACTTTACACACCAACATCTACACACAGGGCAAAGGAGACAGAGAGCAACAATTCTACCTATGGTTCGATCCAACCAAAGATTTTCATGCTTACTCCATCTTATGGAACCCCCAAATGATAATGTAAGCAAGCGTACATACATATGTATAAATACATACATATATTGCACGTATACGTATGCCATATTGTACACCGAAGGCAATTTTCTGAAGATGGAATGTTTCATTATTTAAGTCATATTGCTTATATCCAATCTCAACCGCGTATCTCTGCTTAAATTAATCTTATAATGCATGCAGATCAATATTTTTACTGTTAAAAGGGGAAGACTGGGCCACGCGAGGTGGGTTGGTCAAGACGGACTGGGCTCAAGCCCCGTTCACGGCCGCACTCAAAAACTTGGCCATCGGTGGGTGCGTAAGCATGGGGTCATCCGCTCCAATCTGCACCAACAAGACTTCTTCTTGGATGGATGAAGACCTTCAGTTATACCAGGAGAAGCTAGCTTGGGTGCAGAAGAACTACATGGTTTACAACTATTGCAATGATGCCAAGAGGTTTCCACAGGGTTTTCCTACAGAGTGCTCATTTGGACTACAGCCCTGAAACTCTCATCTAACGCTTCTTTTGCCTTCAGTGTGTGTGTTTGTACACAATTGGCACGCAAATAAGTGAACTCTCTCTCTCTCTCTCTCTCTCTCTCTCTCTCTCTCTCTGTCTCTGTGTGTGTAAGGTTAGGAGACAACTCTTATGGATCTGCCATCAAATAATGAAATTTCTGCTATTTTGCCCTTCAATATATTTGCAGTACTGCACCAATCCTAGCATGGGAAAGTGACTTAGTTTGACGGCAAATATCTAACTAATCACCAAATTCAGAATGTTTTAGTGTTATTCGGCTTTGATAGACCGAAGTGCCGGATTCTATTAGAAGCGCAAGAAATTAGTTTAATGGTTTCTTTTCATTGACAAACTGGACTTGTGTAGAGATTATCCAGTACAACCAAAGCATACAAAGAGGACATACTACCCATAAGCGTTTAGCTCAGTTGGTTCAAGTGGGTTCGGCACTTCTTCCAGTTAAGCAAGGTCTCGAGTTCGAATCTTGTGAATAGAGAAAACCCACGACAGATCTTTTGCCCAATAGACCTGGCCGTATCGGAGTAAACTAGATCATGGGTTGTAAACAGACCGTTCCAGTTCCACCAAAACTGCCGGATCATCCTCAGCATTATGAGCAATTCTAATGCTAGATCAGGTTATCTGGAGGTCTCCATCTAGAATAAGAAAGCATATCATTCATCTCATCTTGCATACCCAAAAACATCATGCATGCCTTGGGAATCGAACTCACCACCTCTACCTTGGAATGAGAGAGTCCAACCAAATGAGCTAAACGGTTTAAAAAGCATGCTTTTATTTGGAGATATGTCTGCCAGTAGTAATGCTGAGGGCTCAAGGAGGACATACTACCGATAAGCGATCCAGTATTTATTGTGCTCTTCTCCATCCTACACTGCACCCAGAGCGTTGATTCACTCGTAGGACTCTCTCATGCTCACTGGCAAGCAAAGAGTTCGACTCTCAACCGGGGCGTGTTAGGTAGGCTTCAACCTCTGATTGTAACCAAAAAATGAAAAATGAGAGAAGACGTGTAAATTGTTCATAAAGATGTGAAGCCGAGAAATGTCCATTTTCGACAGTTTCACGGGAACGGCTACATTGGCCATCTAGCCATTTCCCGTGGAGCCGGATACAAAGCAAAACCGTAACAGTTGATTTGTTACGGATGAACTCTGTAACCGACCAGATAAGGGCTTAACCGATTGAATATGGGCTTAGAAAATGGAAAACCCAACCAGGATATCCGGGAGGAGGAGTCAGATAATCCTCTATAAATACAGAGCAATACACACACAGAAAAACACTACAAACAGTAAACCACTCTGAAAAACCGACTGCATAGAAACCAAAAAAGCAAAAACACATACCTTCTTCTTCTAGTCTCGTCTTGATTAGAGACTATCCGTTGTATAACTGGTTTTTGTCGGAAACCCCTGAAGAAACCAAGTGAGTATGTTGCAAAGGTCAAACGGTAGTGGTTTTAGAAAATCGTGAGCAGAAACTAGTGGTTTTCTAAAGTTGTTCCTTCCCGATTTTAGAAAACCACCACTGCCTCGAGCGACACACTAAAAAGTTTGTTCCGCCCCTGGATAGTTTCAGAAGCTATAAGTTGCCACTTGGTAAAATTACAAAAATATTCAGATATTTTTTAGTAAAAAGTTATTTTTACTCTTAAACGAGCGAAAAGACTGTATTACCCTCTGACTGTTTATAGAAATTACTACCTTCCTGCCCTTACTCGGTAAAAGATTCATAGATTTGTACTATTTTAAAAGACAAGATTACTCGTGTCTTTTTGAAAATTTACAAATTTGAATTGAGGGGTAAAATTATGGATTTACCCTTGATGAGTGACGAATTTTACAAAAAAAAAAGGATATCAAGTTTATTGTTCTGCTCATAGTTCTTTTTGAAAAATTACAAAATTGGATAGATAGATAACATTATTGGTTTACACTTGTTGTTTAGAGAAATTATCGGAGGCAGGAATTTTTTGGAAAAAATTACAGATTTATTCATAATTTGATTCTATAATAGAATCAAGTTATTAAAAACTCAATAATGGTAGTTAAATTTTTTATAAAATTAGTTTTAAGTACCATGAGTTATTTTCAATTCAATAGTTGGATATTATGCATTCTATTAGTTAAATATTTGTTATCTCTTACATGTTGCTTGGTATATGTTTTTCTCTTAAACCGCCTAATTGTTAATTTTACCAAACATATAAAAATGAATTTAAGAATATGTGTATCTGAACTGACAAAAACAGAAAAACTAAACGGTCTAAATTTTCAAACGTGGAATAGGAGAATCTCGTTGGCTATTATACTAAAAGGTTTAGAGTTTGTATTAAAGGAAACAATGCATCGACCACCTCCTAACGCTACAAAGCAATAAAAGAAAATGTATAAAACATTATTAAGAGATGTCATAGTTGCAAGAACAGTCATGTTAACATACATGGAGAATGATCTAATTAGGGTCTTTGAAGAATATGATACTACAAAAGAGTTGTTTGGTTCAATAACAACTAAACTACATATGCAATTACTACTACAAAGGTATAACTCCTATAAAATGAAAGGAGATAATGTAGTGAAACATGTGAACCATATGATGGTAATGGCAAAAGATTTAGTTGTACCGAAATGAGTTATCCCAAAAATGATGTAAATATTCACAATACTGAACATGGTCACTACTCACTACTGTTCTTAGACTAGGGCATGAAATAAACCTTTCAGAACTATCTCTCAATCTAGCAATTGAACAAGAATATATGAACAAAAATAGTAAAGAGAAATTACTAGTGGTGTAAGACGAGATAAGATCTAGCTCCAAAGTCAATCAGAGAAGAAATAAACTAAATAAAAAATTTGACAAAAATAACAAAAGTGTAGTCAATCTTTTAAGAAAATACAAGAAACAACTTTTCTTGTCAAATATTTCAGTTATGAAAAAATATGATATTATAAGAGAGATTGTCATAATAAGAAAAGTAGAGAAAACAACCGACAATACGGACAATCGTAAAAGCAGGATATAATCTGCGTGATATTATAATGTTTATATGAACCATCTAGTTACTAATTCGTGGACGGACTCTAGAGCAATGAGACACATCTTAAAGAGAAAAGAATAGATAATGGATCTAAAGGAATATAAATCATAAGAACATTGGGTATACATAAAAAACACACCTTTTTAGATTTTCTTGAAATTGTGTCCTTTAGAATTTATTTACAAGGCACACCTCTTATATTGACTGATGTACTGATCGTGTTATGCATAAGGTGCAATCTGGTTTTGGTCCTTCCCTTGGCAAAAAAGGATCTTGAGGTCAAGTTTATTCCTAGCAAAGTAATTGTGGGGATGTATGAGAGAGTGTTTTTTTCCAGAGAATTTGATGTAGAACATAGATTATTTAAGTTGAATATCAATAAAAATGAAAGCTTTTTTGCTTATATTGATTGTGCCTTTAACGTTAATGTGAATATATGACATAAACGCTTAGGGCATATAAGTCTGAAAAAGTTGAGAAAATTATCCAACTTTGACTTACTGCCAAGTTTTGAGGAAAACACTTTCAATAAGTACAAAAATTATATACAAGAAAAAATTATGAGAATTTTTTTTCAAAGAAACAACAAGGGCAACAACCCTTTTGAAAATTATTCATATTGATTTATGTGGACCCTTTAGAGTAAGATCACATTTTGAAAATATTTATTTCATAACTTTTATTGAAAATTACTCGAGATATACATACATATATATATATATATATATCTTAGCGTATAAATTTGAGATACTTAAAGTATTTAAAGAATATAAGCATAAAATTGAAAATCAACTAGGGCATATAATCAAAGTCTTAAGATCATATAGAGATGGTGAATGCTCTGTAAAAAATTTAGAATTTTGTAAAGAATTTAGTGTTTTGAAACAAAATAAAATGCCTAAGATACCTCAGCAACATGGTGTAGTTGAAAGATATAACAAGGCCTTACTAAATATGACAAGGTCAATATTAATAGATGTCTCTATACTAAGGATATTTTGGAGAGAAGTAATAAGTACAACAGTGTATATACTCAATAGAGTACCATATAAAGTTGTATTTACTATACTATATGAGATATGATTTAGAAAAAAACTCAACTTAGGTCATCTCAAGAGGTGGGAGTCTGTCGCTAATGTTAAGATCCTTGCTTAGTTTAGATAGAAACTAGACAACAGGTCCTTGATACGTATATTCATCGGATATCCTAAATGCTCAAAGGGATATCAATTTTATCATAAGGACCATGGATTGATAGAAAACAAAGATGTTGAATTCTTAGAAGGTACTAAGAATGATATCCTTGAGAATAATGATGAATATGTTGACGATTTAGTAGATATAGATCAATTATCATTTGAACCCATAGAAGGTCTTCCTAAATCAATCGAAACTTTAAATGGACATAAAAAGCCTAGGACTCTACCGTCCTACTTAAGGGATTTAGATTACCTAACTAATAACTTACCAATCAACAAACTATTAACTCATATGAAATAATAGAGTGGGAGAAAGTTATGGATGAGGAAATAAAATTCATTGAGAAAAACTAAGTCTAAGAGTTGACTGATTTGCTAAAAATAAGAAAAGTCATAGGTTGTAAATGAGTTTTGAAAATAAAATATAAAGTTTATGGATCAATCAAAAAGTTTAAAGCAAGGTTGGTTGCAAAGGGATTTTTGTAAAATGAAAGGATAGATTATGTTAAGACATATTTTCTTGTTGCGAAATTTGTATCTATAAGAATAATCCTTGAGATATCAGTATATTATGATTTGGATTTACAACAGTTAGAAATAAAAACTACTTTTTCAAATAGAGATTTAGATGAATCATATATATGTATCAGTCAAAAGGATATATAGTTGAAGGCCAAGAAGATAAAGTATATAAGTTAAAAAAATCCCTATATAATATGAAACAATCACCTCGCTAATGGTATTTGACTTTTTAAAATATCATTATTGAACTTGGGTTTGTGGCAAATGAGCTTCATTACTTTGTATATGTTTCAAACACTGAGAGTCACTTTGTCATCTTACCATTATATGAGGATGATATATTATTGATTGAGAATGACAATGATATGATTGTTAAAACCAAGTCATGATTAAACTTAAGGCTTGAAATGAAGGATATAGGGGAAGCATCCTATATCCTAGGTATAAAGATTTATCGAGATAGATAATCTAATATTCTATACCTGAGTCAAGATAGATATATTGATTATATCCTCAAGAAATTTAAAATGAGTGAATGCAAGTTTGTTTCTACACTTGTTGCAAAAGGAGTAAAACTTAGCAAGGCTAATTGTCCCGATGAAAGAGACGATAAGCCTAACATTCCTTATGCACAAGTTGTGGACAACTTCATATATGTTATGCTATGTACATGACCTGATATCAGCTTTGTTGTTGGTCTTGTGAGCAAACATCAAAGTAATCTCGGATGACAACATTGGATAGTTGTGAAGAGGATTCTAAGATATTTCAAAGGAACAAAAGACTTAAAATTATATTTTCAAGCAAATGAACTAAAAGTAATACGATACTTAGATGCGAACTTTGCCGATGATGATAACAAATTAACCTAAGGACAAATATTTTATTTGGAGGTAGAGATATTTTTTGGGCATTTAAAAAACAGGGTTGTATAGAGTTACATACACAAGAAGCTGAGTATGTGGCTTGTTGTATGACTGCAATAAGTGTCGTTTAGATAAGCTGCTTCATACGATATTTGAAGCTAGACATAGCCGATGAGCCAATTGTCATTTACTCTGATAACAATGTAGCAATTACTCTAATCAAGAGTGAATATGATAACTCTAAAAGCAAGCATATAATGGTGAAATACCACTATGTTCATAATATAGTTATGAGAAAGGAAATATTCATCTCATACATGCCAACTAAAGATATGTTGGCAGACCCCTTAACTAAAGGCATAAAAGAAGATCTTTTCTTAAAACATATTATAAACATGAGTTTGATATATGTTTGATATTTGTATAGGTAAAAAACCACACAATGGGTAATGATTTCAATAGTAATCATAAAATGACATTACTTAAAAAACCCCACAAAAGTGGGAGGAAAACTAGTATGTCAGATCATTTGGCTCGAATGACTAAGTGGGAGATGTGAAGCCGACAAATGAATATTCTCGACAGTTTCATGGGAACGACTAGATTGGCCATCTAGTTGTTTCTCGTGGAGGCAGTTATAGAGCAAACCTGTAATAGCCGGTCTATTACGGATGAGTACAGTAATCGACTGAATAAGGACTCCAAAAATGAAAAGCCCAATCAAGATATCTTGGAAGAGGAGTTAGGCGCTGCTCTATAAATACAAAGCAGCACACACATACAAAAGACACTGGAAATAGTAAACCTCGTTTCGAACTGAACTTGTCAATTTATTAAGACCTTACAAAACCGTCTAGGGCCACATCCTTAGAGATTTGAGAGATGTCTAAATGTTTACATACAATATATATTTTTGTTGAGTCCAAGCAATGCAGATCTTTGCAACATACTTACTCGGTTTCTTCAAGGGTTTCCGATGGTCACCGGTTGCGCATCGGATAGTTTCCGATGAAGACGAAGACCAAAAGAAGAAGGTATGAGTTTTTGCTTTTTTTTTGGTTTCCACACGTCCGACTGTTCATAACCAGGAGGATGCGAGTCTTCCAAATTGACGTGATATCACCTGTTCCAAGGATTGAAGAATTTCTTTTCAAATTCATGTAAGTTTTGAAATGAAACTCATTTCAAATTCTCCCCTACCTTTGCCATCGATTACAGTGTCGATCATATTGAATCTTTCATTAGCTTACCGGCAGTCAACCGATGGTTTACAAAAATAAGAAAAAGTAATGTCTATACTTTAACTGTTTAAGCATTTAAAGCGTGAATTTAAGAACTATAATTCGAAATAAATTTAAGTGCTTCGTAATTAAAATCAGACTCGGAGCCACCTCAGAACTGGACGTGGATTGACAGATACAAAATCGCAATTGGAAATGCCCGAGATTGGTTCAGTTATGGTTTGTGGTTTGAAGGCAAACCGGAGTGGGATATGTCTACACAAGCGCGTCTATTTTTATACACATTATATTTTATATAGAGAGATGGAGAGAGAACATGGTGTACACTTAGGTGATAAGTATATCTATATAAATATCAAAATCTGAACTATCCGTCTTCCCTTGATGAATGATTGAAATTCAAATTAAAAATAAAAGGTGTTATCTTAATTATCAAATTGATAGATAGTTTAAATTTATATTAAAAATAAAAGATGTGTGTATGAATAAAGTATACTTAAAATATATTTTTTAAAATTTAAATTTCAATCATCTATGTCTCAAAATCAGTCATTGAAATTTATTTAGATATGCGAGTACTTTAAATGTGTTAGCTTATACCAAATTATATATATAATATGATATATTTTTCATGTTATATTCTTATTGTTTGTCATTGCCAATCTCAACCAGGTGATCAAGAAAATAAATAGTTGAGATCCCGATCTCAACGACCCATTTCTTTCATCGAGTGGTCAAAATTTCCACAAATATGACAAATATATACCATTTTGATTCAACGCATGTACTTACACACATAGGGTCCGGTTTTTCTTTATATATATATACACTGATCCGGTCAGGGGCGTCTGATCTGAAATTGCGTTCGTTCATATCCATGGATGTGTTATATAGCGTTCTGCGCCTCTTTTGGCAGATATACTGCGTAGATAAATAAATGCCTCAGCACAACAGTATAAGAGAAGATGCATGAGTAGAAGACGGCAATCCAAAAGATAGATTTATAAGAGAAAGAGAGACAGGTGTGGCCAAATGGCCGTGCTCCTTTGGGCGTCGTTTCTTCCGAAAACAGTCTCACGGTCGCCTATCCATGCGCATTTCTCGTTCCCCATTGCAGGACTCGTCGTCTCATCCACTCGATTCTCTTCGCCGAGGCGTGCGCGTTTGCTTCACATTGCTGTATCTGCCGCTACCACTTTCAATCTCGGTCTTACTCAGCCCGCTGATCGGTCTCCCCCTGAAGTAAATCTTTTCGCCATCTCTAGTTTTTCTTTTCCTCGTTTATTTTCTTTATGGATTTTGTGTTTCATTCAATGTTTTATTGCTTTTCTTAGCGGAATTCTTTGTGGGTGTTTATGTTTTCTTGTTGGTTTTGATTTTGGAGGCTTGGTTGTGTAGCTTCTGCATGTGTTTGGGGTGTTGACACCAGTTTGTGTCAGTCCTCGTGAGCATTTCAAGTATTGGATGAAAAACGGTGGCTTTTTCTTGTTGTAGTTCTTCGAAACACCTTGTTTGCTGTCTGGTGCTGTGGTTGTGTGTTTGTATTCTTATATTGACTTGGAACTCTTAAGGATTTCTGGAGAATGGAAATTACTGTCTTATAGTTGCGATATGAAGATTACTGATTGCTTGGTAGACAGAATCTTCCATACTTGATGTGATTAAGTGTTTGTAACTACTTTTTCTTTGTTGGTTTTAAGGAATGAATCCGAAACTCTTAACTGTTATTAGTTCTTTCTGATATGTGTACGGAGAATCTACCTTAAACTGCATCATTGATCTCGATTCACCTGTACAGATTAAAATTTCTGCAAAAGAGGCTGATTTTTCAGAATGGAAGGGTGACATATTAGCAGTTGGTGTAACAGAGAAAGACATGTCAAAGGATGAAAATGGGGCATTCGAGAATGTAACATTAAGAGTTCTTGATGGTAAACTCGGGGGTCTCTTGGCAGAGGCGTCTAAAGAGGAGGACTTTACTGGAAAAGTGGGGCAGTCGACAGTTCTTAGGCTTCCTGGCTTGCCGTTCCGCAGACTTGGATTGATTGGCCTTGGCCAAAGTACTTCTGTCTCCGCTTATAAGGGTCTTGGTGAAGCTGTTGCAACTGCTGCAAAGGCTGCTCAAGCAACTGATGTTGCTGTCACATTAGCATCTTATGATAGTCTTTCTGAAGATGTGAAGCTTAATGCAGTGGCTTCCGTGGCATCAGGTGCAGTAGTATAGGACAATTATAGCTTTTCCATTGAGATCTCTTTCTGATTTCAACCAGGTAAAAGACACACAGACACGTGCACATTTGTGTAACTGCATGTGATTTAAATAGATACAGCTTAAGCCTGAATCTTTTTCTTTTTGACACTTGCTTTATCTTAAGTATGTAGTTTTCTCTACTTCATTCGTTTCTCCATTTTCCTGCCATTCGTTAGGTTTTCAAACTTAGTTAACTTTTGTTTTCAAATCTACTGTTAGGAATACCTTCTCCTTTTAACTTGCGATTCCATTTACAATGTTTCAGAATAGTTTTTTTTTGGCTCATTCAGGAACTATGCTTGGTGTCTATGAGGACAATAGGTTTAAGTCAGAATCAAAAACACCATCACTTAAGTCAGTTGATATAATTGGCTTTGGAGCTGGTCCTGAACTAGAAAAGAAGCTCAAATATACAGTGGATATTTGTTCCGGAGTAATTTTGGGTAGAGAACTTGTAAATGCACCTGCCAATGTACTTACCCCAAGTAAGTAATTGCCTTCTTGTTTGGTTTCACCAGGCTCTGTTTTTATTTTATGCATCTTAGTGAGCAGAAGTATTTATCAGTTTCTAAGAAAATCTTACGGCTATCACTTTGCAGTTGCTCTAGCAGATGAGGCGTCAAAAATAGCATCTGCATTTAGTGATGTCTTTACTGCAACCATATTAGATGCCGAGCAGTGTAGAGACCTAAAGATGGGTTCCTACTTGGGTGTTGCTGCTGCATCTGCGAATCCCCCTCGCTTTATTCACTTACACTATAAACCTCCTGGTGGTGATGTGAAGGTGAAGCTGGCGATTGTCGGAAAGGGTTTGACATTTGATAGGTATGGATAGCTTCATAAGGTTGTACAGCATCGCAAAACAAGTTTGCTAACTTAAATCATAACTGCTGCAATTTATTCCTTCAAAGTTTAGAAACATCCACAATATTGAATTTAAAAACTAAAAGCCCACTGATTCCAGTGTAATAAACTACAAATTATTACATAAAACCAGATAGTAAATAAGAAACAGTTTTCGATCTTATAAACCATCATATATCCAAGAGTCGGTATAATAAATACCTAAGGAGTTAAGTGCAACTGATCCGAGTAAAGAACCAAGTTCAGCATGTCTATGCTTGCAAAAAGCTAAATATAAGATTCTAATTTGAAGTCTAAATGTTAAAAATTTGTGGAAGACATTATATCAAGTTAATCATCATTATCGTCATTGTTTCTGCTTCATTATATTCATGTTCCAAAACATGATTACTAACATCTTGGTTCTCATGAGTATGTGGCCCTTTCTCTTTTAGCCACTACATGTTTCTGTTCATTGAGCATAGTCGTGCTCTTTTTCAACCGATTTGTAAAACATATTGTTCTATGTGGTTTTGTGGTACTAGTGTTTGCGCGTGCTCTTAGTATAAGCTTTTTAATGAAAATAAAGATGTTAGTATTAGCTTAGGAGAGTTAGGCAAATCAGAAAAGTATATAAACCACAATTTCTACCAACGTATTCAAAAGAATGAAGTCAAAGAGGCTCTTAAACATATAAAGGGTGGTAAATCGGTAGGACCTGATAATATTCCTATAGAAGTTTAGAAAATACTAGGAGAAATAGGAATCACTTGGCTCACAAGACTATTTAATGAAATATGGAAAAACCAAAAGATGCCCGAGGAATGGAGAGTGTATACTTGTACTCATATACAAGAACAAGGGAGACATTCAAAATTGTGTGAATTATCGAGGTATCAAGTTAATGAGCCATACTATGAAATTGTGGGAAAGAATTATCGAACGTGGGTTAAGACAAGTATTAAGTACAACAGAGAACCAATGTGGATTCATGCCAGACAGATCTAATATTGAAGTGATTCACCTTTTGAGACGTCTTATGAAACATTTTAGAGCAAAAAAGAAAGACTTTCACATGATATTTATTGATCTAGAAAAAACTTATGATAGAGTACCAAGGGAGGTTCTTTGGAAAACTTTGGAAAAAAGAAGTATCCCATTGACATACATTAACCTTATAAGAGACATGTATGATGGTGCAAAAACATGTGTGAGGACTCATGAAGGAATGACAGACTTCTTTGAAGTTAATATTGGGTTACATCAAGGATCAACTTTAAGTCCATACTTATTTATAATGGTGATTGATGAGTTAACAAAACATATTCAGGATGAAGTACCTTGGTGTATGTTATTTGCAGATGACATTGTATTAGTGGAGGAGTCTAAGGAAAAAGTTAATAGAAAATTGGAACTATGGAGAGAAACATTAGAAAGCAAAGGCCTCTGACTTAGTAGAACAAAGACAAAATATATGGAATGTAAGTTTGATCATTTGGTTACCTCAGAAGACATAAAAATTAAAATTGGCACACATTGCATCCCCCAAAAGGAAAGTTTTAAATACCTAGGGTCAATTTTTCAGAGTGATGGAAGAATTGATGTTGATGTTACGTATAGAATTAATGCTGGTTGGTTAAAATGAAGAGGAGCATCAGGTATTCTTTGTGATAAAAAGAAAGATAAATATTATAGAGCAGCAATTAAGCCTGCCATGTTTTATGGTTCTCAGTGTTGGGCAGTTAATCATCAACATGTACAAAAGATGTCTGTGACAGAAATGAAGATGTTGAGATGGATGAGTGGTCATAAAAGAAAAGACCGTATACATAATGAGGTTATTAGAAACAAATTAGGAGTGACACCAATAGAGGATAAAATGAGAGAATATCGTTTAAGATGGTTTGGACATATAGAAAGAAGATCAAAAGAAGAACCTATAAGAAGGTATGAAAAACTAAATTTGGAAAGTATTAAAAGAGCTAGAGGATGACCTCAAAAGTGTTGGAAAGAAACAATAAAGAATGATCTAGCTTATTGTGAGTTAACTGCTAAGATGACACACGATAGGGATCTGTGGAAACAAATAATCCATGTAGCCGACCCCGTCTAGTATGGGAAAAGGCTTAGTTGTTATTGTTGTTTGCTTATTTTTCCACTATGTTGTTCCTCAAGTTCGTAATTGTGATATCAAGTGATACATAAAGCCACACATAATTTCTGAAATTTCATGCTGAGCCTCTGACCTTTGGTGGCATTGTAGCATAATTTCATGGGTTTGCCCCAAAGGTTGTTCATCAAAAGTAGTGATCTCATACTGGGTTGAATCCTATCAAGTTTTTTGAATAAAAACAAGATGGCAAGAAAAACTGTTCTGATTTATCATTGATGTTTTCTAGTTGGAAAGAAAAGTAAATCTGACTGGGAACAACTTGACTACTCAAAAACCAATTTGTTTACTCTCTTCAGCAAAAGTAATTCTGAAGGATCAAATCCTCAGGAAAAGACTGTCTGACCAAGACAACGTTCTTCACATCTAACTTCAGAATCTATCCAGATACTTTGGAAATCATAACTGATATAATCCTGCTTCAAGAATCAGGAAAGTTTGCTTATAAACTTTCCTTATAGAGCAACAGCAGCTGGGTCTTCCCCAAAATGCATGAAGTGCCATAGACATTAATGATGACATCCACCTTCTGGACTGCATGTTAACCTCCTGTATTTTCCGGACCATGGATTAAAGCTATCCTGCGGATGCATGTTTCACATCGTTAATGACCACATCCACCCTAGGAGAAGGCTAATAAGTGATTTCAGAATATTGATACTCATTTTGATGTGATATCTTGTCACTCTTTATGACGTATCATTGTATTTGCTCACATAGGAATGTGCATTTTATTGCCTTCATACTCATGTTTTTCTCCATGTTCTTAGTGGTGGCTACAATATCAAGACCGGTCCTGGCTGTATGATTGAGTTAATGAAATTTGATATGGGAGGTGCTGCAGCAACTTTAGGTGCAGCCAAAGCCATTGGTCAGATCAAACCACCAGGAGTAGAGGCAAGTTTTAGTTGGTATTTTGAGAGAAACTTGGTGCTTTTTTTGTTTTTGAAGACCTTGAAAGATTAAATGCTTATGACTGCTTGAATCCTGGATGTGTTTTTCACTTTCTGGACTGTAGGTGCATTTTGTCATTGCTGCTTGTGAGAATATGATAAGTGGTACTGGCATGAGACCTGGGGATATTCTTACAGCATCTAATGGAAAAACCATAGAGGTAATCATTCTTTACTATTTAATCTTTTCACATCACTTCATATTCTGAGACGAGATGCTGATTCTTCATGGGGTTCAGTAATTGACCTTAGTCTTATGTGTGTGTGCGCTTGGATGTGTGATCACATATCGACCCAAGTCTGGTCAAGTTTGATTTGGTCTCACCCATTGGCGGTGCTACTTTGATGCGTCCTTGCATACTTTTTATGGGCATGGTTATCATCATTAATCAATGGGTGTCGGAAGCTTTTCCATTTGGATTGAGTTTCTGGCCTTGAGATGCTTCATAAAAGTTGACCATTCCCATGATTAGTGTTGTTTATGTTAATCATTCTCATCTTCTTATTTCTTCTATATTCAATTGTGTACTCTCATATTCTCAATTTGCTTTGTTCAGGTTAATAATACTGATGCAGAAGGTAGACTTACACTTGCCGATGCTTTAGTATATGCTTGCAACCAAGGAGCTCAGAAGGTATATTTTGAACGTTTTTTTCATCTTAACGGGTGAGGTTGCTTCTTATAGTGCCCAATGGATCTTTCAACTTTAACTGGTTCATGCATTCATGTACTATTTTAGAAACGAATTCCTGTAATATCTATATAATTGGGACTGGTACACAGACAAAACACATTCTGCTTCAAGCAAAAAGTTATGGAAGACGGAGAATGCTGTAATGGACATACATTTCATCCCATAATTGTATGAAGGTAGATTGTCTTGCATGTTCCCCATACAATTGGTGATCCCTGAAAGAAGCCGAGTTGGCTTTATCTTACCACAACGATCTGTCAGTAAATGGCTACCAACATAGAATTTTTTTGTTTACGGACCAATATAGATTTATTAATACTAACATATTGTTAGACTACACTCTGAATAGCTTGGCAAACACTTTTTGTGCATTATGCATCATCTAAAAGAAGATGTGGAGTTAATCTCATCACAAATATTTTCGTAGCAAAATAAAATGCATGGCATGTCGATATAGGATGTTAACTGACAGAGTAAGCTATGATGAACTTTTAACCCAAAAAGAAAACAATCTTCAGAAACCAGCCAAGGTTGCAGAACAATTATCCAATTCGTGAAAAATATTCTGCACTTTTATGCATCTTAATAATAAAAATGTGAGCCTTCAAAATTGCTCCCAGCATAATTTCTCCTCATCTTGCAAGATGAGTCTCCTCCTTCTGGAAATTAACTGCCAATAACATATTCTCATTTTGCAGTGACCGTATGGTCTGTATATTTGTGTATCTGTGGCAATCTTCGAATTTAGTCTTTGTAATGTGATACAGATCAATACCTAGGGCACATTTTTGGCAGACGCTTTGATAGCAGGGGTTTCTTCAAAAGTTCATGCTTTCCTAAATAATGTTATACGTTTATTTCATTTCTTTATTTATTTTTAATGTGAGCAAAATTCTACAGCTGAATTGAATCTTTTATTGCTAGCAGTTCTTCTGTGACAGATTGAAAGGCTTCTTTTGCATTTTGCTTTTTTTCTTTTATTTAATACCTTTCTTGTTTGATTCTAATCTAGGTGGTTGATTTGGCAACCCTAACTGGAGCTTGCATTATTGCACTTGGAGCAAATGTTGCAGGTACTAGGGCATTCTCTTTCTTCTCTCTCATTTATCACTCTCTTGTATGCTCTTCTGATTTATATGCACTACAACAACAACTAAGCCTTTTCCCATACTAGACGGGGTCGGCTACATGGATTCTTTGTTTCCACATATCCCTATCGTGTGCCATGTTAGCAGTTAACTCCCAATAAGCTAGATCATTCTTTATTGTTTCTTTCCAACACTTTTGTGGTCGTCCTCTACCTCTTTTAATACTTTCCAAATTTAGTTTTTCTAACCTTCTTACAGGTTCTTCTTTTGATCTTCTTTCTATATGTTCAAACCATCTTAAACGATGTTCTCTCATTTTATCCTCTATTGGTGCCACTCCTAATTTGTTTCTAATAACCTCATTATGTATACGGTCTTTTCTTGTATGACCACTCATCCATCTCAACATCTTCATTTCTGTCACAGACATCTTTTGTACATGTTGATGATTAACTGCCCAACACTCAGAACCATAAAACATGGCAGGCCTAATTGTTGCTCTATAATATTTACCTTTTAATTTTAATGGTATCTTCTTATCACAAAGAATACCTGATGCTCCTCTCCATTTTAACCAACCAGCATTAATTCTATGTGTAACATCTCCATCAATTCTTCCATCACTTTGAAAAATTGACCCTAGGTATTTAAAACTTTCCTTTTGGGGAATGCAATGTGTGCCAATTTTAATTTCTATGTCCTCTGAAGTAGCCAAATGATCAAACTTACATTCCATATATTCTGTCTTTGTTCTACTAAGTCGGAGGCCTTTGTTTTCTAATGTTTCTCTCCATAGTTCCAATTTTCTATTAACTTTTTCCTTAGACTCCTCCACTAATACAATGTCATCTGCAAATAACATACACCAAGGTACTTCATCTTGAATATGTTTTGTTAACTCATCCATCACCATTATAAATAAGTATGGACTTAAAGTTGATCCTTGATGTAACCCAATATTAACTTCAAAGAAGTTTGTCGTTCCTTCATGAGTCCTCACACATGTTTTTGCACCATCATACATGTCTCTTATTAGGTTAATATATGTCAATGGGATACCTCTTTTTTCCAAAGTTCTCCAAAGAACCTCCCTCGGTACCCTATCATAAGCTTTTTCTAGATCAATAAATATCATGTGAAGGTTTTTCTTTTTCGCTCTAAAATGTTCCATAAGACGTCTCAGAAGGTGAATCGCTTCAATAGTAGATCTACCTGGCATAAATCCAAATTGGTTCTCTGTTGTACTTGATACTTGTCTTAACCTACGTTCGATAATTCTTTTCCATAATTTCATAGTATGACTCATTAACTTGATACCTCGATAATTCGCACAATTTTGAATGTCTCCCTTGTTCTTATATACGGGTAAAAGTGTACTTGCTCTCCATTCCTCGGGCATCTTTTGGTTTTTCCATATTTCATTAAATAGTCTTGTGAGCCAAGTGATTCCTATTTCTCCTAGTATTTTCCAAAATTCTATAGGAATATTATCTGGTCCTACCGATTTACCACTCTTCATATGTTTAAGAGCCTCTTTGACCTCATTCTTTTGAATACGTCGGTAGAAATTGTGGTTTATATACTTTTCTGACTTGGCTAAATCTCCTAAACTAACATTTTTATTTTCATTAAAAAGATTATAAAAATAGTTTTTCCATCTATTTCTTATATTATCATTTGCCACTAGAATTTTTTCATCCTCGTCTTTTATGCATCTAACATAATTAAGATCTTTAGTTTTCTTATCTCTAGCCCTAGCTATCCTAAAAATATCTCTTTCACCCTCTTTTGAGTTGAGTTTTTTATATAAGTCCTCCCAAATCTTAGCCTTTTGCTTCACTAACGGCCTTTTTTGCTTCCTTCTTTGCTTTCTTATAAGCTTCTAAAGTTTCACTAGTTTTCTTAGCATAATATAATTTGTAACATGCCCTCTTTGCCTTGATTTTATTTTGTACTACTTCACTCCACCACCAAGCTTCTTTTTGTGCCGGTACACCTCCCTTAGATACCCCTAACACATCTTTCGCCACTTTCCTAATATGTATAGCCATATTGTTCCACGTATCACAGGGTGTGCCAACATAATTCCAAACATCTCCTTGAAGGACTTTCTGTTTAAATATATCTTCTTTCTCGCTTTTGAGGTTCCACCATTTAGTCCGAATAGCTCGATGCACTCTTTTCTTCTTTGTCCATTTTTTTATTTGTAAATCCATAACTAAAAGTCGATGTTGGGTGGTTAAGCTTTCTCCTGGAATTACCTTACAATCTTTACAACATGCTCTATCTTTTTTTCTACAAATAAAGTAATCAATTTGTGTTTGTGATAAGCCACTCTTATAAGTAATTAAATGTTCATCTCGTTTTTTGAAGATTGTATTGACTATAAAGAGATCAAATGACATAGCAAAATTTAAAATCTCCCTACCTTCCTCGTTTATATCCCCATAACCAAAGTTTCCATGAATCCCTTGATATCCTAATGCCTCTTTACCGACATGTCCATTTAAATCTCCTCCTAAACAAATCATCTCCCTTTGTGGAATCTTTTGAAACACCTTATCTAACTCTTCCCAAAAAATTGTCTTTATACTATCTTCTAGTCCTACTTGGGGTGCGTAAGCACAAACTATATTCAAAACCTCTACTCCTAACACTAATTTCAATGTCATGATTCGGTCACCATATCGTTGTATGTCTACTACACTCTCCTTTAAATCTTTATTTATGATAATACCAACTCCGTTTCGGGCCTTTTCTTTACTCTGATTTATATGCACTATTAGCATATTTACCTAAGGTCACTGTAGTTCCATTAGCATTAGGAGAATGAACTCTTCATCAATGTTTACTTGTACAACATCTCACAAAGAATTCCTTGCATCCGGGAATCTCTCAGTCTCTCTTTTCTAAGCTTGATGGTGAAACATTTAAGCTTTTAAAAATACTGGTATACAAAAGGTAGAATTTGGCACTTTCTGTTTCTTAGGAAGTTCCATCATGAAGCTATGGATGCTTTATAATTTACAAAAATTCACCATGTTCAAGTCAAATTTGACGCACCAGGAGCACTAAAAATGCTAAGCAAGGTCCAATCGTGAGTTTCTTCATGTTGGCATTGGATTATTACATGTAAAAGTGTCCTCCCCTAATTTCTGGTGGCATAGTACTAGAATGGAACTGCCTAAATCCTACTATAATAGGCATTGATTAATATATTCGCCTCTGTGTCCTACTATTGACAAGTAATCGGTTAAGTTCACTGTATGTCCTTCAATCATGAAATAATGATTGGGAGTCCATTTTGATCTATCACTTGAGATGTTTTGAACCTGTGAACCACTTGTTCATCTGCAAAAGTAGTGTAAATAATTTCCCCTGTTCTGAACTTTCTAATGAACATGTCTCACCAAACTGAACCCTGTGAAAAGCTTTCAACATTTCATTGCTTTTTAAACTCTCCCTAGGTCTGGTTCTTTATCATCTTTGTGGTTTATATAGCTTACAGTCAAATTGGATGAGAATGAGTGCGCAGGACCTTTAAGTTGGTTACTTTTGTGGCCAAATGGAAGGAGAATAATGGACAGCTCCCCAATTATTCCATAGCGTTACAGGTGGTTTAGGATTCCATGTTTTTAATGCTGAAGAATCTTTCTATTATGCAGGTGTCTTCACACCCAGTGATGATCTTGCAT